>CAXITT010000391.1:662578-743908 GCA_964033795.1 Lymnaea stagnalis | reverse complement strand
TGCAACATGACAATAACAAACTTTAAATTGGATTTCCAAAACAAGGGTAAAAGGGTCAGAGTATATATCAGATCCTTTGTTTGTGATACATTTTTATGTTTTAATAAAGAAAGAAATTGTTTTCAAGAATGTATATGCATCATCTGGATGACAGATTAGATAATCTGATCGATATCTCTGATATAAAATAACAAATTAACTTATTAAAATGTACCCTTTTTCTTAGCTTTTATTCTAATTTAATTCTTACTAATCATTTTTTAAGTGATAATTACATGCATGTTTTTAAAAATTATTTTTTTTAAAAATTAGAATTTTGACTTTTTGTGGCATTATTTCCTTGATTGATACGTTGTCCACAAAGTGAGCCTATTCTTTTGAACATGAATATTTGTTGTAGTATTAGTAGTATTGACTATATGGTAATAAATATAAAATATCAATTTTACTAATATAATTGGAAGCAATCTTTTTTTTTCCTTCTTTGTAAAGCTGTGATGCTATGTTTTTGTCGACTCAAAAATGTTTTGTTCTGCCTAAAAATAATAATAAATCAATTTTGGAATGTATATTTTGAACAAACACCTAATATCAATTAAAGAGCATCACCTAATATCAATATAAGGCATGCAATTACCTTTAGCTACAAAATTACAAAAAGACACTTTGATAGTTAGTTGTAATATAAAAAAAAATATGAAAAATCTGCTGTTTTTTGAAAGTTAATAAACTGCAGTAACTACAGTAAATTAAGTTTTATAACATACTCAAAATGAATGATTATTCCTGAGGATCTGTGTTGAATGCCATACTTTATAATTTTTTGCTTTTTATTCACTTGCATTGTAAATGATTTACACTAATTTTACAAGTTAGAAGAGAAAGGTGATTTTATGATGAATTTGTATCAGCATCATGAAAATGTAGCAATTAATGAACACTTTAGGGAACATAGGACATTATGACATTTAGGCTGCGTTCTCTCCCCTGTACTGTATACAATATATACCAATGATATTCAAAGCTCAAGTGACACCGTTCCAATCTTAAAATTTGCTGATGATGCCACCATCTTTGGCTTAATATCTGAAGGAGAAGGCTTATACCGCAACTTAGTAACAAGCTTTATCAATTGGTGCGATGAAAATTTTCTCCCGCTGAATGTCTCAAAAACAAAGGAAATGTTGATTTCAGGAGGAAGGAACACCAGATTACAGATCTCAACATAAAAAATAAAAGTGTAGAGAAAGAAGATGCATATAAGTACTTAGGTGTAACCATCAATAATAAGCTAACATGGCAGGAGCACGGCCAAATGCCGTATAAGAAATTCAGAAAGACTGTTCTACCTCAAAAAACTGTACAATTTCTGCGTAAACAAACAAGTCGTTAAATTATTCTACAGTTCAACAATTGGAAACCTACTCAATTTCAGTATTGCCGCCTGCTGGTGTGGGAATTCAATGTCTGATATTAAACACCACATAAACCAACTTATCAAGAAAGCTAGAAACATAACACAAACTAAACATCCTTCACTTGAAGAACTATTTGAAGAAAGATGTTATTGTAAAATTAAACACATTTTTGATGATACATCCCACCCTCTTCATCACAGATACTTAGGATTGGCCCGTTTGGTACGAATTCTTTCCATCAGGGCAAGGACTGAAAAATAGAAAAATTCTTTTGTTCCCTAATCTGTACGAATTTACCAGCGTGCTCTCCCTTAAGTCACAAATCTAAATAAGAACTAATAAGTCCCTGATATAGCTAAGAGAACTCACTGAATGGCTGCTAGTGAATAATTTATTACAAATGTCTTGTGTTCAAATTGTTTTTTATATGGGCTGAAAATGAACAATGTAATCATAAAACATTTCCATTTGTTTGGATCAATAAAAGAATCTTATCTTATCTTTGAAGATGTACCAGTTACTTTAAAGTCTAAGTCTAACATTTTTACATATGCACTGCAACATGACAATAACAAACTTTAAATTGGATTTCCAAAACAAGGGTAAAAGGGTCAGAGTATATATCAGATCCTTTGTTTGTGATACATTTTTATGTTTTAATAAAGAAAGAAATTGTTTTCAAGAATGTATATGCATCATCTGGATGACAGATTAGATAATCTGATCGATATCTCTGATATAAAATAACAAATTAACTTATTAAAATGTACCCCTTTTCTTAGCTTTTATTCTAATTTAATTCTTACTAATCATTTTTTAAGTGATAATTACATGCACGTTTTTTAAAATCATTTTTTTTAAAATATAATTTTGACTTTTTGTGGCATTATTTCCTTGATTGATACGTTGATCACAAAGTGAGGCTATTCTTTTGAAAATGAACATTTTTTGTAGCATTAGTTGTATTGAATAAATGGTAATAAAATATAAAATATTAATTTTACTAATATAATTGGAAGCAATTTTTTTTTTCCTTCTTTGTAAAGCTGTGATATTATGTTTTTGTCGACTCAAAAATGTTTTGTTCTGCCTAAAAATAATAATAAATCAATTTTGGAAAGTATATTTTGAACAAACACCTAATATCAATTAAAGAGCATCACCTAATATCAATATAAGATCATGCAATTACCTTTAGCTACAAAATTACACCTGTCAGACACTTTGATAGTCAGTTGTAATATAAAAAAAATTGAAAAATCTGCTGTTTTTTGAGAGTTAATAAACTGCAGTAACTACAGTAAATTAAGTTTTATAACATGCTCAAAATGAATGATTATTCCTGAGGATCTGTGTTGAATGCCATACTTTATAATTTGTTGCTTTTTATTCACTTGCATTGTAAATGATTTACACTAATTTTACAAGTTAGAAGAGAAAGGTGATTTTATGATGAATTATAATATTGTAGGCTTACATAATTAATCTATTCTACAACATCTCTTTGGTTAATGGAATTGTTTTCCAATGTGGGGCGTACAACCCACCTTATGTACACACCCCACATTATGCATACACATCACAAGGTGACATCCAACTTGGTGCAGTTTGAAGATTATGGGAGACATATTAACTCAGAGATAGGCATGTATTTACATTTCAAGGGGCAGTGAGTTGAAAAGAACCTTTCATTTTTAACTCCTCCATTAGGAGGACATCAAACCTTTTAGATGATTAGGTGGGGTAAGCTCTTGTGCATATTTATCTTCCATCGAGTGCCTTCCTAGGTGGCAGATAAGGGAAACGTACAGCATATGATGGCTACTAAGGAAATAAAATACCAGGGGTGGACTAAAATAGAATCTTCTTGGAAGTGGGGGGATCCAAAAATAAAGGCACTACCTAGAGAGCTTAAAGGAGCAGCCCCCAAATGGTTGAGGGCTAACAACGCAGCCATGTAAAAATATGTTACAAAATCCAAACCACAAACAAGAACCAGGAATGATACTAATGGACATCGTATTAGGACTGTGATTCTGAAGTTAATAACCCTGGTTAGAGAAGGAGCCTTAGCCAAACTAATAGAGTAACTAAAATAAAAAGTTAAATGTCTATTGCTGCCTTACAAGAAATTAGATAGAAAATTTCAGACATCCTCAGAACTTTTGTCAGGTAAATAGAAAAACAAGAGAGAGAGCGAGACAAGCAAAAAAAAATTATTAAAAATGGGGAGAGGAAGCAATCAGGTTAGGTAAAAAGGAACTGAGCAAACCTGAAAAAAGATGCATTGTTACGCTGCATCCCCTTTTCAGAAAATTAAAAAAATATAGTCAGTGTTGTTTACTGACCCCCCTCCTCCCAGATTAAACAAGAATTTTGGAAATACATGGGAGTGCTGTGAAAAAGTTTTAAAAGAAATTTAAGCTATACCGTGTTATATGTTTTACAAAGGCAAATGTATATGATGGACAGTGACGGCCAGCACAAACGGTAAAAAACTTCTTCAAATCACTACAGTCTAAACTTTAACATTCTAAAATATAGCCTATACTATAATAAGGGAAGATAAAAATGTTTTAATTTTCACATTTTTTTTACAAAATAAAATAGCTTTCAATTAAGACATGAATTTGTTTATTCATGCATACAGCACAACTAGCAGCATTTATTAGGAATCCTATCAGCATTATAGATAAGGAACTGATCACAGAAAAGGTACTAGAAGGGCACAACAATTTGAAGGGATGCTAAATGGCTCTTATGGTGGAGCCAATGAGGATTACAAACTCCCACAAGAACTGTACCCATTGGTCAGCCAACCAACTATGAAACAAAAAGCGTGATCTTTACCATGAAAAATAATAAAGCCCCAGGAACCGACCTTATCACTGTGGAACTTATAAAACTAAGTGAAAATGAACTGCATAGACAAATATAGAGCTTCATATCAAGAATTTGGCAGGAAGAAGAGAAATGTCAAATAAAAAGGGGTACTGCGCTCAATTCACATGAGAGGATCTAAACTGGAATGCTCAAATTACAGAGGAATCTTCCTAATTAATGTAACCTACAAAATCATCAACAAATTAATAGCAAGAAAACTGAAAAGGTTTACTGAACATATATCATATTTTGACCACCAGATGTCTCCAGAAGAAATGCTAAGAATACAACATCCCCATACACCAACCATATGTGGACTACACAACAGCTTAGACAGGAAATATCTGCAAAGTGCACTATAGAAACTTAGAGTTTCTAACTAATAGAAACTTGGAGTTTCTAACAAACTTACCAGGTTTATACATGACGATGGCTGCCTCCAAAAAAGAATCAAAGTACAGGAAGGGTACTTGAGGAACTTTCATATTAATCAGGGCCACTGAGTCAAGGACACTCACTGGCATGTATCTTATTTAACATCCCTTCGGAAAGCGTTATGAGAAACATGCATGTGCTTACCAAATGAACTATCATTAACAACTTCCAGAGAAACATACATGTGAGCACAGGATGAACTATCACAAACAACGTATCAGAATCAGGACACCAACCAACTTTAAAAAGCCCAACCAGTACAGTACCTGGCATATGCAGACAACATAGCTTTACCGGGGAGAAGCAGCATTGATATAATTTAAGCATTCCATGAATTAGAAGAGTTACCTCTAGAGGTAAATGAAGCGAATACAAAGTGTATGTTAATGTCACGTATCAGACACACAGGTGATAAAATCAAAGTAAACAAGCACACCAGAGAGAGACAGATGAAATAATGACAGAGATGAAAGAAAGGATAAAAGCAGGCCATTCTTCTTATTTCAGCCTACACGAGCTACAACTAGGAAGCAGAAATCTCTCAAGGAAAACTACAATGGCCCTATACACAACTTTTATTATCATAAGACCAGTGGTAATGCAAAACAGCCAGACAAAAGAAGAGAACCTGTTCAATACCTGGAAAATCCTCAGAAAAATATACGGTCCAGTGTTAGAAAATGATGAATGGGTATATATATCCCCTGGGGCTCTGGTTGACATGTTTGTAGTGGCTTGCTGGCTAAAGAGGTGCTGCCCCCTAGCGCTAGACTGGGACCAAAACCACCATTATTGCGTGAGCCAGTGCTGGCAGACAAAGAGCGTGCATAGTATCTGCCGAAAATGGAAGCACTTAAAGGGCTACCAGCTGTGGAAAATGTGCAGCTGGAAATAAAACGGCAGAAACAGGGTAGGGAGCATGATTACATGTTGCCCTTTAAGGATACGAGGCATGAGGTGAGTAGTGGCAACTCATGCCAATGGTTCTATTTACATAGCAGTTAAAGTAGTTGTACCTAGGCAACCGTTTCGTCCCAGCTGCTTCGTAAATTAGTTTCAAGGTATAAACCCACTGTAGAAATCTGTATCCAACAGCGTCGGGCGTTCCCAGGGATGGGCAGGGTAAGATTTTAGGATGTAAATACACCATCCCGACTCCTGATGCTGTGAGAGAAGCGTCACCGGCCTACCGGATGTCCTTGTGCTGGGGTGACCTCCACTGGTACTCGATGGAGTGAGTGAGGGCTGGGGTGACCTCCACTGGTACTCGATGGAGTGAGTGAGGGCTGGGGTGACCTCCACTGGTACTCAATGGAGTGAGTGCGGGCTGGGGTGACCTCCACTGGTACTCGATGGAGTGAGTGAGGGCTGGGGTGACCTCCACTGGTACTCAATGGAGTGAGTGCGGGCTGGGGTGACCTCCACTGGTACTCAATGGAGTGAGTGAGGGCTGGGGCTGTCCTGGCAAAGGGAAATCTCCAACGTTCCGCTTCCCAGCCCGATAACTCAGGCTTGGGGAGTGAGGGTGTGTGTGCTTTGGGGAGTGAGGGTGTGTGTGCTTTGGGGAGTGAGGGTGTGTGTGTGCTTTGGGGAGGGCATAAAGAGCTAATGTACTAGCTCGACAGCCCGCTGATGCAATTTCCTAATGAACATTTTCAGTACCGGAACCATCCGTAGTTGCTTCAATTTAAAGGTGCAGGCTGCTTTGGGCAAGAAACCTTGAGAGGATATTAGATTGTAGAGCAGCAAAGTGATCTACAGACAGAAGCCTAGGGGTTAACGGCTCATCCGTCGACCACGACTGATATGGATTGAGTTGTAAAGGACTAAAATCACCTGGAAGGTGTAAAGTCATGGATCAGCTTAAAAGGGAGGATGTTGTAGAACAGACTAGGCCCCTATGATGGGCTGTAGGACCTATGATGATGATGATGTCTGAATAGAAGGATGTGGTGAAACAGGCCAGGGCCCTACTAATGATCAGCGTTAATAAATTGATCTGTTTATCTATCTCTATTTCTCCCATTTAGCGGCATACTTATTATAATTATTTAATTTGAATTTTTGGATGATGTTTAAGAATGATCAACACATAATTAAGTCTAGACATGGCTATAAATAAAAAAATCAGCATGTACTGTAGATCCCTATTCAAAGGCCTATTTACACAAAAAATGTTTCAATGGTATAAGTGGGCCTTTGAGTCGGTCACAGGAGGTTTTCACCAGGTTCATTGATTCTATTATAGAAAACAATAAGATTGTGTGTGTGTGTGTGAGCATATGACTGATTCTGTTCAGTGTGGTTACGGTATATATATGTAGAAAAGTGAAGTGAGTCGCTGTTATAGATAATACTGAATGTTTAATAGTTTTAAGTCTTTTTAATAAGCAATTATTTTTAAGGTTTCAATGAAAACCTTTAAAATAATTTCCCAGCCAAAACTGAAAGAGTACACTAATAAGCAGATTACACACTTTTCAGGGCTTTCCTGGCCAAAACTAACATTGTGGTTGGCTTATGATCCATTGGGAATAAATTTCCAAGATCCCAATAATGGCAAGTTACCTCAAGATTATTACCCAGTGTGATAAATCAAGCATCAAGTTAAAATGTAAAAAAATAAAATCAAATTTTTTTTTAAAAAATTAGTGGCAAAGGTAATGAAAAATAAATAGAATAAAAAGGACTGGATTTACCTGAAGTAAAATGTTGACCAGTCATTGTCCTGGCATGTCATGATTCCTCCTGCACATTCATCATAAGAGCAGCTGTGAATTCTGGCAGTTATGGGGGTCTTCAAGTGATCTTTGTGAAAACAACTTTAACCTGGAAGTAAAATAATACATGAATTAGTAGAAGACAGAAACTTTACTATATTAGAGTGCAAGCTTGCATTAATATGAAGACAATATCCTATGAACAATTTTAACCTGAAAGTTACCATCATAAAAAGTACCAAAAAATTAATCACACACTTGGTGTAATCATTGCTTTTACACCAGCCATGTTTGCATGGGTGTTTCGACAAAAAATTCCTGGTTCTCTAAGGGAAAGTTGAATAGCTTTGTTTATTTAATCTATTAAATAGTTAAAGTCCAACCACTATTGGAATTAGGGAGGTGGTGTTAAATGAACAAAAGAAAACCTTCAAAATGGTCAAGTCAAGCTCAGTGCAAGATTTTAACTACAACTGCATTACAGTAGTGAATCTTTAAAAATTTAAATAAGATTTTTTGTCACAGATCAATGGTAATATGATTCTAACCTGCAAGATGTAACTCTTGATTATTACTACTATGATTTTAACCAAAAAAATATTTGCTATAGCGACAGATGAATCTAAATATAAGAAGCAATCCATCTAAATAGCTCTTTTGCATTTTTTAATTATTTCTTTTACAGCAAAAATGCACTCAATCTGTCAGAAGGCAATTTAGATTTTTTAGGGATTTTTATCTAATTTTAACTAAATTAGGAATGTGCAAGACTTTACCCTAACCTAATCAGTGAAACTAACCATTCCTATACAGTCTTTTGATATTTCTTACATGCACTAGCTGGATTTATCTTTATATAAAGTGCATTCAAAGGATCAAGATACTAATATTTATTATTGGAAGGGGGATTAGGATGATGCTAGGTGTTAAGAGAAAATGTAAAGATATGTGTTTATTATGGCATGTAATTGACTAGGACAGAGGCTCCCAGACTGTGTCCTGCTGCAACCTGAAGTGTTAAAAAATTAATGGACTTAATGCAAGCCATTTATAATTAAGTTGGTATTTTTCACTAGTTCTCCAACCTACTTGGTACTCTGTACTTATTAAAGTAGCAGTTGGTTTTGTGCAGCGTCTATGCTGTATCAATTAAATATTGTTTTGATAGAGTCAAGTGAAGTTAATGAGGTATGTCTTCTTGTATAAGTATAAGGTTTCAAAAATGGATTAGATTGTTTAAAAAGTGCTATTTTACAGTGCACAAAGAATGTGGCTTAGAGCAAAATTGAAAAGACGTGGGTGCAGCAACGGTGCTGTGACTCCAAAACGCTTGGGAAACTCTGGACTAGGATATTTGAAATTCATGTACTAGCAGCATTGCTGGTAGGAGAGCTGGTCACCCAAAAGCTTTTTCGTTAACCCTCTTGGGACATAACCCTCTTGATCTCTCGCTGTCTAGCAGTGAATCTGACACTTATGAAAACAATCAGGAAAGTAATGAAGACAATCAAAATGATTATGTTTACGATAATGTTGTGAATCCTTGGATTAGGATTAGGGTTTCTGAATTGGATAGAGGTGAGCCCTATGAATTTTTAGAAAAAAATGGAGCCTTTAAATATGCCTCATGGGATAAGCACCCCATTTGAGTACTTATGCTAATTTTTACACAATATATCATTAAAATGTTTGTGAGAGAGAATAATAATAATAACTAATACTCAAATAAACCATAATTGGATGCACAATGGTGAAAAGGATCGCTCTGTCTGAAGCAACTGAAAAGTACCCTGAGCGCAGGAAAAGGAGTAGAACTCTGTGCCAGGGGTGTCTAAAGGGCCTCCATGGGCCTTATTTCCCAAAACACGAGTTAGGATCCATTCATGCTTCATCCATAAAAAAATTCACATAATTTACACAGGTCATGTTTATTCTCAGTCTAAATCGACGAGTCTGTTTACATGCAGAAAAAATCATGTCGGGTGAGTTTTGCCACAACAATGGGTCTTTGGAGGCATTTGTCAGGAGATTAGTGAGTGTTTCATGTTTTGTGTACAAGATAGATCAACAACTACACATTACACTTATGCCGATAATCACAGCACACATCCTGCTGGGCACAACAGTCATGTCAGATCAATGGAGACATGGGCGCTCGCAGGTAGGGGCACTTGCCCCCCCTGGATTGATTGGATAAAAATTTTTTAGACAAAAAATTTATTAAAGTAAAGAGAAAATAAAGAGAAAGTAACTAAGCTGATGTCCTGTCCATTTGTTCACCATACAAATACGCTACAGTAAATTAAAACTATATTAAAAAATTACTAAAAATTTTTGGCCCCCCTAAAATAAAAATATATTAAAAAATTACTAAAAATTTTTGGCCCCCCCCCCCCCCATGGAAAGTTAATCGTTTTTTTTGGCCCCCCTAGAAAGTTTTCTGCGGGCGCCCATGAATGGAGAGCATATATTTATAATGCAATTGGCACCACTCCGGTATTGACTCATCAAACGGTCATTCATTCTGTTAATTTTTTGGATACAAACTCAGGTGCCAATAGCCAATACCCAAAGCATCAAACGTTTGTGGAAATCTGCAAAAGAGAGAAACAAGCGCCACAATGGCACACACAGACTTATGCTCGATTTGTAGGGCCTATATGTGTATTCATGTGGACATGTGGCATCAACGTGTTAATTAAAGTAAATGTTTTTTTATGTCTTCAACGCCATTCTAGGACCTTTAAAGAAGTAAGTATTTTTTTATTCAAAATAACATTTGTTTTATTGGAAGTGTGAAGTGCTTTAATGGAAATGTGAAATAATGTATAATAATTTTTGAATTTCAAGTTTTTTAGGCCTATGCTTATTCAGATTGATCAGGTTTAGGGATACATTTTAGGGTTCATGTTAGTTTTAGGGACACATTTAGGGTTCATGTTAGTTTTAGGGACACATTTAGGGTTCATGTTAGTTTTAGGGACACATTTAGGGTTCATGTTAGTTTTAGGGACACATTTAGGGTTCATGTTAGTTTTAGGGACACATTTAGGGTTCATGTTAGTTTTAGGGACACATTTAGGGTTCATGTTAGTTTTAGGGACACATTTAGGGTTCAGGTTAGTTTTAGGGACACATTTAGGGTTCATGTTAGTTTTAGGGACACATTTAGGGTTCAGGTTAGTTTAGGGATACATTTGGGACATAAGTTCGATTACCAAGATGGCAGCCGCGGGCTGATCTCTCCGAATTGTTTTTTATTAAAAAGAACATTTGTTTTATGGGAAGTGTGAATAATAATAATTTTTTTTGAGAATTAAAATTGAAGTATCCACTTCTGATACCGGGTCCGAATAGCCGCAGCCAAACTTTTCATTACAATTACAGATAAGGCAGTAGCCGATTTGCAGACAAAAAAAAAAAACGAAGTGGATGCGTACACCGCGGCGGTGTACCTAGCGAAACCATCGGCTTTGGCCTGCGTAAACCGCGGCGGTGTATCTAGCGAAATCGTGGGCTTTGGCCTGGGTACACCGCGGCAAAAATGTACCATTGGTCTTCTTTTAAGATATACTTGTATTTGCAGATCTTGTGTGGTCAAGTGGTAGAGTGGACGCTTGGCGTTAATATATTTCGAGATCAATTCCCAGTAGGGGATCGAGTTTTTGTTCCTCCTATTTTAGTTTTAAAATATTTTGTAGCAAATTAAACAATTTAAACATATTTTTAAATATTGTATTAAATTATATATATATATATATATATATATATATATATATTATAGTGTTTCAACAAGTTGTGCCAGCCTTTGACTTTGAAAATACCGGTAAATTTAGTAATAAGACATTTAGACATTAGAAAATAAACTTAAAGTTTCTGAAAGCGCATGTATAGTGTATGTAACATGTATAACAGAAACATTTTGAATACTAAGTGATATCCTATTGTATTTCAACAATCTTCGTGTAGTTGAATATTTACATTTTACTTTTACGAACACCCAAAGAAAATACCAGTATATCATTAATATCATATGAGTATGAATATTAATGTCATTATTGTGCATGGTCGTATTTCAACCTTGAACCATCTTGCTTTCATCTTGCCTTATGCATTGGCAAAATGTACACACGATATCAAAGGTTCATTCACAACACTCAGTTTCACAGCAAATCTTTTGAAAACACCTCGATTTTAGAAACTTACGTCTATAGCAAAGCCATAGGAATAGGTCTGCGTTTACCCTTTTCATGACGGAATTTGTTTCCAGAATGGCATGGCATGTGCTATTCTCAGGGTAAAACATGACGCTTTCTCACAGAAACCATTGCACATTGGGCTTGGGACAGGATTAGCACTATGTCAAAGTTTTTGTATTTGTTGTTTTTTGTTAAGAAATCGATCCTTGCCGGGGGGGGGGGTGAGTTATGGGCAGAGGCTTAACCAAAAAAAGGGCCTACACAATCCACGGCTCTGGATAAGGGTTGTCCCCAAAGGACGTCCGCACAACAAACTTACCTTTTGCATCACCCCCCCCCTCCGCCGGCATTTTTTACTAACGTGTAATGCCAATGTAAAATTTAAATCAATGATATTTAATTATTGTTAAAAGACTTTAAAAATCACTGCAGTGTTTCGTATTTATCAGCATACTATTGTTTTGTGTTGACACATGCTTGGTATCACAATGACAATGCCTCGGACAACTTTAACTTCACGACTTCATGATCAATGTATGACCATGTGATTCTTTTCCCGTAGTGTATTTGTGTCGTAATTATATCTTGGTGCTAACAAAATAGATTCACTGGCTTTCTCATTCATTTTTGCACCACGCCCCGAGGGATCACATACAATGTTATATTTATAATGCCCCCCCCCCCCAAACAAATTAGCTACCCTTTTTATGCCTATTAAGATTCACAATCATATGATAAAACTTACAATAAATAAATATATTTGTATTTCAATATATTGGGGAGGGAAAGGGGGGGGGGAATAAAGTGGTTACCTTCAAAAATAAATCATGGTTTAACATTACACCTTCCAAAAAAAATAATAAGAAATGCTCTACAAGTACTTTGCCACATAAGCGTGGAACTTAATCAATATCCTCCTCCCATAGTACTAAACGATTTTTAAATAAATAGTTTTCAGTTTTAACACGAGTATAACATTAAATCTACAAGTACCGGTTAGGCCAAAAAGTTAAAGACTCCCAAAGACCATAGTTTTGCTACTTAAAATCGCTGCGGTGTACGCAGGCCACAGACCATGATTTAGCTAGGTACACCGCCGCGGTGTACGGTGTACGCAGGCCAAAGTCAATAGTTTCGCTAGGTACACCGCCGCGGTGTACGTAGTGCCGGCCAAAAAAAAAAGCAACTTGTTGATCTTGAATCTTGATTGATGTCATGTTAATGATTATAGAACTATAATTAAAATAGAATTAAAAAATACAATAAAATTATAAACATATTCTTACTTGCTTTTAGCTGTACGTCACATTGTTTTGTTCTTCGTGCTTCTTCAAGGCTACTACATGAAATCTTTAAAATATGGCAAATTGCTCGATTGATAGTAATGGCTCTAATATGGGAAACCAACCGGAAGTATCCGACATAACCGTCACGTGAACAACCGAATACATTAAATCCCTCATGTGACCAGCCGGGTCCGATTAGCCAATTGCTGCTATAGGTACACGAGTACCCGGGTACCTATAGCCACTCCATATATATATATATATATATTAAAATTTATTTATTAATGAGTTTAACGAAATAGAAGGTTACAATCTAAAAAATATAAATCAACAACAACAATATTTACTAACAACTTAAAGTAAACTATTTGTATAGACACAAAATTAAGTAAAATTAATAAATACAATTGATTGCTTTTTTAAAATTGTTAATAAAACACACATAGATATTAGCTTTGTATTTTTAACATTAAAAAGTTTTAACCTTTTTTAATTCCGGATATATACTTTTATTAAATTTATAACGTTAAAAACTTAACCTTTAGATATACTTCTAATAAGAAAATGCCGTTTAAGTTAATTAGTGCACGGAAACACCATAGCCAAATAGCATTCACTAATCCAAATAAGAATAAACCATATTATGAAGTGCAAAATATGTTAATTTGGGTATGGGAGGGACTTCAATATCTGGTGGGAGATTTTATTAATTTTTTTTTTTTAAATCGGGGCGGGGAGGGGTGTCATTTCCCCCAGACAGCACAAGATACGTCTCAAAATAAAGGAATGAATTTGATAAAGAATTAACCTTCTCGAGTACATACACATCGGAGGTAGGAAATAGGATGTGAACATTTTCACGTGGATAAAAATATATTTAAATCCTGTGGTATTATATTTGTGAAAAAAGAGATGTTACACTCTCTTTTTACAAACAAACATATGTTTACCAATTATGAACATCAATGGCGTTAACAAAACGTGGGTACATTTATATAAGTAGACCCATGAATATCAAGACCCAATTATTTTACACACTTGAAAATTTAATTGTGAAAAATGGAGATGAGTTAACAATATTATACTATCCCAAAGATATGCGTGATCATTGTAACAGACCAACAACTGCTTCAGGACGCAGTTAAGATTATATCTTAAACGGCATGAGCCCATTTTAATTTGTGTAAACGTTTGAAAGTTGTACTTCGTGTTGTATCCTTTTGTTAAGTCTCAAGCAGATTCTTTTAACGCTAACCGACACTTTCTAAGACTTAAAGACTATGATTCTAAAGACTATGACTCTACAACTATGACTATGACTCTACGACTATGACTCTACAACTATGACTATGACTCTAAAACTATGACTCTACAACTATGACTATGACTCTACGACTATGACTCTACAACTATGACTATGACTCTACGACTATGACTCTACAACTATGACTATGACTCTAAAACTATGACTCTACGGCTATGACTATGACTCTACGGCTATGACTCACTAATCAGGCCCGCACCTTCAAAATTCTGGGCCCCAGGCAGCTGACAGAATTTGGGCAACTTTCGTGTTTCAAACATGTAGGCCTACGTATATGTAAAAAGGGCAGGCCCTTATCTAGCTCGGGTTCCTGACAAGTGCCATGGTTGCCCCACCCCCCCCCACCCCCAAGTGCGGACCTGCACTAATACTACTATGTCAAGAAAAGGCAGGGGTGGGGGGTTAAACTAGTGGCGCATTCGATTCAGTTCTTAATGCCAGAATTAGTGCCAAGAAACTTTGATCATTCAACATTGTATTTACAGCTAAAATTTGTAGGAGCAAAAAATTACTATAACAAAGCATATTTATTTAGTTTGCAACCATACATCGGTTTGACAATAACATTTCACACCTAGTCATAAAAGTTCAAGGCCGTTGTTGTGATCAATAATGAATCAATGAAGATTCCGAAGTGGTTGGTTCCAATGTAACCTCAGTATCAGACAAATTTCTCCAGCGAACGTCAGTCCTTCAGCCTTGGATGACGGTGACATACGGAACCAGTGGAGCCATAGCCTCACTCCGGTGTCCAAGGTTAGTTGCAGGGACGTCCTTTTGACTTTTGGGTTGGGCAGGGTAGGCATTTTCCGCCCCCCCCCCCCTTGAATTTGCAGGTTTTATTTAAATTGCTTTGTACTGTGGCGCCTCCAGTAATAAACAACTTAACAAGCCGACCATGTTTTGGTTTCCCTCCACCAACCGTGAAATGACGCCCCTGGTTAGCGGTTCCCATGTACACGAGGTTCCCGGATTTGTGTTCGACGAGTGGGTCATGTCCTGGTCTCGAGACCCTTAACCACCGGGCCACCCCTCCACCGGTAACAGTAGCCGGTCATAGTATCAGGCAACCATGAACGTGAACAGAGCAAGACGCCTACCACACACTGTGTGCGTCTTTGTGATTCATACTACAATTAGAACCAGACTGAACCCGCACTCGTCGTCATGGCCGCTAAGTTCAAAATGGCGAAATTCAAGACTTGATATCCCCAGACGTTGCACCCCCTCCCCACACATACTTTGATTTCCTTTCCAATGCAAGTCTTCATACAAGTCTTCTATTTACAATTCCTACGTCCGTACCCTAAAATTGTGTGCTATGTTGTCTGTCCATAGTGGCAAGTAGGGCACTAATACTGTTGTGTGCTGTGTTGTCTGTCCATAGTGACAAGTAGGCCACTAATACTGCTGTGTGCTGTGTTGTCTGTCCATAGTGGCAAGTTGGCCCACTAATACTGCTGTGTGCTGTGTTGTCTGTCCATAGTGGCAAGTTGGCCCACTAATACTGCTGTGTGCTGTGTTGTCTGTCCATAGTGACAAGTAGGCCACTAATACTGCTGTGTGCTGTGTTGTCTGTCCATAGTGACAAGTAGGCCACTAATACTGCTGTGTGTTGTGTTGTCTGTCCATAGTGGCAAGTTGGCCCACTAATACTGCTGTGTGCTGTGTTGTCTGTCCATAGTGGCAAGTTGGCCCACTAATACTGCTGTGTGCTGTTTTGTCTGTCCATAGTGGCAAGTTGACCACTAATACTGCTGTGTGCTGTGTTGTCTGTCCATAGTGGAAAGTTGACCCTCTAATACTGTTGTGTGCTGTGTTGTCTGTCCATAGTGGCAAGTAGGCCACTAATACTGTTGTAAGCTGTGTTGTCTGTCCATAGTTTCAAGTAGGCCACTAATACTGCTGTGTGCTGTGTTGTATGTCCATAGTGACAAGTATGCCACTAATACTGCTGTGTGCTGTGTTGTCTGTCCATAGTGACAAGTAGGCCACTAATAGTGCTGTGTGCTGTGTTGTCTGTCCATAGTGACAAGTAGGCCACTAATACTGTTGTGTCCTGTGTTGTCTGTCCATAGTGGCAAGTAGGCCACTAATACTGCTGTGTGCTGAGTTGTATGTCCATATTGGCAAGTAGGCCACTAACTTACTTAAGAAAATCAGCAAATTATCGAGCCGAGGCTCATAAAGTCTTCCCCAGCGCCCCACCCCACGAACCCAACCGGCCTTTCAACCACTCCCCCAGTGGTCTTTATTCTAGTCGGGCCGCGAAGTGGCACGCTGGGGGCATTCCGCTTCCGAGACAGCCACACCCATCCTTCCACTCGATTGACTATGCGAGTGAGGCAGCCCCAGAGAAGGAACGCCTGGCCAGCAACCAGGCCGGACTTTCTAGGGGCTGGGGTGGATACATTTGACGTCCCTATGCCCCCCCCCCCTGTTTTTTTTTCCGCCCGGGGAGACGGTATGTACTAGGGTTGAAATGGTTTCTACAATGGGACTTATTTGCATCGTAGTCGGGAACGAGAGAGGTTGCCTAGGATTAGGAGCTGTTCCCACGAAGACTGCATCTTTAGAATCATCAGTGAGGGCTGCCACGTCCTACCCTCTCTTCATATCCGTGCGGCAACATGTCATGACCTGTTTCTGCGTTATTTTCAACTGCATTTGTTAGGAAACCATGCAGCCGTGCTCTTTCTAACGCAGCTTCCGTGCGTTACATTTCACCATCAAGCAAAAGTTCCCTACACGGCGATACTGCCCCCCCCCCCCCCCCAGTTTCAGGCAGTTTTGTGGCCACGCCTCTGGTTCGACATGTCATTTTTGGGACGGACATGCCGACTAGGGGGGGGGGGGGGGGCAAGCAGGCCACTTTGGGGGGGGGGAAGCTGGCCACTTAGGGGAAGGGGGAGCAGGCCACTAATACTGTTGATTAAAATCAGCATCGTTTGAGTTCCATACATTTGTGTGTTTGTTATATTAACATTATTAATATTAAAAGGTCAGATATACATTGAATTATTTTTGTAGTGATACATACGTTAATGGTGATGTGACACATAGGTTAATGGTGATGTGATACATAGATTAATGGCGATGTGATACATAGATTAATGTTGATGTGATACATAGACTAATGGTGATGTGATACATAGGTTAATGGTGATGTGAAACATAGGTTAATGGTGATGTGATACATAGATTAGTGGTAATGTGATACATAGATTAATGGTGAAATGATACATAGATTAATTGTGATGTGATACATAGGTTACTGGTGATGTGATACAGAGATTAATGGTGATGTGATACATAGATTAATGGTGATGTGACACATAGATTAATGGTGATGCGATACATAGGTTAATAGTGATGTGATACATATATTAATGGCGATGTGATACATAGATTAATGGTGATGTGACACATAGATTAATGGTGATGTGATACATAGGTTAATGGTGATGTGATACATAGGTTAATGTTGATGTGATACATAGGTTAATGGTGATGTGATACATAGGTTAATGGTGATTTGATATATATCTTAATTGTGATGTGATGCATATATTAATGGTGATGTGATACATAGGTTAATGGTGATATGATAAATAGGTTAATGGTGATGTGATACATAGATTAATTGGGATGTGATACATAGGTTAATGGTGATGTGATAAATAGGTTAATGGTGATGTGATACATAGGTTAATGGTGAGTGATACATTGGTTAATGGTGATGTGATACATAGATTAATTGTGATGTGATACATAGGTTAATGGTGATGTTATACATGGGTTAGTGACGATGTGATACATAGGTTAATGGTGATGTGATATATAGATTAATGGTGATGTGATACATAGGTTAATGGTGATGTGATACATAGATTAATGATGATGTGATACATAGATTAATTGTGATGTGATACATAGGTTAATGGTGATGTGATACATAGGTTAATGGTGAGTGATACATAGGTTAATGGTGATGTGATACATAGATTAATGGTGATGTGATACATAGGTTAATGGTGATGTGATACATAGGTTAATGGTGATGTGATACATAGATTAATGGTGATGTGATACATAGATTAATTGTGATATGATACATAGGTTAATGGTGATGTATACATAGATTAATGTTGATGTGATAAATAGGTTAATGGTGATGTGATACATAGGTTAATGGTGATTTGATACATATCTTAATGGTGATGTGACACATAGATTAATGGTGATGTGATACATAGGTTAATGGTGATGTGATACATAGATTAATGGTGATGTGATACATAGGTTAATGGTGATGTGATACATAGGTTAATGGTGATGTGATACATAGATTAATGTGATGTGATACATAGGTTAATGGTGATCCGTTCTCTAAGATTAATACTTCGTTCAGTTAAACAATGTGTATTGAATGAGATATTTTAATTAATTTGTGGACATAAACTTTAAACATGAAGAAACTAAAAAACAAAACCATTAAATATCGTTAACATTTATTTGTGATCTAACGATAATTATGACTAACATTACTAACAACCATGGCATGATGTTCCAGTTCAAGCAAGGGGGGTCTCATGAAAGCCATGCTATAATTCAAAATTCAAGCTACGATGAACTAATTCAAACCGATGAAGTCAAATTCTAAATTAAGCTTTTCCTTCGCACGACCCTATAATATTTAATGAAAAAATAAAAGTATGTACAGTGTCTTTTACTCAATTAACTATAGACTCCCTTTACTTTCACTGATGTGGATCGAAAATGACAAACAATCATATATGTAAAACATATATGTAAAAAGTGTCATGAGGGGCGGATCACCCTCACCCCCATCTTCCTAAGATGCTGATATTTATGAGAGGCAGGACCATACGAACTGTCTTTCTTTCAGGCTTCACTCTGAGGTGGCGTGAGGGTATTTCGCCCCCCCCCCACCTTGGGAAAAATGTGAAAATAAATAAATAAATAAATCAGCGAAAATGTAATTACTTTAAAAAACTAGTACTAGTAAATTGTCATTTTTATAACTCAAATAATGTAGTCAATTAAATATCAATACGCTTTATATATTTGATGGCAAGTCTAAATACAGTATTCGATTCTTAATACCATATTTTCCACCCAAAAATCGGCCGCTCCCTGTTTGGTGTCTCTCCCACTTAATATCATTGAATTATTGATTGATTGTTTACAACCAGTGTTTTATTGACATTTGTGTTTGTTTGCGTACCATACCTGTATTAAAGATTGGATCATCTGTGGAAAAGTGCGATTTAGAAGCGGAACAATGCGGAGTTAAAGAAACTATAAATTTATAAAGTTCTATCATTTGAATGAACTTTTGTTAGCAATCACAGATTGGACATTCGTTTTCATCTTCTATTTCTTTATAATATGAGATCAACTTTTAAACTAAGATAGGGGAGTTAACTGACATTGTCCTCATGTTTTGAAAATATAGTTATTATTATTATATTTTCCATTTATAAATAATTTATTAAAGTTGTAATCAGTATACTTCCTGTTCGTGACGGATCCCTTTAAGTATCGAAAAATATGGGTATATATTTTTATTTATTTATGAAGAATTTTAACGAAATAAATAGTTTAATAACAAGTGTATTATAAAACAATAATAGTATTTAGTAAAAACTTAAACTATAAAATGTGTATAAACAGAACCAGGTTAAGGGACAGCTACATTGTGTTGCTCTCCGATTTAATGCGGAATGATGAAAAACTTAATTTAAGCATGTGCTAAAATGAATCACTGCAATTTTTAAATTATCAAAAGTTTTCTGGGTAAGGACTGAATGCCCCCCCCTCTCAATCCCAGACCCCTCCACCTCGCATTCGCTCGTGAACCTTCGGCACAATACGGGAGAGGATCTCATTCCCTGTGCCAAGTAATATGACAATACGGGAGAGAATCTCATTCCCCGTGCCAAGTAATGTGACAATACGGGAGATAATCTCATTCCCCGTGCCAAGCAATGTGACAATAAGGGAGAGAATCTCCTTCCCCGTGCCAAGCAATGTGACAATACGGGAGAGAATCTCCTTCCCCATGCTAAGCTGGGAGAGAATCTCCTTCCCCGTGCCAAGCAATGTGACAATACGGGAGAGAATTTCCTCCCCTGTGCTAAGCAATGTGACAATACGGGAGAGAATATCTTTCCACGTGCCAAGCAATGTGACAATACGGGAGAGAATCTCTTTCCATGTGCCAAGCAATGTGACAATACGGGAGAGAATCTCACTCCCCGTGCCAAGCAATGTGACAATACGGGAGAGAATCTCCTTCCCCGTGCCAAGCAATGAGACAATACGGGAGAGAATCTCCTTCCCCGTGCCAAGCAATGTGACAATACGGGAGAGAATCTCTTTCCCCGTGCCAAGCTATGAGACAATACGGGAGAGAATCTCCTTCCCCGTGCCAAGCAATGTGGCAATACGGGAGAGAATCTCTTTCCCCGTGCCAAGCAATGTGACAATACGGGAGAGAATCTCTTTCCCCGTGCCAAGCTATGAGACAATACGGGAGAGAATCTAAATTAAGGCAAAAGAACACGCTCGGGAGCGCCACACCCGGAATGAATTCAAGTTATGTTTTGCAACGGTTGCCCTTATACCTAATTTGCGCAGTGAAAGATGCCCTGTCCCCCGGTTATGTTTCCTCTCTGGAACAATTGTTCTGCAAGAAACACCTCATTTAGTTAGACGCCAAACTCACCTCTTTATTTTGATTTTATTAAAAAAATTAAAGTTGGGGTATGGGGTTACCCTTCCCCGTTTTCTTTCTTTAGCCGTCCGCGCCATTACTTACTGCCCACCTACCCTAATCAAATTGATAGTGTGGACACTCTCCGCGCCATTACTTACTGCCCACCTACCCTAATCAAGTTGATAGTGTGGACACCCTTAAGAATCACACATTTAAACATACATCTTATAACATATACTTTATTTTCAATGAATGGTTGTTGGCGTTCATTATATGTGTGGGGGGGGGGACACAACATAGGCTTAAATAAACATATTAAATGGGCACTAATGTGATCTTCAATGTCTTCAACACAGTCCTTACTGAATATGTCCCAGTGTGGAGGAACGCAGGAAAATGTCTTACGGGGTGCTGCGCTCTTTTGAAGTGATAGCGCCACAATTATGGAACAGTTTGGCTCAATCTTTGAGGAGAATTGAAAAATGATAAAAAATCAATTAAGAAATAATTTAAAAAATTTTTGTTTACATAGATTAAGAAAATCAGAGCGCAGTGAGCATGCTAAAGTAGCATGGATACCAGCGCTATATAAATATCCAATCAATCAATCAATCAATTTACATTAGATAATACAGAAATACTGTCAGAGTGGAGCATTGATATCCGAACAACTATATGCAACGTTGGCTATCCGATCATCTATATACAACGTTGGCTATCCGAACAACTCTATGCAACGTTGGCTATCCGAACAACTCTATGCAACGTTGGCTATCCGAACGCCCCTGCCTTTTGTTACATTATTACCGTGCGCGGTGCACTGTGGCGTGGCAATGGACCACCGGAGCACAAGTTGACACCTTTCGCAGAATCCAGGTGAAGCCTAAGTAGTGTACATTTAAAACTTCTAGCGGTAAGGTCGCAGACTACACGCCTGTGACAAAGTGATCTCGGATTTAATTCTAAGCGACACCAGTCCGTTAATTTTTGGGAACAATCTCTTTTCGCAGAACAAAGTTCCAGTCCTAACCGGGTTTTTGTTGGCAACAATCAGCAGTCCCGGATGTACCGTCGATGATGACTGTACCGGTGCATAATACTGAGAATAAATCACCTTGCAATAAAGCACCATATATAGTATTAATGTATGCACTAACTTCTTTAAGGCGACCGTTCCGTGGGAATGTTAGGTTGTCCTAAATGTTCCAGGACCCAAATAGTTAGTTTAGAAGTTATACTGTACAGTGGGGTAGCTAGGGCAAGTGTTGCCTTTCATAATCCGCCACAACATGGGAGAAAAATTTCAGTGGGGTGGGGGGTGGGGGTTGAGTTTCCTAAAATACACCAGGACTTACCTTAGACCTTGTTTGGGATGTGTGGGAGGGGGAAAAAAAAGGGGGGGGTAAAACATGAGCACGCAATACTTTCCACATACTTATGTTGTTTTATGTCTTTTTACTACAGCTACAGTGGATCTAGAACTAGAAGACATGACACCGCACCACTGCGAGTTTAAAGCAGTGATGAGCTGCCGGGGGTGGGGGGAGCAACAACCCGCGCACCAAAAAAAAAAGAATTATTCATACATAATATGACTCATATTAGGCCTGTATCCAAAAGGGTATCTAATCATTTCTTTTAAAATATATTCGAGGAATTACATTTTAGGTTAAAAGCAACGAATTTTAAAAATTAATTAATGGATTAAATAGCACTGTTTAAGAAAATTTCAAATTCCCATGAATTATTACTCACCGGTGCCATGCTATTATTCTACATGGATGCTCTAAAAATAACGTTGGCAATAAGTCTAAAATTCCTTCTTTATTGAGCCTCAGTCCAAAGAAACATGGTGACACCAACAGTAGCGGTGCTAATGTTAAACAAAACAAGGGGCTGACATTAGAGCGGTAGTCATCAAAGGGTGGCTTTTGACAAAAAATTTTCTTTTGGTGACGTCACGATAACGGGCATATTATTTTATCTTTAGGCAATTTTTGTAAAAAAAGCATCACAAATACATTGTTTAAATAAAGATTATAAACCACCATAAATAGTTATTTTCGACAAAAAATAAACTTTTTGTATAAAACAACCAGGTCAAGGGACCCTTACAGTTCCGCTAGCATCTCAGTGAGTCCCCGAATCATACCCCACTGTTGCTCGTGAGTCTTCGGCTCCCTCGATTTCTGCCTCCCCCTTCCCCGATCATACTGACAGTCCCGGTTGCTTTTAATTGTTTTATTTAAAAAATGACATGACCTAATACTACAAAAAGTTTGCCATCGAGCATTGGCACGTGTAGGCTCTAGATTATAAAGTTAATAGTATATGTTCTAAACTACATAATCTACTCTAACGCTTCATGTCCTGGTCAGAACAAGAGAACACCACCATAATGTTTGGATCTCCTTGTTCCAGGACCATGCCGAGGAAAAGCTGCGCCCAGTTACTCTTTTCGGCTGGAGCGAAATAAAAAATCTGGCATCACACAGATATTTAATCAATCTTTGATACAACAGCCATGATGCCACTTGTATCAGATCCCCGTGGTGATAATGAAACAATGGAATCACCCATCATTCTATGTCATTCACAATTGATTCACAAATGACAACTTTAATCGTCTTACATTAGTCCGCTGCGTCACGCAGGGGTCAAAACCCGTCCAACGGCAAAAACCCTTGCAGACGGGGGTCCTATCATGGGGGAAAAAATGCAGCTTGGTTTTCCCCACGACGAAAGTAATTTTACGTTGACATCTTCTTTTCTTACAGTATGCACTGATTGATTAAACGCCGACCTGTGTCACATCTGCACTGATTGATTAAACGCCGACCTGTCAGTATGCACTGATTGGTTAAACGCCGACCTGTCAGTATGCACTGATTGGTTAAACGCCGACCTGTCAGTATGCACTGATTGATTAAACGCCTACCTGTGTCACATCTGCACTGATTGGTTAAACGCCTACCTGTGTCACATCTGCACTGATTGGTTAAACGCCTACCTGTGTCACATCTGCACTGATTGGTTAAACGCCTACCTGTGTCACATCTGCACTGATTGGTTAAACGCCTACCTGTGTCACATCTGCACTGATTGGTTAAACGCCGACCTGTGTCACATCTGCACTGATTGGTTAAACGCCGACCTGTGTCACATCTGCACTGATTGGTTAAACGCCGACCTGTGTCACATCTGCACTGATTGGTTAAACGCCGACCTGTCAGTATGCACTGATTGGTTAAACGCCGACCTGTCAGTATGCACTGATTGGTTAAACGCCGACCTGTCAGTATGCACTGATTGGTTAAACGCCGACCTGTCAGTATGCACTGATTGGTTAAACGCCGACCTGTCAGTATGCACTGATTGGTTAAACGCCGACCTGTCAGTATGCACTGATTGGTTAAACGCCGACCTGTCAGTATGCACTGATTGGTTAAACGCCGACCTGTNGTGTGGTGTTATATTATATAGTTGGGTGTTATATCATATAGTGGGGTGTTATATCATATAGTGGGGTGTTATATCATATAGTGGGGTGTTATATCATATAGTGGGGTGTTATATCATATAGTGGGGTTTTATATCATATAGTGGGGTGTTATATCATATAGTGGGGTGTTATATCATATAGTGGGGTGTTATATCAATTAGTGGGGTGTTATATCATATAGTGGGGTGTTATATCATATAGTGGGGTGTTATATCAATTAGTGGGGTGTTATGTCATATAGTGGGGTGTTATATCATATAGTGGGGTGTTATATCAATTAGTGGGGTGTTATATCATATAGTGGGGTGTTATATCATATAGTGGGGTGTTATATCATATAGTGGGGTGTTATATCATATAGTGGGGTGTTATATCATATAGTGGGGTGTTCTATCATATAGTGGGGTGTTCTATCATATAGTGGGGTTTTATATCATATAGTGGGGTGTTATATCATATAGTGGGGTGTTATATCATATAGTGGGGTGTTATATCATATAGTGGGGTGTTATATCATATAGTGGGGTGTTATATCATATGTGACATCACACGTTTCAAAAATGATACATATAAAAATCCAAGCTGAAATTGCCAGGGATGTTTAACTTTCTGTTGTGCTGGATGTACCGGATGTACCGGTATTGTGAAAGAAGATGTCACTTGGTAGTATTGGTAGTGTCTCATTTGAATAGTGAACCGCACTTATTGAGTTTTAATTAGTTCTTCATTTTTAAAACATTTTGTTTTTGTTTTTAATTTGACCTACACTGGGAGGGTTCGGGGTGTCAGAGATTTTTGACAGATAGTGACACTAGGGGGAGCGGGGACATTGAGAAAACTAGAGTGGCATACTTTTTGAACGGTCCCAAACGGATACAGCTCAAACAACATGACAATGCAAGCTAAATACGGATGTGACACAACAAGCCCAACACGTTTAGTAAGCAAGAGCGGGACACTCTCCTTTCAGGCTTGCCATTTGCATTTTTAAGCCCAGATTCCTCAATGGGATTTTTCTCCCCCTTTCCAAACGGTTGCCTCTGAAAATTTTCGTTTGGCATTTTTAATTTCCTTTAAAATGAAATATTTTCTTTTTCATCTCCATAAAATTTTTTTTATTTTTTATTTATTTTTTTTTAAACAAAAAGTGACTTTGATCCTTGTAATTTCTGGTGTTTAAAAATAAATAAATTAAAATTAAATTAAATTGGGTCACGAGGCACATTGTTGTATTTTGTCAATGTTGCAGAAGTCAACTTGACACTTGTTGGGTTGTTTTTTCAACATTGGGATACCGGTAATGCAACAATGTGGCTCGGTCAGTAGGACCCAGTTTACCTGTCTGGTCCCTTCCTCAAGTGTCTCGTACCGGTACATCACAACAGAATAGCGTTGTGGCAGGGTCTCTATTGTAACAAGATAAGCTGTCTGGTTAAAGTTACACAATGAAATGTGTTCCATTAACTTTGAAACTCCGTGTCTAACTCAGACATTAGACTCAAAGGGAAAACATTTGCATCAGACCTGAATTCCAACAATGTGGGTCTTGTCCCCGATTATCCCATGACCCATCCTACTTTCATCATAAGTGGACCACTTGATGAACTACGTTAAAATTAACATTGACCAATATGTTGTTGTTTCAAATTATTTAATCATTAATCACTACGTATTGCGTAGGTTTATTCTGTTTGAGCTTTTCATATTTTGAAATCCTTTAATTATAACTTCGCTTTTGTTCGTGTGTTTCTGGCTGCCAAAATCTTCGGACGGCTTATTGACCCACTTACCGTCAACCTACTGAGCTGTAACTTGGCACATAGACTCGTTGCCAATGACAACACATGCTATCAACTATTCAGCCTACCACCTCTCATAAAAAAGACTCTCCTGCTCCTGTCTTTCAAGGGGAATATGAACGAAATACAATGACACTGATTTCATACAATAAAATTCACGAGAACTGCACTAAATGAGATTCCAGCACGTGAACTTAAAGCAGGCGTGTCAAAGGTGGCGTCCGGTGAATATTATTTATTATTAATATGTCTTTGGTATATATTTCTAAACTTCCTGGGTCAAGGAACAGAAATGCATGTACAGCAAAGAGTTATCCATTGAACATTGTAGTCAGTATATACAAATTAAAAAAAGTATTTCTAGTTTTTAGTTTTACAGTTAGTTGAGTTAGAGAGTAACACATTTGGTGTCGTCATGCACCAGTACTTCAGAGTTGTCTGCCGCTGGGGATGACCCCAATTTCACAGCTTGTGTTCAAAACAGATGTCAGAATGAGTCGATGATGTTGGGGAATACATTGCATGGGAAGGCATTCTCAATTATGTATTGTTGAACCGGTACTCAACTAGCATGATGGAATTAATTTTTACCCAGCCTGAGACTTTGGATCACACGGAAAGGATAGATCATTTTAAAATTAAAATAAGTAATGACTAAATTAGGCATGGTTTGATCAGTTCCATCTAACATGTTCAAGGAACATCCAACACAATCTACAAGTCACTAAAACACTTGCATCCAATGGGTTCCTCCACACTGCGTAGTATTGATTGATGTCCGTAATGCACACATGGGCTAACCATAATCGTGTGAGACCGGGTCCACATCATTGAACTTTAGGAAAACCCGCCAAAAATCAATAACACGCAAATAAATTGTCTAACAGGTCGGACAATTAGTGACGCCCTAATGACACGTATCACAATTAGGTCATTCCAGAATAAGGGACTATTAAAAAAAACAACAAAAAAAAAACTATTTAAGCCAGGCTTTACTGGAGGAGATAAAAAAAAACAACAGTTGACCTAATTCAGTTTACATGATACAATTTTAAAAAGAGCTTTGATTATTATGGAAATAATTTATGCTATAACATGAGAGATAACGATTTAAGTACCGGTATATCTGAGAAGTGTACCGTACATCCTATAATAAATTAAGTCAACAGAGAAATGCACCGCACATCATATAAGTTATAATATAACAATACACTTGAAGAACTAAATAACGAGCAAACAATACACTTGAAGAACTAAATAACGAGCAAACAATACACTTGAAGAACTAAATAACGAGCAAACAATACACTTGAAGAACTAAATAACGAGCAAACAATACACTTGAAGAACTAAATAACGAGCAAACAATACACTTTTTATCAATTTCAAAAAATAAAAACACACGAAAAATATGATCTGTCCGAAGTCTGCTTGAGTTGAAAAGTTGAAGTCTGTTGTTATAATACACAGTATTATTGATGATTTGGCTCCTTGTTTAACACGATTCTGAGGTTGCATACTTTGGAGATAGGTGCCCAACAGACCCGCATGCATTTTAACCAATGATTTAGTAGAGTGATAATACAAGTACACACATAACAAATGATACGCTCAAATACTCAAACAACAAAATGGTTTTATGAGAAGAAATTTGTGTTTATTCTTCATTAAAAAAAAATTGCTTCAAATATAGAAATTAAAAGTGAAGACTGGTTTACAAATGACAAGTACATGATAAGATGGACAGTTTAGGACAGCTGGTCAACATGTTCAAAGTGAAATTAAAACTCCATAGATTTCATTACCCCCCCCCCCCCAACCACACCAACAAAAAAAAAAAAAAGAAAAGATACTGGTACATTGAAAAATTTCCACTTCCAATTAAAAAAGTCTTTTTGTAAAAAGTGAAAGATCACTTAATGTATGTGGCTCTTCAAAACATTCAAGTTGTAAAAGAAACAGAAGAGTTGTGATTATTAATAATTAATGTGGTAATTTCATATATGCAAGTCACGTTGATTTAGGGTTCAAAGTTCAATGCTAAAACATACAAAACCATGACTTTAAAAATGGGAGAACTAATTCAAATGGAATGGGTCGCATTTTTGACTTTTTAAAATAATTATGTTTGTAACTCCAACTTTTGTGACAATGATCATGTTCCAGGTTTTAATGACAATGATCATGTTCCAGGTTTTAATGACAATGATCATGTTCCAGTTTTTTATGACAATGATAAATGCATTCAAAATAAAAATATCTAAGTTTAAAACCAAGCTTTTGTTTTAAATTTTCTTTTGCATTTGAAAGCCAACTTAAGGTTTTGTGTTAATATTTTGATTTAAACCACTTTAAAAAGATGAATTTTCTTAAGCCCTGCAATCACTTATTTTCATTTGTCTTTGCTATGATGGAACTATTTTCTAGTCCAACAAAACAGAGAGAGAGATAGTGAGAGAGAGAGAGAGAGAGAGAGAGAGAGATGCTAGGTTTAGGGTGATAGAAATATGACACACACACAAATTAAACAACCAAACAACAGCTATGTTAAGCAGCAAAGTTGCCACTGGTGGTATGCACTTGTTAAAAAAAAGCTAATACACATAGAACATTTACAACTAAATCTCCAGGTTCAGCTAAAACGAGGTGTGGTTGTATGCATGTTGAACTGATTCAGATGTATTACTTAAACCCTACAGATCGCTAAAAGCTTCCCTCCCAACTGGGCTAGAGTCTTGCTACTTTTCTTCCCAGCATAAAAAACAGAGTACTTATTAGATGACAGCTTGAGTACTTCTTAGATACCCGCATCATGACAGCTTGAGTACTTATTAGATACCTGCATCATGACAGCTTGAGTACTTCTTAGATACCCGCATCATGACAGCTTGAGTACTTATTAGATACCCGCATCATGACAGCTTGAGCTTTACAAAAATAATTGATCAAATATTGTTAAACTTAACATTGTCTGGACATACATTCCACCCACTGAATATTATTATTATTGATTGAGAAAGAGTTCAGAATTCAGTGTTTCAAGGTAGTTACCCCTCCATGAACCTTTTTATGAATGCTCTCTGTTGGAAGTTAACCCATCGTTTACAGACATTATAATACAGTACTGCCTCAGTTTAATAATGTGATTACATGCATCAAATGCTTCAATACTGATCTTTATTGTTAGTCCCGTCACAACGGTCAGCATTCTTTGGTAGTGAATTAAAAAGACATCATGTATATATATATATATATAAATAAATAAATCTCTATACCGCTGTCTAAATGTTGGTTTGCCATCCTTCAGTGAAGGTCCCATCTTGCCCAATAGAGTAAATAAACACAATTGAAAATAAAAGGCGTTTTTCTAACACTTAGTAACAGACTACTTCAAGGCCAGAATTTTCTCCTTGATCTTTTCATGGTTGGCACCAACTATCTCATCAATCTGGTGAACAATAAGACAATAAGAGTAGGTCAAATTAAGCCATTGACAACAATGAAATGCTTTTACATAAATCCCATTTGGATCTGCTGGCTGAGAAGCACTCCTTAGGATTAAGCCTTCCTTGTTTTCTTCCAAAACAATATTACTCAAGTTACTGTTGCTCAAAATGCCAGATTCTGATGTACAGCACAAATAACAGTCTCCACACACTGAGTTCTTCATTTTCCAAGTTGCTTAAGTTACAATGAGGTTCATCATGTTTTCAGTGACTGTTAAAACTATTTGAAGTTATCTTCATTCAAATACATATAATTGTTTAAAACCTAATTAAACAGTCCTCAATATGCGGTTCAAGCCATCAAAGGGTTAAAATAAATTATGTAAATTTGTAGACCAAAAGCTTAATACCTTGTTTAATCTACTTCGTTCTTTTTTCCCTTTAGTTTATTTTAGTTTGCAAGTTGCGAAATGAGTGATGGAGACAAATGTCAAAGTACAAGCGCTTCAAATAAAAGGTAACAGTAACTGAATGTTTTAATCTACAAACCTTTTTGCCATTCTTATAAAAGTGAAAAGTTGGCATGGCAGAGATTCCACAGGATTCAGCTGTCTCCTGAAGTACAAGAAGACACACAAATAAGACATTTTGTTAAGTGTCTTTACTTACCTGTCTCAACATTTATAAGACCCTTTAACAATACTGTCTAAACATTTTGATAAAGCTCTTTAACAATCCTGTCTAAATGGTGTAAAATAATGTAAAGCAGACATTAAAAATTTAAGAAAACACAGCTACCAAAGAGTAGGTAAAATATTTTGTGTATTATGTCCAAATATTAAAATCTCTTTGCTACTGTATATAATTTTAGCATTATCTGATGGACAAAATAAATAATGCAATTCAATGGCACTAATCAAAACAGTCTTCCCTCATTAAATTTAGGGGTTGGGTTCCAGGAGATCTCCCCCCCCCCCCCCTCAACAATCAGCGAAAATCCATGAAAAATGATCTTAGATTTAATTTATTCATTTTATATATATTTTAAGGATTTATAAAATCTGGAGATTAAAATTATTGTGTTGGTGGTTGGACAGACAAGGAAATATGCAAAATTATATGCTTAATATAAACTTTAAGTGACAGTCTTAAACTGTTTAGAAGATGTACAACTTTGACATGACTTACATCATTCTCATCTACATCAATTTTGACAAAAGTAACATCATCATATTCCTCAGACCATTTCTGAAAAAAATGAAAGTAATGCATCCTTAATGTTTTTAATTAAGCAACAAAAAGATAACATGAACAAGTAAAATATCACCTTTGGATAATTCAGCATTTACCATGAATTAAGTACTGATATGACATACACAAAGAACATGAAATAGAATTTCTGGGAGTATCATAGTTGTTACCCACTTCCCCAAAGAAATCATAGTCATGTGTATTTAACATTCTATTTAGAACTACTGAATCCATTTGCATCATTTGTATGTTAAATGAGTTCCTGTCCCTCCCCACTATCATGCAGATATTTATGATTAACCTGAAACATGAAACTAGACATCAGGAGCACTAGTGCCTTGATGATACATTTTTAAGCTACAGTGAATGATAATGGCCTGAAAGAAATCAACGGGGAATAAAGCTGGAACAAAATTTTACAGAAAGGGGTGGTGTGAGGGGGGTGGTGGTGGTGTTAATTTGTTAATACTTGAACTACATAAAAGTTGTTATTGAGGGAAAAAAATGAAATGATGTCACAGAAATATAGGTTTCCTCAGTTCTTTTCTTCAGTCGTCAAATAACATCCAATATAATTATAAACACACTAAATTAAAATAATTGTAAAAAAACTTAAACTCACTGCAAGATGTGGTGCAATAGCTTTGCATGGGCCGCACCATGTAGCATAAAAGTCCACCACTATTAGGTTTTTCTCACTGGCGATCAGCTGGTCAAACTCTTGCTGTTTGGATTAGAAAAATATTTTTTTCTTTATGGTGGTTAATTTCATTTTAATTATTCAAAGCAGTGGTTTCCGGCAATTCAAAGATTGTACTCCCCAATTTTTTTCAGCAATTTAAATAAATATTAATTAAGCAAATTAAAAAACTAACCTTGCTTTCCCCACCCAAAAACCAGCAATCTAAATTTCTTCAAAGACAACCAATTTGATTACCAACTGGTGTATGTCCTAAACGGTCTTGAAAATTATAGCACATTTCTACCAAATATATTTGCTCACTGAGCACTTTGGATGATTAGCAATACAATTCAATTCTCTGAGCACAAAATATTTTCAAATTGTGTGTGAGCAATGCTACAAGCAAATTTCAATAGCTGTGGAACCTGTTAGATAGAGACGAGTTATTGATTTTAAGCCATTGGTTTATTTGATCACTCACTGTGCTAAGTGGATAGTAATGGCAGCAGCAGAGTTAAGAGCTCCTGTAGCCTATGTATCTCAAACCCCATCATGGCTGTGTTTGCAACTCTACTTAAAGAGTTTTAAAACATTGTTTATCCACACAACTTAAATGGTTCGATAAAACTAATGTCAGTAGCACAACAATGAGTGTTAATGGTAAGGTATATTATGTTATCGCTAGGATGACATTGACAATTCTGTTTTTAAAAAATCCTTTAATGTAGTGGATTGTTAAGTTTATTTTTTGGGGGGAGAGAGAAAATGTTTTGACACCAACTTTTTTCTCAAATAGACACAAAAAGACACAGTTATGGGAATTAAAAAGTAAAATACAGCTAACCTTGTAAGAATCCAACAAGATGGTTATTATATTGAATGTCAATTAAAACATAAACTGCTTCATATTACAAACACAATTTACTGGTATTTGGACACCTCTGAAACAATTTTGAATGAATTTTGTGAACATTTCATCTCTGACTTAAAACTGATGTTACCCGGTAATCAATCGAGATCAGTATTTTGACTTTAAGGTATAAATAGCTCAGTCACACAACCATGTAGATCCAGACATTTTTTTCTGCTGAAACTATGCCCATTGTAATGTTCTGAAACTATGCCCATATTACTATATTATGCCCTATATTACAATTGTAATGTTTTGAGGCTGTAATCACCTTTAAAAAATTTCACACATTGCCATGACTACAGCAACTTAAAATAGTAAATTATTTTTAAACACATTAATCCAAAGAAATAACATAATCTTATAAGCTTTGATTTTCATAGCAGCTTGAAATCAAGAGCTAAAATGCGCTTTTATTTGACTTTAGGAATCTTGCAATGTGGCACAATTTAAATGCTAAATGTGTATTTTTAGATTTATTTAACATTTTTACTTTCAAAACTAATTTTTCCACACTTATGTTAATCAGGTTGCAAACATCTTGCACAAGTCACAAAGGTTACACAAAACACATTTTTTCAGGTTGAAGAGTTCAGTGACACTATCAAATGAATTCAACTGCATAAACAATAAATTTATGGATAACTGCACTAAATGAGATTCTTAAAAATACATCAAGTGTGATGGGCAATATTTTCTTTTTCCTTTTCATGCTTTTTCGAGTAACTTTGGCAGATGGGAAGTTCGTGCACTGCCCCCGTTTGGTTGAGCTAGTTTTACATACCGGTAGTTATTTCCTCAACAGATGTCAGTTCATCTTATTTAACAACCTAACCATCTTGAATTCTGCATGTCGTTATTTATAGATGCATTGTTTATGAATTGAAATATTGATACACATGCAAGACGGGTGATCTCAAATTGGATTAAACGGTGTACAAAAATACTAAAGAATCAGACAATAATCTGATGGTGAAGTGTGGATCTAAAAATGTTAAAAATGTGTATCAAAATCAAAAAGATTATGATGACTGATGTCATCCATGAAAATATATAGCCTACATATAACACTGAGCTTTTATCAAAAATGTAAAAAATAGGTCATTTTGGTGTTTTAACAAGGATATAATTTTAATTTATTTTCAAACTTGTAAGTTGAAAAAAAACCAATGGAAAATTCCATAGAATATATTTTATATTAATTTTATCATTAGATTTAAATTATGATGTGCATAATGCTCAGTGAAGAATTGGAAAGTTAGGGTACACACTGTTCAGGTCTAATTATTAAACTTGTGTCCATTGTTAGGATTCCCAAAAGTGACATTACTGCTCTTTGGATGACAGAAATCTTTGTTGAAACCCATCCTGCTAAAATATATTTACCAGGCTACAGATAGACTTGATAATGATAGTCAGTATAAGCCTTTGGCCCTTATTTTATTTTTAAAAGGCCCAGATATTTATACTATTTATAATTTATCCTCCAGCCTTAATTATGAATATGGCAAAGATTTTCACTAAAATTCAATAGTGCAGCAATATAGATAAATTATGGTATGGGAATTAACTTATTATTGTCGAGCTATGGATAGTATTTTATTGTCTGCTGTGTGTTTCAAGAGAGTTAGTATTTAATGAAGCCCTCTTGTCATAAGTATATATTCATCAGCAGTGTCAAAAGAACCTTTGTGGCTGGTTGGGTTTTATTCTTTCTTTCTTGTAGGTAGCTGCACTATATCTTACATGTCTTTGATTAAATGTGTTAGGACTTGTGTTCAATTCTGTGTTATTACGACATATGAAAGAATCTGATGAATTAAACCAATCAAATATATGGATTTTTACAAACAGTATTCGTTTAGGTTAAATAATTTTAATCAGTAAGACTCCATAATAAAATTGGAATCAATGAAAAGCTAATTGACACAAATTAAGATTCGAGTTCTTTTTAACAATTCTTTTGAAACTTGTAAGATGAATTTTAATAAAAACAAATGGAAATTTTAATATTTTTCATATTAACTGTATTGATGGTAAGATTTAGCTTAAGACGTGAATATTTAAATATAATGCCCACGAAGAATGGGAAAGTTATACACATAATTCAGGTCCAACTGTTGGTCTTGTCACTGTCACGCTAAGCACAGTGTTGGAGGTCCCCAAAGTGACTTCAGTGCGCTTAGGGTGAGACTCAATTAAGCTAAGCAAAATAAAGTGTCTATTATTGGTAGATTACTATTGTAGTCCAGCCAATCAAATCAAGCCGAATCCCGCTTTTAATCATAATCAGTATTGCCCCGTTCATTTATTACTAGCTTGTGGTAGTGGCAACAATTCGGCTGAATCCCGAAAGAATTTTAGCTTTAAATTGCTTTTTTGATACTTTCAAACATTTGGAAAATGCCATCAAAGTTTTTATGATTTTAAATCATCAAACAAACCTAAACACCTGCCCGCATCATCTAACACGATTCTCAAATAAATAAACTATCCAAATTATCGTCAATTTTAAATTCAAATGCTAGACATAATACCCCACTAATTAATCCATTTATAAATCAAATAAAATATGATTCAAGGCATTTTGCTGCAGAATCCGTTGTTCAACAATTTTTATCTTTAGATCTAATTGAGTTTCATTGTACTCAAATATTAAGTGAGTCTTCTTTTAATGTTTCATCTACTGGTACCAACACAAAATCTGTTGCAACATATAGTAGTTGCACTTGTCACTTTTTAACTTATTCTGCAAACATTTAATGTTTGTTAGAAAGCAGAATGGTCTTGCTATTAAAAATTTATGAAAAATTATACCCATTTTCTTTTTTTGCCAAAGTAAATAAGCTTATTGTAAAATTTTGTGTGTGCTAATTATTATGATTAAAATTATTAACTAAAATATAGGCCTAAATATGTCTATAATTACCATAATGATAGTTTTTCTGCATATTAAAAAACCCCACTCCTGTTACTTTAATAAAATGAAATGCTATAATGTGATTAGGTTTGAAGATAAAGGCTTCATTAAGGCATTGATATTTTTATGTACAATCAAATAATTTCATTGGGTAAATTGTTAATCTATAACAAAAATAAATTAAACTTTTTTTAAAACTTTATTTTTATGCTATGCAGAATCAATGTTTTTAACGGCACAGAACCCGATGATAACAAGCTGTGATACATAAAATAGATACAAAGAAAAATAAGTGCATTATATTATGTCTTGAAAATCTAATTTGGAGTGAATTTATGAAATTAGACACAAAAAATAAGTTTTGACGTGCACCACCACCAGACAGCTGTCTAAAATGTTGACAAACGTTTTTATGGTAACATATTGTATAGGGGAAAAAAAGTTGGAATTACACGTACCTACTTAAGACTTAAGAGTGATTTCAGTGATGTACTTTAAAAAATAGTGACTACCAATACTTAGACAATACTGTACTACATCAATTTATCACCAATTAGTAATTTTTTATGGTAAAGTATCATTAGCCGCCTAGAAGCTACTGGTATGAGAGTACCAATAGCTCTCTAGAAGCTATTGACAGTATTGGTAGTTTACTACAAGTACAAATAGCTCCCTGGAAGCTATTGGTAGTAAACTACCAAACAGCCGTAGCCGATCAAAACCTATCCATGCCTCTAACTACACTTTACAAATTTACACAAATTTTCATTTTTTGAAAGAGGCACCAAAACTGCTTAACTTTTTTTTACAAAGTGGCTATTCGGACCCAGGTCCCTCAAGTGAGAAGTTGGGATTAAAAATTATAAAATTATTATTGTTGGGTTGTTAGACAAAACTTGATATTAAATGAAAGATAATTGAATGGACTATATGTTTGTGAACTTACTTCTTCAGTTTAACTAAAATAAACTACTACAAAGGACAGAATAGCATTTAGTCTAATGGGACCAGGGTCCGAAAAGCTGCTATGCAGCATTATTATATTACCCGTGCTGTATATAAATACCACCTCATAGAGCCTTAGTTGATCATAATTTAGTTAAAGTATATTTAATTTAATTTAAACGTAAAATCCCCTTTCAGTACCCGGTACTGACTTGTACTTATTTATAGTCAGTTTTTGTCAGACTTGGAGTCAGGCATTTAAAATCAAGCATTTCATATCATTATAATGGCTATACCGTAGTATCCCAGAGTGTCATTCATAAACGATTGCCGTGTGCAAAAACTATTAAACCAGGTCAGGGAAAGCTTTAATTAATTAGCCATTTGCCAAAGTTGAAAGTTCAAAATAAATAGTTCCCAAAGTTGCCCAAACAGTATTTTAGTAATAAGGGGATGCATTGCCTTATATAGATTATGGGAAGCGTTATTCCCAGCCGACTCTCAGGGTTATACGCAGTCGGCTGGGAATTTAGCCAAATAAGGTTTATTACCGCTAGTTTGGCAATCTAAAAAAAAAGTATTATGTGTAAATAGCTGCATGATTGATTGTTTTGAACTATAACTTTTAATGTGTTTAACGTAAACTTTTAATTGAAATAATTTTAATTAATATTGCATGATAGTAATAGTATTAGTGCTATTATTAGTATTATTGCTTGTATCTTATATATTATAATTATAAATCTAAGTCAAAGTCTACATTTCTTAGAGTCTAAGCCTGAGAAGATGATTTTTTAAAAGGCATTTCCATGGTCTAAGTCTAGTTCTGTATTCTGATTGATTAGGTTTTTAATGTTGCTATGACTATGTGGTTGTTTTTACTGAATAATTCAGGAAATACATTCTATTTATTTTTAAAAATTATATAATTTATGATTTTTTTTTTTTTGGTGACCTAAATATAACAATTTTCAGCTTCCATGCAAAACTATAACTGTTTGAAAGTATTACTTACAGTACATACAGAGCCCTCTCTACAGAACCCCATGCCCCTACAGCTATTTTTTCTGCTACTCACCACCCCTGATTATAACTACTGTACCAAAGAAATATGTTTTTATCTGCCACAAAATTAGTTAACAACACAAACATATAATATGATAATTATAATAATAATTATAATAAGAATAAAATTATTAACCTTACATTGGTCAAGTTAATAATTCTTATCATGTTTAAACATGTTTTAGCCACAACAAAATAAAACAATAAGCCAAGCTGTTTTTGCTTCATTCTCGAGAACAAGCATAACAACTCTCAGGCTGACATTCGGCTGGAATTGAACTCAAGTCCCCCAACTTGAGGTTGGCTCAGTTTAGACCATTCGACCACCCAGTCAATCTATCAACGAGGCACCTTTATCGATCGATAGTGTAACACAGGACGTATATAGACCTCACGTGACTTGTCGACTGCGTATAACTCTCAGGGTTATACGCAGTCGGCTGCGCATAACCACTTCGATAGATTATATAGCATATACTATGATATACTGGTATAATGGACGCTGTAGATTTGGTAAACAGAAAAGCTGCAAATTAATACATTATATTAAATTTACTGATATAAATAGATGAGAGTGAATTTTTAGATAATCTACAATTTATCTATAATTTTATAACATTGTATTAAAATTATTTTTAAAAAAAAATTAATTAAATATTAAAATTAAAATTATTTTTTAATACAGCATAAGTCCTGAAAATAAATGTCATATACAATTATCATTAAAACAAGAGTTATATAGCTCGTGAATCAAACAGCGGAATTGGGTCACAGAATGTGAATGTGAAGATGCGGTCCATGCCATGAAACAATTTTAAAAAGGACAAACCAAGTCGTACTCGTACTTTAAAAATCCATAACTTTAAAATTACAACAGCTAAAATTTGATTTTGGTGGTATAAAATTCTGTAAAAAAAAAAATGAGCTCTACTCAAATAAGCCATTAGTTTATTTATACAAAATTTTTAAATTTTTTTATCCAAGTACCTAAACAGTATTAGTAGTCTACGTCAGTAGATGGCTGAGATCAAATGATGTTGGTCTTGGCCTTGGCACTCCTACTAGTCCTACACTTAACTACAAATAGACCTAATTCAACATCTTACAAAATTAAAAGTGGTCAATAGTCCCGAAGTCAATACCTTAAACAGTATATTAACATTGGTCATTTTCTTCAATTTTTATGTACTTGCTTCATAGTAGATTTCTTATTTTTAATAACTTCAAATTAATCTTAGCAATAATTCTAAGTTAGACTTGGGCCGACTTGGCAATCTCAATTTGACACACTGTCACTACTGACGAAATTTTCTAATAATTAATTAAGTCCATTAAAATTTCATAAATTTTCAACTTACTTTTGTTGCAATGGTCTTCATCTTGTGTGTCTTTTCGTTACCCACTTGTTCGGCTGAAGCACCACCAGAAAATTTCGAACCTGTACGAATGGAATGGAAATGTGAAATTGTGCTTCGTAACGCTGAGTGACGACACTATTAGTGTGAGGTATCGATACCAATTTCAATATTTAATTATTCAAAACCAGATGGTTAAATCCTGTTATTATTGTTTTTATGATTTTAAAATTTATTCACCATCCCAAGCAACGAAATTGGCCTGGAAAAAAAAAAACATCATTTAAATAGGTAAATGAAACTATTTTACATCGTTTAAATATTATAATCACACACTTAGAGGAATTTCCAAGAAAACAGAAAATAAACATAGATTTGTAAAATTCAACCCGGCAATGGCTATTTCCCGATTCGAAGTGGCTATTCGAACCCGGCTACCAGAAGTGAGAGGTTGGGATTAAAAAAATGTTTAAAAAATTATTGTTGGGTTTGTTCGATAAAATTTGGTATCAAAGGAAAGAAAATTGAATGGACTATATGTTTGTAAACTTAATTCTCCAGTTTAACTAAAATAAACTACCATAAATGTCATCCGAATAGCATATAGTCAAAATGGACCCGGACACGCATCGCCGCTATCCTGATTAGCGTATCCGGAACATTTTTTGGGGAAAGAATTTTGGTCGACGGAAAATTGATCGACTTTTGATCGACTTAAGTTTGGTCGAATGGATATTTGGTCAAGCGGAAGTTTGTTTGAACGGAAATTTGATATATTATTATTTTCTTCATTTTAAATGTGAAGGCTAAGAGGTGCGAGTGAAAAACTGGAATATTTTATTTGTTGGAACGGATTTTTTTTTTTTTTCTAACTTAGTTTTGTTCGAATTTAAAAAAAAATACAAAACATTGTACAGTAGCCAAGTTATTTAATAAATTGGAGAAGTAAGTAAAAATAATAATAAAAATAANAAGACTTTGATGAACACCAGCAGAGGTGTCAACCATCATCCAAATCTAAGCTTATGGGAAAAGAATCTTCAATGCCCGACGGCTCCGGTCATCTATGTTTACGAAAAACAGGGGTGTCAAGGGACATAACTTGTCAGACTTTTTTCTCCAATATGCATGAATGAAAGAATATGATAAATATCTTTGACGTTTCCATGTGAATCTTTTTTTGTTTTTTAAACGACTGTGGCGTACATTTTAGTACAGGTAGATCACAAGCAGTTGATGCTCCTAAAAAAAAAAAAAAAAGAAAGAAATATTACACCCCAAACGCGCTTTCAACCTTTTTTTTTTTTTTTACGAATCTCATTTAGTGCAGTTATCGGGAATTTTCCTTATGTTCCCATTGAAAAACAGTACAAATTTATTTTTGGGGTTGGGGCTAAAAAATTGAAAGAATGTGTCGTGCCAAGTTTCAGCTCGATAGGTCGATGGAAGGTGGGTCAATAAGACGTTCGAAAATTTTGCCTGCCAGCATGTGGCTCTTTGACGACCTGAGTGCGGCTATGCCAGTCGGTCACAAATCGGCTTTGACTCCGAAAAGCATAGTTCTTGACAGGTTCTTGAAAAGAAATTTGGCTCTCAAAAGCATAGTTCTTGACAGGTTCTTGAAAAGAAATTTGGCTCTCAAATTTTTTTAAAATCCTGCTGCTGATTTTTGGCTCTGTTTGCTGTTTGCCGACTACTGGCCTAAAGGCAAATGAGGCACGTCAGGGAACCACGCCTTCTTAGGTTTTGATTCTTCTTCTACATTTAATCGGAATGCAACGGAACAGATGCTAGTGGAAACTTAGGTTCCCTGGCCTGAATATTATTACACACCATGTTTATTTTATTTGCTACTAAATTGACATAGTAATGCTGTTTGATTATTTTGATTTAACTATTTATTTAAACTACTTCATCAATAAGTGATGTTTGAAAAATAAGTAGCAAAAAGAAAAAAAAGAAAGAAAGAAAGAAAAATCCCGCCATTCCGTATACGTCATACGTGCCTTTAGTCTTTAGAGTGCGAGGGACCCCCTGACCTTTAGGGCAGTGGTGGCCAAAATAAGGTCATATTGAGGCTGGTGGAGCTGTGTCAAATGAAAATAAATGTTAACTTTATTGTAGATATCCCTGAAAGAACATTACGTCATGAGTCGTTCGTAGCATATATTTAAAAATTATAGCCTTGAGAAATTTGAAATCTCTCGCATTTTTCAAAAAAATCATTGCTTTTAAGCTATTGAATACCGAGATTAACAACTTATCAGGCTTAACAACGGATGGTGCTCCAGCAATGGTTGGGAAACACGTAGGTTTAGTCTTAACAACGGATGGTGCTCCAGCAATGGTTGGGAAACACGTAGGTTTAGTCTTAACAACGGATGGTGCTCCAGCAATGGTTGGGAAACACGTAGGTTTAGTCTTAACAACGGATGGTGCTCCAGCAATGGTTGGGAAACACGTAGGTTTAGTCTTAACAACGGATGGTGCTCCAGCAATGGTTGGGAAACACGTAGGTTTAGTCTTAACAACGGATGGTGCTCCAGCAATGGTTGGGAGACATGTAGGTTTAGTCAAATTGATGGAAAATGAGGCCTGTAAAGTAGGGAACTCTTCAAATACTAAATTTTCATTGCATTACTTATCAGGAGAATTAATGTTCGAAGTCGCTCAAAATGGACCATATCCTAAAAGTGGTCGTCAAAATAGGGATCTTCATTAAGTCGAACGCATTGAATCACCACCAGTTCCAAGAATTTCTAAAGTCTTTGGACTCAGATAATAATGACTTTATTTTGTATGCAGACGAAAGATGACTGACCCGTGCCAAAATGTTGTAAAGAGTGTTTGATTTGCAGCAAGAGAGCCAATCATTCTTTGCAAGCAAGTCATTAAGTGTCCCAGAGTTTGAAGACAAAGAGTGGGTTGGAGAGTTTGCATTTCTGGTCGCTATAACTAGCTACCTAAATGATGTTAATACTCGTCCACAATGGAAAGATCAATTAATTAATAAGATGCATGATTATACTTATGCCTTTCAAATGAAACTTGGTCTTTGGGAACAACAGTTGAAAGAAAAAACAAAACTGTACCCGCTTTCCTACAAGGTCATTGCAACCAGACGTCACACACGTGAGGCGGCGGATCAAGGATACCCTTCTTTGATGTCCGACTTAAACCTCCAATTTGAAAAGCGATTTCAGGAATTTTAAAAACAAACATCACGTGCTTCTTTGTGTATTTGCAACGCCATTCGCGGTATAGACGTGAATGTATTATCAGGAAGATTACAATTGGAACCTTGTGGAATGTGTTGTGATACACAGTTAAAGAAGAAATGCCATGAAGGTGGTTTGGAAGAGTTCTATAAAACTTATTTAGGCAAGGATAAATATCCTGTGCTTTACAAACATGATCTGACGATGGATTCGCTGTTTGGAAACACTTAAGCGTGGGGACAGCTTTTTTAGTTGTATGAAGCACACCAAGTCACAAGTGAGAACACCAATTACTGATGTTCATTGGGAAAACCGTTTGCGTGTAGCGACAAAATCACTCGAGATCAATTTTGATGGACTTACTGCTGCAAAACAAAGTCAGATGTCCCACTTTTAAATATTTTTAAATTGTCTAATAAATATGTTTGATTCTTATTTATTTTTTTAATTTTTTTCACAAAAATAAAAATACCTATTTTTAATTATTTTGTTACCATTAAACCAGACCAATACGTTTGACCACGATCTCAGCAAATGGGAAGCGACGATGTGGTCGAAACTGTAGCATGCTTGCTTCTTTACTTCATTAACACAAAACAAAAACAAACAATGGTGCTTCACCCGGCAGGAAATATTATTTCTGAAATTGGCCCGCCTGCTGAAAAGGTTGGCCACCCCTGGTTTAAGGTAATCCATCACTGGCGACGAATAATCACTTTGGTCTCGAGGGAATACTTGACACATGCGTCATAGGAACTTTAAGGTGACCAGTTTGCACAATACATACAAGCACACACACACACGCATATATATATATATATATATATATAAATAAATATATATTACATATATATATATAATTATACACTGGGGCTTTACCGGGTGCAGTTTATTTTAACCGGTGGGTCCAAGTGTTTAAAAAAGAGTTGCTTCTCATTTTCTAGAATACATACCAGCTTTTAAAAAAAAGGCCTACAGACAGTCCTACACCCTACCTGCCAGCCTTTAAACAATAGGCCTACAGACAGTCCACACACAGCAGGGGTTGCTGGGCTCACAGGATGTTTCTAAGATTGTGTGGAACCTACATTGTTTTAAAACTAGCATCTCTTCCGTTGCTCTCCGAGTGTAGAATGTTGCACAACTAAATTAAAGTATTTGCTAAATTGCAATCTTCTATTTTGAATTTATCAAAAACATTTGGGAACTAGTATAACGATTTCATAGGCGATATTAAGCTAGGGAAAAGGCATACCTTCAAGGGGATCATAACTGGAATGAATTTAGTTCATGTCCCGCTGGTGCAGCGTTAAAGAATTCTTTGATTATTATTAAGGCTAATTTAGGCGCTTCCCACACGAAAGTTTGAAATGTCACCTCAAAATTGCCTGAAATAAACATGGAATTCAAATATGCGCCAAAAGCCACCCCTTGCATTTGAATTTGCGCGACTGTTTTCCGCACCCTCAATTTCTGCACCCCTTTCCTCACGCTGATCAATGTTACAGTATGGGTTTAATATATAAACTTGTGCCAAATGATCACACTGGCGCACGCCACAACTAAGTGAATTCAGTTTATGTATGCATTGGCACCATAATACCTCACCAGACCTTTACACATTTCCTTCCCCTGATCAAAAATAGACACAGAAACATTGAAATTAATTATACTCTAGAATGCACCTCTTGATTTTGAAATAATAATTTAAAAATTCTTGTGGGGAAGGCTCCCCAGATCCCTCCACCGCTCAAGATTCCTTTTACTTCCTTACTTATGCCGTTTACCCCGTCTTCTGCATAGGGTCTCTACAAGAATTTCCATTCATCTCGGGTCCCGTGCGTTCCTTTCCAATTGCTTCCGTATGTATCCCATACTTAAGTGTCCGCCTCTAGCTCGCGTCTCCGTGTATTTCTAGGGCTTCCTCTCTTTTGTTTTCTCATGCAGATTTCATGTTAGGCATTGTCTGGTGATGTTATCTGGACGTTTGATGAGAGTGTGCCCTATCCTCCTCCATCTTTTCCTTATGATGTGATCAGCAATAGGCTCATGGTATGTCCTTTCCAGTAAGTCTTTGTTGGGGATGATGACAATGTGATGTTCAAGATCTTTCTTAGGCAAGTGTTTTTGAAGGTATGTACTTTCTGCTTAATGCTCGTTGCTGTTGTCAAAGTTTCGGCTACATATAGTAGGACTGTTTTGACAATTGTGTTGAAAATTCTGACATTAGTTTGAAGAGTCAGCTCCTCTTACTCCCATATTCTCTTTAATAGCACAGATGCTGACCTGGCCTTTCCAATTCTAGCCATGCCATCCACTTCGGATCCACCATTTAAGTCAATGGTGCTGCCGAAGTATGTGAAGGCTTTCACTTCTTCTAGTGCATTTCTTACGATGGGAGACATGCTCTTGGTTGGCTGAGTTTATCTTCATGATCTTCCTCTTGATTTTATTGATATAAATAAAGCAAGATTCATCGGCGTCCTCAATTTCTACCCTACTCCCCGATGAAAATGAGCGATAATTTTGGTGCCGATAGATACACTGCCTAGTGGCATAGCTACTATTAGTGCCACATTGGAAGCAACATATTTTTGCCACTCTCCTTGTTTCACGATGCAAACCCTACAGTTAGCCGAAAATGCTACATCTCCATATAAAGAAAAAAAGTGATACCTGGGTGAACAAATTCATCCTCCCTTTTTCTACGCCACTGGAAGGGGCGTAGCTCGATTGATTGTCTTTAGGGGACATTATTCATTTTTACGCCCCCCGCCCCTTTTCAACTCTGAAACTAATTACTTTCAACCATTAAATACAATGAAAGCCCATTTTTGTGCCCCCGCTAGTCTGGCGCCCGGGACATATGTCCCATCTACCACCCCTTAGCTACGCCTCTGGCCACTGAACACCCCCCCCCCCTCCCCCCCCCGGACAATGTCTGAAAGAAACTCTGGGGGCTAGGCATCCGGGGTAAAGAATCTTGTCGGGAGAATGTTGTCTTTAATGGTGTAGCAATTCAATGACCGCGGGACGCGTATTTAGCTGTTTATTTTATAGTCACGTTACGGGAAATATAACAGAACAGTTTTTGGGGACACGGGTAGTAGAGTTAGAGATTCGTGGACGGTCATTCTGAAGTGACAGACGCAGTGGTACTAGTCGTAGTCAAAGGTAAACCTATGGATAGACAGATTTATGACTCCCAGTAAAGTTAATATTGATAACAAGGACAGCCCTGCACGTAAGCAGCCGCAAACGTTGAGTGCCATGTGGACGGAGAGGTCGGCTAAATGACAAAAGAAATCATTTGATGATGATGAGTCTAAGACATGTAACCTATAACAACTGGGTCCACATCAACGACACGGACAAGAGAGGACCAGCACGTTGAGGAACAAACTAAAGGTAGTGACTTGAACATTTCACTCTCGCGGGAGTTTGAAGCTGGTGCCAGTGGTTCTCAAAGCTGCGATTCATTACTATCGGCATCACTGAGATGTGACACTAAAATATCAACACATAATAGGGCAATCGGTAATTTTGATTTGGGTCGCTAGCTCCAGTCAACATCTCAACTGTCAGATTATTTTAAACATCGTTGAATCATAACCCAACTGACCAATAGCAAGTTACAATTGCACGAGGACAGACGTGGCCAAAAACTTTGTTCTCGGTATGCCTGGCTTGTTTTCCCGCAGCCCATTCATGGCAGGTACAAAGGCGCATTTTTAGCAACAGCTTTCACTAAGTACAATGACTTTCCTCAAGGTGCTCGTAATCCTGTGGAAAGTGAGTGGCACAAAGGTGCTCAGCAGGATGCAATAGCATTCGTGAGCATCATTAGGAATTTAGACCGGCATATCCTTATAAGTCAGATATTACATTAAGAAATGGCGTCAGCGGGCCGTCGAGCTTGCGCTCTTTATGCCCTCCCCAAAACACCCCTCCCCAACCCGGTATCGGGCCGCGGAGCGGCACGTCGGGGATGTCCCTTTGTCAAGACAGCCCCCACCCGAGTCTGCTCGACCAGGGTCTCCACCGGGGGCCTTCCTAACCCAAAGACACCCGGTCGGTCCGACACTGTGTTTGGACACAGTGCACTCGATCGAATTTCTCAGGAGTCGGGATGGAAAAATTTTACGTCCTAATATCTTCTCCCACCCATCCCAGGGAAGCGTTAGACGCCCTATAAGAGGGATTTTACAGTGGGTTTCCACAACGCAACTAATTCGCGATGTAGCTGGGACGAAACGGTTGCCTTGGAGCAGCTTCTCAGGGCTGCGTAGTAAGAATCATCGGCCAGAGGTTACCACCTTTGCCTCTCGCCTCATATCCAGTAATCATGATCCCTACCCTGTCTCTGCCTATTGTTCCAGTTGGGAAATATCACAACTGGCATCCCTGTAGGAGCTATTTTATGTACGGCAGGTACCGAGCACATCCCTTGTCTGCCCACGCAGGACACGCCCAGTGGTTGTGTTTCCCGGGTAACGTCGAGGTGGTCGGTGGCCGACGCCTCCTAATCGACAAGCCACCACAGACATGTCAACCGGAGACCGGGAACCCTAAGTCAGATAGACAAGTCTATTTGATCCTAAGTCAGATAGACAAGTCTATTTGATCCCAAGTCAGATAGACAAGTCTATTTGATCCCAAGTCAGATAGACAAGTCTATTTGATCCCAAGTCAGATAGACAATTCTATTTCTAAGTCAGATAGACAAGTCTATTTCTAAGTCAGATAGACAAGTCTATTTATAAGTCAGATAGACAAGTCTAATTCTCATAAGATTTTAGAAATTCGAAAAAAGCTTTTTCCCATATTATCCAAAATCATTTTCTGCATAGCACACGACATCGCACTGCGAGGTCAAAATAGTGATGGTAAAAATAGTGACAGGGGACATTGATCATGATCTGTTTCAGTTTAGAGTGGAGGCTGGCGGCAAAGACCACCTGGGGACACATTCACAGACGTCCGTTGGTAATGAGCGTTACACTTCTCAAAGGATCCGAAATCAACTGATAGAGACATGGGGAGGGTTATAAATACAAACAATTATTACATCAGTAAATAATCCCATAGGCTATAGGATTCTCAATATCAGCCGATAAAGCTTCTGATGTGTCGGGAGCAGTACAATTGCCGTTGACTGTACGTTTTGTAGACAGCGTAGATAGTGCTTTTAAAACTCGTGAAGAATTTATTGGATTCCAAACACTGGAGCAAATGGCAGAATCTGCAATGACAGATGCTGCATTGACAGATGCTTTTTCTGAATGACTGCAACAATGTGGTCTGAACATGTCAAATGACTTGAACAGGGATATGACGGTTGTTTGACAATGGCAGCAAAGGAAACCGGTGCTCAGGCTAAAATACGCACGATTTTAACAAAAGCAGCTTTTGTTCCTTGCTCTGTGCATCGGCTCCCTCTGACGGTTAATGATTTGAACTCAGGTGTTCGAGTTTGTCATCCCATTAGTACAATAAAAACGATCAATCAGTTTTATCGAGCAATTCTAAAGCCAAGGTTCTACTGACACAACGTTCCATTATTCTGTGAAACTCGACGGTCCGCAAAATATAAAGGCATTCGCATTTTCAGTGAGAATTTCGAGGTGAAATGAAATGACGTGCATAGTCTGGGCAACGAATGACACAGCTAGAGGGCGACAAGCTGCTCGCACCACCTCTTGTGTTGTGTTCATGTTTCTCGACAACATTTCTCGTATGTCGTTTGATTATCTATACATACTCAGCGGTGCTGGTACCAGTAACTCAATAATTACAAGCCATACAGCTGGATTTGGTAAGTGTACATAAACAGATTTGTAAACAAAAGGACATTTCCCGTGAACATCGTCTGAGTGTTGCAACTCATTAAAAAAAATTATGAAAAAGTCTTGGCTCTTGCAGCTTTAGTTAACATTGAGATGAAGAGTCCTTATATAACTTGGCTCTTGCAGCTTTAGTTAACATTGAGATGAAGAGTCGTCACATAACTTGGCTCTTGCAGCTTTAGTTAACATTGAGATGAAGAGTCCTCACATAACTTGGCTCTTGCAGCTTTAGTTAACATTGAGATGAAGAGACCTCATATAACTTGGCTCTTGCAGCTTTAGTTAACATTGAGATCAAGAGTCCTCGTATAACTTGGCTCTTGCAGCTTTAGTTAACATTGAGATGAAGAGCCCTCGTATAACTTGGCTCTTGCTGCTTTAGTTAACATTGAGATGAAGAGCCCTCGTATAACTTGGCTCTTGCAGCTTTAGTTAACATTGAGATGAAGAGCCCTCGTATAACTTGCTTTATAATTTGCTTTAGTTATAGCAATGAGATGAAGAGCACTCATATCTGTGGACTTGACATCGGTCACCTACCCACACTTCACACGTCGTTCACCAGGTGATCACTGCACGAGGACGACCGAATCGACCGAACGACATTGTCTTAAGTGACAATACAAAATTATGCCACAAACTGACAAACCCAACGGGTTTGTGAGTAGAAAGGAAGTCTTTAATAATAAGAAGGGAGCACATGCACAACCAGGAAATGAACCTAGTGGTTCAAACAGTCAGTCAATGTCCAACCCACAAGTGAATGGGTTGATCCACCTTTTCAGAATACTTGTAAAGCAACCCGTATTCCAAGCCTAAAATAGCAAGCAGTCCGGTGTCGAGGCGATGGGAAGACCACACCGTGGGTGGATCGACTGTGTTAAAGACACCCTAAAAATTCCAAACATGAATCTCTTACCCCCCCTCCCCCACACACACACACTTTGCAATGCAACCGATCACTAATTGTACCCACATGTGACGCATCCTCGTAGAAGAAGAAAAGATCAATGTTTAATTAGTACGTCTGCATTTCCCACCCTCTTGCCCGTACCAATTTTTGCGTCCGTATTTGTCCATACTTTCCAATCGTCCGGCTGGTCTGTACTTTTGACAGCAACCACTTGCTTGCCTTATTCCATTTGTCTTATTTCTCCGCAAATAAATAGCTCCAGCGCCATCGTGCGGAACATTTCTCAAAAACTGCGTGAAACCACGTGAGACTATCTGCGCAGCCTGTGCCGTGGCCAGTGCGGGAAGGGTGACTTCCGGCCTACTTGGTCATTGTCTTTGAAACTGTGACCGGAATTTGGGTCTCTAGAGCGTAGTGCTCAAACAGTCTTTTTTTAAAATACAACTGCAGAAATATATGGTTCTATTTTCTACACAACCAAGCTGATGTGTTTCAAAAAGATTTCAAGTCAGACTGTAAGATTTGTTCAAGTAGCTGAGGAATTGCAGAGTCTTCTGCTAAAATGTCAGGAAAGGTTAGAACATAAATTTGTTCCACTCATTATTCGCAGTAAGTTTAGACATTCGGAGAAGCAGATGAAATAAATGCAAGAGAGATAGAAACAAAAGTGTTTGATTTCTATGGTACATGACGTGTAACATATCTGCAGCGTTGGTCTATTCACTTGAAGATTTTGAAAAATTTACTTGGGTGACTTTGCAAGTATTCCCTTCCTGGGACAACGTAGAAAGGCGTGTCACTTATGTCAATGAAATCTTCCCAGGGACGATTGTTGATAGCGACCTCTTTGATGAGCTAACTCATGTGAAACCATTTTTCCCCCTGCCAAGCTGGAAGAATTGAACCCGCAAAATATTTCTGTAGATCAAAAGTGGGTGCAAATATTTCTACACTTCAAAGCAAATGGTGTACATTGTGTAAATATGAAACTATTGCTTGATTTTTTTATCCAGCCTTCCCGGCACAAATGCGGCTTTCTCTCAGGCAAACCATGTTTGGGCGTCTGAGAAATTGCATCTGAAAGTAATCACTCTGGAATATTTTGATTCTTCCGTGTAACATTGATCTAATATGTCCTCAATTTTATGATATGCTTCTTGAGAATGGAAATTTTTTTAAATGCTATGTCTCCGGTTGTTGTGTCCGTATTAGGCATCCAGACAGAGCCGTTTTTAGGAGTTTGGGGGCCCTAAGCATGGAGCGTAGGTTGGGGGCCCCGGAAGGAGGGGGGGTCCAGGGGTGAAGCTCCCTCGAGCTGAGGAGAAAACACCACCCACCACTGCGGCACCTCCATTCTGCCTTCATCAATGTTTCCTCTTCTTTCCCATTCCCACGACCAAGCCCCCGATTTCCTGTCTGCCACCCCCAAAGCTCCCTCCTGCTGCTTCCCTTCCCCTGCCTCTGAATTCAACTCAGAACGATAAATTTCAGGACACAGACGGCTGCAGTGCCAGTTTAAAAAAAAAAAACGGGGGATCGAGGGCGCCTCACGGGGGCCCCCTAACGTTCGGAGCCCTACGCGTATGCATAGTCAGCGTATGCCTAAGAACGGGCCTGATCTAGAAAATCTGGTGAGCTTACATGTGAAGCCCTCTTTGATTATAAATGTACATTTAGGGCGTCTAATGTTTTTGGTTTCGAGTGATTTTTTTTCAAAACCTTCAACGGTTTCTTGAGCATGGTTTAGACAGGTTAGCTCAAAGACGACTGTGAACCAGAGGGTCACCTAGATGTGTATCCCGCCTGAAGACAAAAAAATGGAGGGGATGAGAATATCCTGTTGGTGTCGGGATTTCGTCGATTCTTTATGAATTTTTTTTTTTTTTTTGGCAACCACATTGTGAGGGTTGTAGGTTAGTATGAGTTTTTTCGATCTTCATTTATTTTTGGACGAGGTTTGAAAGCAGCCCTACATGTGATGGTGCTTGGGTGTTAGATGTGTATCCCGCCTGAAGACAAAAAAATGGAGGGGATGAGAATATCCTGTTGGTGTCGGGATTTCGTCGATTCTTTATGAATTTTTTTTTTTTTTTGGCAACCACATTGTGAGGGTTGTAGGTTAGTATGAGTTTTTTCGATCTTCATTTATTATTGGACGAGGTTTGAAAGCAGCCCTACATGTGATAGTGCTTGGGTGGCGAGACAAGAGTACTTACAGGATAAGATCTGGAGTGGAAGAAGTCCATCATTTCATTAGCCCTATCTAAAAAGTCTTCATCGAACTGACAGAGGCGAAGTAGACTGAGAAGTTGGGAGAAAGCGAAAGAGTCTTTGCATGATTTGCGGTGGGAGGATGGATACAATGCGTAACAATGGCTGTCAGTGGGTCTTTAGGCAGATGGGATTAATCCGTTTACTTTTCATATTAGGGTAACATCCAGAAGGTAGACAGGATGTCCAGAAAGTTGATAGAATATCCAGAAAGTTGACAGAATATCCAGAAAATTGACAAAATATCCAGAAAGTTGACAGAATATCCAGAAAATTGACAGAATATCCAGAAAGTTGACAGAATGTTCAGAAAGTTGACAGATTGTCCAGAGATTTCGGAAGTACATTTTTTAATTAAAGTATTAATTTGTAACTGTGTAGCATTCTGTGTATTGTACATACTTTAAAATATATCAAATCTACGGTTGAAAATTATATTTCAAAATTAAACCCTTTTATTCTATTCAAGAAAATTTCACGACTCGAAGTTTTTAAACAACTTAGTGTATACTTATAAATATTATTTTGGTTTTTGATTTAGCACGCCTCAATGAGCGAGGATCATGTTCCCCACTTCCCTGCCGAAAATCAACTATTTTAAAAGAGTCCATGGAGTTGCAAGTAGGCATACTTACTTAACTTACTACGATCTGTTCTGTTTTCTGACAACTAATAAAATTAATAAATTAAACAAGCTTAGTAGGCCTACTACTACTAGGTTCCTATCCATGGAATTATCCACGGTAAAAAAATCATGTAAACTTAAACTTAATCTACTTACCCATTTACGCCTTTGGCATTCCCTGTTACATTCACTTACTTTACACAGTACACTACACATTAAATTATTCCGTCATAGTACTTACAGTCTGAGGGTTTTGTTCAACATAGACATAAGTTGATACAACTAACTAGCTAATTTTAAACTGGGATATTATTTCTTTTATCAGACACTTTATATTTATAAACCCTAACACTTTAACATTTATTTAGCAGCTTTGCTTCTTAAAAAAAAGAAATATTTTCAAAGCGTTGACCCACTGAAATTCACTGACTTATTTAACGCTAGCCTAATGAGCCTAATGCAAATTGACTTGGCTCACCCACTCTGTTAATTAACAAAACATGTATTTTACGCACCCAAACAACCCATAAATGTACATTGATTGGTTGTTACGTTCTGATGTTTAAATTTCTGGATTATTCATTGACGAAGACTTTCATTCCTATGATAAAATCTTGATATTAAAGTATGATCGCAGGTAACCGTGCAAAGTCATAATTTTGTAGGCACTTTGCGATGCATTGACAGAATGGTGTTCAAATCTCTTTCGACCAAGTTGGCTTAGTTATTCTTTAGTTATCCCCCTTACGTGTAACGTGACATTAGTTGTTCCGGTTTACACGAAGGTCGAATTCTGTGTTCCAGACTACTGCACGAACGAACACATAATATATTTTCCAGCAACTACAGCGTGAGTACCGATCTGAAAGAAAGATTTGATTCAGATCATAAAAACTTGCAATTTTGTAAAAGTTTGTATGTTACGAATTTAGTTCCCTTTTTAAAGCTGTGATTGGAACTATACCAAGTTTTCAATAAACGACCCCGAGGCAAGACTTCTTTTTATAATATAATAATATATATGAATTTTGATGAATATGATTTAATTCATATTATTTGAAATTGAGACTCTAGTTCTAGGCCTACTGGCCATATAATGGATGACTCTTTTAAAAATAGGCCTTCAGTGTATGAACATCACGACGGGTACTTCAACACTCGAGAGCCCGTTCCGCACTCCCTAGAATGGTGGTCCCAAATGTCAAATAGTCAGTGTAGATACTTTGGTCACAAAAATTAAACCTTAAAAAAAAAAAATGGCATAGTTGAATAGAGCTAATTTTTAAAAGAATTATAACACCAAAATCATATTTTTTGCTGTTGTAGTTTTAAAGTTATGTATTTTTAAAGTAGGGCCTACGACTTAATTTGTCCTTTTTTAACATGGACCGCATCTCCATTTTCTGGTACCCAATTCCACTGTTCGCGTAACGATTTATATAACTCTTGTTTTAATGATGATTTTATTTTCAGAACTAATGCTGTATTAAAAAAATAAGTTTAATAATGTTAACAATTATAGATAAATTGTGGCTTATCTAACTATGCACTATTTATATCAGTAAATTTAATATAATGTATTAATATATGGCTTTTCTGTTTACCAAATCTACGACGTCCATTATACCAATATTTGCTATATAGTCTATATAAGGCAACTCATGCCCTAATTACGAAAATACTGTATGGGAACTGTTGAATTTTCAACTTTGGTACATGACTAATTAATTAAAGCTTTCCCTGACCTAGTTTAATAGTTTTTGCACTCGGCAAACATTTATGAAGGAAATCTCTGAGATAGTAGTAAATAATAGCCATTATGCAAGTCACTGTGAATGGCCGCCATGACATTTTGCACACGCGAATTTTGATCATGTATAATATGGACTCTACCGGGTTTTTTAACCTCAAATTAAAATATTATTCTTTCAATAACATTTAAATTCATTCTAAAACATAAGTTATCAAATATTTTGATGAAAATAGTGGAAATAATTTAATATTTCCTAAATAACGGCGTCTTCCGCAACTGAAAGGGGGCGTGGTCACTTCCTTATCGAAATTGGGCTGAGCTACATTACCATATAGGGGTTCTCTCAAGTGAGCATAACAAGTGACCGACATGTCCTAACTCATTGAGAATTGACTCAAATACACATCGATAGATAATACAGAATAATACTTTTTTTTAAAGACATAAAAGTTGAACTTCTATACGAATTTTATAGTGAAAGATGCCTTATATTTTAAGGGGAATCTCAAAATACAGGTCGATTGAAAAATTTTAAAAAATCAATGTAAATGTAGGCCAACATGTGTACCTAATTATAAGGCCGGAAACTGAACTCAAATATATGCCGAAAGCACTCATTTAATAATAAATAGACACATGCATCGGAAAATTAAAAACTCAGATTTTTCGGCGCCGATTGCCATTTCCGATACACAAAAAGTAGTAGCCTCCCTTGGTTTACCAAAGTATCAAGTCAGTGCCTGGTTACCAGCCTTATATAGCCATTGATAATTGGTGATGTAATTGATAACCTCTAATTTTATTTGCAGAATAATTTTTGCTTGTAATAATATAAAATAAACAGTACAATGGCCAGCAGACTGCAAGCGCCGGTTCTATTTTCAGGAAACATTCTGCAAAGTTATGACACAACGCCGAAGGCACTGTATAGTATCACTGACAGAATGACAGCATGCTTTGTCTTTGGTTAGTGTGGCTTGCAGAACAGTGTTTAATACGAAACAGCAATTCAACAGAGATATTTTTCTTTATTTTTCTTCTTTTTTTTTTAGGAGATGATGATGAATAAGAGCTGAAGACTGAATAAGATTGCGATCTTCAATAAAATATATAAATTTAAATAGGCCATTAGACCAGGGGGACCAAATCATGAACTGGAAAAAATGGGACACACCCAAGCAGGGTTGGGGGGGGGGGGGTACCCTCCAGCAAAAGAGGGGTTCCGGGGCCTCCGCCGGAAACTGTTTATTAAAATATGCTCATTTTAACTATTTTGAGACCTAGAAATCTTTTTAAATTTATCGATCTTCAATAAAATATATAAATTTAAATAGGCCATTAGACCAGGGGGACCAAATCATGAACTGGAAAAAATGGGACACACCCAAGCAGGGTTGGGGGGGGGGGGATACCCTCCAGCTAAAGAGGGGTTCAGGGGCCTCCGCCGGAAACTGTTTATTAAAATATGCTCATTTTAACTATTTTGAGACCTAGAAATCTTTTTAAATTTACCTTCACTTTTGTAATTTAATTTAAACTCTGAGGCATATCATAAATGAAAACAATAATTTTGCCGTGAATACTTATTTTATACATAAGATCTATGGCAGGGACACTGTTGTTTACACAGTAACACAGCATCAGCAGAGCGGTGGATGGGAAACAGTGCAGCCATCACGCAAGCCTACATCACTACTGGCACTTCCTACACAGCTAGCCCAATTTACTTGAAGTTATATTATAAATTAGGAAGTTGTAGTGATTTGAAAATGTTTAGTTTTAGAAAAGGGACATTTAGGCATTCCGAGAGACTTTTTCGGGACACCGGGTACAATCGTGAAAAAACTGGACAATCCTGTTTTTACGGGATGTTTGGTCACCCTGCATTAAACATAAACTCTTAAGACACCGTACACCAGTTATCGGTAGCTATTAGGCTGGTAGCCGTGCACTTTCTCATGAAAAGTATTTTATTTGAGATTTGGAACCACCATTTTTATTTGACATTTGGGATCACCGTTCTGAGGAGTGCCGCCAGGTCCCTATTTCAAGAAGAAGAAAAACTTGGGTCTATTTGCTTTAAAATACAATAAAATGAAGTCTATGCAGGGATACAAATATGCCTTTTAGTCAGTTTTATGATGCTAAATGTCACATTCAATAGCTAAATTTTTGGGGGAAATGTCATCAAGAAAGTGTCACTGTTTCCCAAACTTGGTAAATGTTGGTTTGGTGCGCCACTCATTTCCCATCTAGATATGCTGCAAGAAGTCTCAACAATCTGAGGTCTCTCCCTTCCCCCAACTAAAACGTGTGCTACAGTACACACTGTGGTGAGGAAAGTATAAAAATGAAGAAAAACATTTCAAAATATTTTTTTATTGAATACAATTTGACACCATTTATTGCAGGTTCCACCAAAAATAAAATAAAAAAGTTGTCCTGAAAATCAATAGTCAATAAAAAATACAATTGCCTTTTTCCGAATGCCGGAAAATTTAAATATTATAATTAGCCACCCAATGAAATTATAATTAAAACCTAAAAGAAAAGAAAAGTTAACTCTTTTAACAATCCAAGAATAAACAAAAGAGAGAATCATAGTAATCATACACTGAAACTCATCCTGGCGCACTGAGCCAACATTAGCCCCCAAACTTTTGTTACTTTTAAGTTTCATGGACTTGTGGATGTTTGCCACTGCACCAACCATCCATATGACCATAAATGTCATCAATCTGCATTCATCCAAGGCAACAGGACTCTAATGACCATGTGAAAAAAGCCCTTAAATGTCCACGTGTGTGATCTGTTTATACAGTTCCATAACATGTATTTTTTCCCAGGGAATGGTGAAATCCTAAGGTTTTAAAACAGTAACTTTGTCAAGACGGACTCTATTTATTTCAATTTATTTAAATTCAATACAGTGTAACTGACAGTGACAGGAATCTGCTAGAACTAGCATAATAAACAGATGAATTATCATTAATTACTTCTAAATTCATAATGTGGACTAATTTTCTTTTAATTGCTTTACTTCGATTGGATGAAAATCAGACTTCAAACAAGCTATTTTCATTTAAAAGTTGTGATTTATAATATATCCATTTAGGAAAGACATATACATGTTAGAATGCAAGCACACCCGAGGAGAGACCATTTATGCATTTTTCTTGTTGCTATGATAGTATAAAGTGTTTCCAGGATGTGCGGATAATGTGAATCCCTAACTTTTGAGCATTTTTTACCCAAAATTTCTAACATAATACACTGAAATATATGATCACTATTAACATTTAATGCGAGCCATTACATTTTTTTTGGTTCTAGCAGTAAGCCTACACAGTTTCACTTTAAGTAACAGATTTATCCAGTTTCTTGAATCTTGTGCATACTGACCATGTAAGGCTTTCAGACTGGTGCCTGTCTGCAGACCACCATTTGGGAATGAACATATTAATCTAGTATAGTAAATATATTTGTTGTTAATTTTTTAGACAAGTCACTTATGTAAACTACTAATTTTTTTGTTTATTTATTGGATCCACCCATCGCTGTGGTTCTACAGCCCATGTAGGGCTTTGGCCTGCCTCACTACTTTCTTCCACTCAGCTCTAACTAATGCTTGTCTTTTCCACTTCCACGCTTGAATTGCCAGGTGCTGTAGACTTTTTCCACATCATCTATCCATCTAAGCCTAGGTCTGCCTTGGGCCGTTTTCCTCTGGAGTTTTGATGATGTACCCTCTTCACTCCTGTCATTTGGCATTATTTCTAAGTGTCCTGCCCAGCGTAGCCTACCTTTTTTTTTCTGCTACTAGCATGGGATCCTGATATAGACTGTATAATTCCTGGTTGGTTCGCGTTCTCTATCCATATTAATCCTTTGTTGGTCCATATATTTTCCTGAGAACTTTTCTCTCCCATGTGTTTAAAAGGTTTTCTGCCATTTTTGTTAGGGTCCAAGTTTCACTTGTGTACGTTACAACTGGTGTGATTACAGTTTTATAAATAGTTTGTTTTGTTTTTCTTGTAGTGTTTTTACTTTTGAGTATTTTCTCACTACTGAAGTAGGCCCTGTTTCCGGCCGATATTCTTTACTTTATTTCTGTTAGTAATTTTTGTTTTCCATTTACTAAAGATCCTAGGTATTTGAATTGATTTACTTTTTCAAATGTGTGGTTTCTAATTTTAATGACTTTATCTGTCTGTTCTTCTGTCATCATGGTCATGTATTTTTTTTTTGGTTAACTTCCAGTCCTGCTTATAGTGATGTGTCTTCTTATTCAATAAAGGCTTTTGATTTGTCTTTAATACTTTCCCTAACAGTGCTATGTCATCAGCATATGTAAGATACTGATGGGGTTGATAGCAGAGCGTGCCCATTGTGTGTGGGTCTTGGGTCTCCCTGAGAAAGTATCCTGTTATTGTTCCTCATGTGCCAATATGTATTCTTCTCTCTAATGTCAGGTTAAATAGCATACAAGACAGTGAGTCTCCTTATCTTAGGCCTTGTCTAATCTGAAATTCCCTTGAATATTCTCCCTGAATCTTGATTTTGCTTTTTGAGTTGTTAACGCTACATGTATCAGTCTTGTCAGTTTGTTGAGTATGCCAAACTCCTGCAGAGTCTCATGCAGATATTTTCTTTTGATGCTGTCTTGGGCCATTTTATAGTCCACACAGACTTGATGTACTGGTATATTATATTCGTATTTCTCTAATCGGCATCTGATGGTGAAAATCTGATCAGTTATTGATCTGTTTTGCCTGAATTCACGTTGATAGTCACCTAATATTTTTTCAGTGTATGGTTGTAGTCTTTTGGCAATTAATTTTGTCAGTATTTTGTATGTAACATTTTACAGAGAAATTCCTCTGTAGTTTGTGCACTGAAGTTTGGAACCTTTTTTGTGTATTATTGTTGTTTGTTTTTGTTTTTTTTGGGGGGGGGGGGGGGGGGTGTTTTTTTGTTTTTTTTTTTTTTTTTTTGGGGGGGGGGGGGGGCAGTTATTTTGTGATTTTTTTTTTTATATAATAATCATAGTTTCTTCTAGAGTTGGGGAGCTCATTAAAGGGTCTGGTCCTCCATGTGGTTGTTGATAATTTGCATCTTGTTGTTTATTGCAGTACAATTATATTTATAGTAAGGTTTTTCCTTCATTGCTACAAAATTGAATTTTGAGGCCTTAACAGACCACAAAATTGAAATTCAATCTTCTTGACAGCAGCATGGGGACCTTTTTTAAAAGTTCTTTAACAAAATTCGGTGACCTGGATGTTATGATATCAAACCTTGCTGTTTTTTTTTTTCAAGTAATCAACTTAATATATGCATAAATGATATTCACGCTGCATCATTTTTATTATTTCTTAAGTATTCATTCTTAGTGTGAGAAACCAAAGGTCTTCCAGGGTATTTAAAAAAATCAAATTTAAACATTTTCCAAAAGGTTCTTAGTTTTTAGTATTTTGATGAATATATATATGGTTGGTTGGTGGAGGTATACAATTAAATTGAGAAAAAAATAGTGCCTAATGGCCTGCTTACTTTATAAGAGAGGTCTTTTGGGGGTTTTTTACACTTTTTTTATTGTGCTAAATTTATTACAGTACAGCAGTTGTAACTTAGAAAGTCAATTTTTAATATCATGCCATATTGGCTGCTATCTTTTAATGCTGTTTAAGGTTTTTTCTCCACTTAGGGCTTACCACCTCCCCAAGAATATCTACCTTTCTAGGTTAATTTTCCATTCCATCTTAGCATTTACCCGTATTATAGTTAACCCTAGATGATTTCAAACTGGCAACCTCCAGGTCAAGATGCAGGCATTATAACTGTTGCTCCACAGGGTGTGATTTCTGTATGAGTGGTGTATTTCAAAGCATTTCCAAAATGCACATACTTGGCATTTTCATAACTAGAAATAGTTTTAACCCTTTAATAACTGAACACTTTTCAACCCTCTTTGCATAGAAAAATTGAAATTCTTGGATTTGAATTGAAGATTGCTTGTAATTTTGTTTATTCTTAAGCTCACGAAGACTTATTGATATCACGACCAAATAAACCTGAACATTGAATTAAGTTTTAGAGTTTGGATTATCAAGACAACAAAATTGCCTTACTTTGACCCTAAAATGAACAAAACAATGTTCATGAAAATTTAAAGCCATTAGTTTCAGGGCATATTGAGTTGAAGGAAGAATATTCTTCCTTGTTTCTATTGATATATATTTAAATTATGGACACCATTGCTTTCTATCATTGAAAGCAATTGTACAACCTTTGATACAATTTTCTACTCCAAATCATGTATGGATGAAAGCAATGGCTGAGTAGCAAATGCAAGTAAGCTTGTTTTAAACATCGGTACAAATTTGCTTGCTTTGGGTCAAAATTTTTTAAAACTTTTAATTGACAGATGGCGACGGCAAAACCAGCACTTCGTAACCTGCTCATGAATAAGACAAAGAAGGACTTCATCATAGCCCTTACAGTTTCAATAACATGTGCAATGGCCTACAATTTTGGTGTCAAAGCTCAGAGAAGGAAGCACTTTGAGGAATTCAATAAGTTAGTTTTATTTTTTCATTTTTTTAAATTTTGATTAAAATGCCTCAGTTCTGACATATTTTTATAGTCTTTGTCCTGCTAGTTTACATGATGTAGTACCTGTGGGAATTTTTATTATGTTAGCTATAATGTGGGAGAAAACACATAGATAAGACCATGATTTTGTTAAATTCTTGAGATTTCAAAAAAAAATCTTAAAGCTTTCCCCACATCTTTTTACACATACAAGACCATTTATACTGATGCCATATACAAGACCATTTATACTGATGCCATATACAAGACCATTTATACTGATGCCATATACAAGACCATTTATACTGATGCCATATACAAGACCATTTATACCAATGCCATATACAAGACCTTTTATACCGATGCCATATACAAGACCATTTATACCGATGCCATATACAAGACCTTTTATACCGATACCATGTACAAGACCATTTATACCGATGCCATATACAAGACCATTTATACTGATGGCATATACAGACTGATGCATATACAAGACCATTTATACTGATGCCATATACAAGACCATTTATACTGATGCCATATACAAGACCTTTTATACCGATGCCATATACAAGACCATTTATACCAATGCCATATACGAGACCATTTAATTTTATACTGATGCTATTGATGTTTTATACCTTCAAAATCATTGACTGTGTTAAATTATAAACCATTTTGTTTTACTTGCTCAGAACATTTGATAATGATGCACACTACGAAAGATTAAAGAGTAAAGGTGTTTTCCAGTTTAACTTGGGTTCTAAAGACGAGGAATAAATTAGATGGAATTTTCAGGTATAGTTACTAGTTGCTTCTTGTACATGTTGTAAATGACCAGTAAATGACCAGTAAATGACCAGTAACAATATTGTTTTATGCTTTTAAATTTTCTAAAATTTGTTGGAAAGATGTTTAACAATCAAGGAGTGATCAGTGAAGGCTTTTGAGTTTATGTACTGTGAATTCAAGTATTTTGTGCAGGGAAACTAGTCTAAATAAATGACTCAATTATTAAATGATCCTTAGTCTATATAAACAAGAAATAACCAACAGTAATAATCATTAAAATTGATTTTTGTCTTAAGTTTCCACATGTGCCATTTCAAAGTGAGTTCTCGAAGATTCAATATTTTAATATCTAATTCTGCAAATTTAGGACCCCCTCCTTTGAATTAAATAATATCAACAGATAGATTATTGATAACATTATCATAATTTTCAGGGTTGAAAACTGACTTATGCTCTGTCAAGTTTGGCAGAAAAGGCTTCAATATGTTTGACAAAAAGAAGAAAATCACACTGATAGAAATTCCAAAATACATGTCAAATTTGGAAAGGGAGAAAATGAATTCATGTTTAAACATTCAAACCAAAAATGTTAGTTTCTTTAGAAACTTGTTGACTGAGCCTATGCAGGTTGTTGACTGAGCCTATGCAGATTGTTGACTGAGCCTATGCAGGTTGTTGACTGAGCCTATGCAGGTTGTTGACTGAGCCTATGCAGGTTGTTGACTGAGCCTATGCAGATTGTTGACTGAGCCTATGCAGGTTGTTGACTGAGCCTATGCAGATTTTTGACTGAGCCTATGCAGGTTGTTGACTGAGCCTATGCAGATTTATGACTGAGCCTATGCAGATTTATGACTGAGCCTATGCAGATTTATGCCACTCAGATAATAATAATGGAGTTTGAGACATGAGATACTGACACTTTTTTGGGTGGAAAGAGAAAGGTGGGGTTAGAGGTTATTGAAAGAGAAAGGTGGGGTTAGAGGTTATTGAAAGAGAAAGGTGGGGTTAGAGGTTATTGAAAGAGAAAGGTGGGGTTAGAGGTTATTGAAAGAGAAAGGTGGGGTTAGAGGTTATTGAAAGAGGAAGCAAAGATTGCACAAGTTAAAAGGCTACTTTCATGGGATTGCTGCAAGAAAATGGATCCCCATTGTAAACACGTCTTATTTTCACTTAAATCTGATGTTCAAACTTTGGGCAACTTTTCTTTATCATCTTGTATGGCAACCAGTGGCACATAGTGGCACATAGATCACCTAGGAACTCAGTCTGTTGTTTAGTCTGTGCCCACTCTTTCCATGCCATTCCCATTACCTCAGACTGTGTTCTTCCACTCTCTTCTTGTTGCTAATGCATCACCATCTGTAGTTGTATTTCCTGATAAACTTGCCTGTTGACCCAGTAGAAGTCTCAACTATATTTGTTCCATTGATTTTTTTGATGTTCTCAATAAACTTAATACTCCCCTGCTTAACTGATGTCCCCTAAACTCATTGCTATTATCTTTATGTGTACGTATTCTTTTATGTTAAATGTTCAGAGATGACCGGTAGCTTATATTCTGACCATGTGCGTTGTTAACGCCATTGAAGCGAAGCTAATGTCTTGTGTCTATTACATTACAGGTGCCAATGGCTTGCGGCATGACTTCCTATCAAGGCTGGCTAGTTCCATTACCAGGACCGGTTGTTTCAAAATAATTTAAGATTTGTTGAAAGGTTTTTTCGATGATTGTTAGTGTGCGTGTGTGAGAGAACCTCCATTAAACAAAGTTAACACTAATCTGGTCTTCTGTTTGTTGAAAAATTTCAAGGTGGTGTGCGCTTGCAAATATTTGTGACATATTTTTTGTTGGTGAAACTTAGATGATGGATTAAACTATTCAACTTAATAATAATATTTCTTGAGTACTTCACCCATGATGATAAGTTACAAACTGACATCGACACGAAAATACCAGTTGTAATTATTATAAATGCCTCCTAGTTTATTAGCAAATGATTTTAATGGAACAAGAGAAATTATAAAAATACACATGAAACCTTCTCTTAAAACAATTACAAAAATTCACCAATGATTTCATTTTATGCAATGTTTAGCATAGTCCAGATAATTCTTCATTGATCAGCTGGTATTCATGAAATAATACATAATATCATAGTCAAGATAATTCTTTGTGAACAAATACAGATATTCATATTTGAATCAGATGATCAAAGTTCTATTGCTTTTTTCAAGTAAGGGAGGCTATTAAAGACATCAGTGTACTGCCAAAATTCTCCACAGTGGCTTTGTATCACATAAAGGCCATAGGACATTTTTAGTGATGAGTATATTGCACAATATGACAATAAGGACATGGTAGGGATGAGTGTACATCATTGTAACATGTAGGGCATTAAAAAATAACTTAACTGAATATGCACCAGGATAAAATACTTATGGTTAACAACATAAAAGTTCACGACATCAGTCTCCTAAGCACTAGGCTAGATATGCCAGTAATATTACCTTGTGTTTGAAACAAACTAATCTCCTCCGTTACTCCAGCTGGGCATCTCCACATGGTAAGTCAAAGAGCGCTCAGAAAAAATAACATTTTGGTACCGGTACATGCTTAAACTGGCCTGATTCGATTTAATACCGGGAACTCAAAAATATATGAAAATGTTAAAAATTCATTTCACCAATATTTAAGTAGAAGTAAATGTGTTTCTCGATTTCTAACTCCTCCATTTACTAACAATAAAAATAAAATTAAAAAAAAAAGAAAATTTTAATGAACATTTTTAGCTAACGGGGTTTGGCAAGACGAGCAACCCACCAGTGCAACGGGAAGTAACTACGTCACAAACGGATAAACAACGCTAGATGCTGCTGGGTGCTGTCCATTGCCAGACGGGGTAGTAGACAGCACTTGGGTAGGTGCTGTCCATTGCCAGACGGGGTAGTAGACAGCACTTCGGTAGGTGAGGTCAAGCTTTTCACCAATTATTAAATTTATAATTTTCTGTAATGGTAATTTTTATGTGAAGCGCAGAGAACCTAGCCCTAGGCTGGGGTACTGCAGTGAGCCTAGCCCTAGGCAACGTCTTTATTCGACTGTTTAATTACCGTAGTACTTCAACCAATAACCAGAGTCATCAAGGGAGAGTAATCAAGTACTGTTACGGTTAATGAATATGGTGGTACAGTAGGAAGAGGTTGAATTTCAATCAGAGAATATTATTGTTCTTCTATTATAAAAAAATGTAAATTTTTATATTAATGAAAGAAAGTTCATGTTTCATGGTATCTAGCACACATCTCATCTATTTCATGGTATCTAGCACACATCTCATCTATTTCATGGTATCTAGCACACAGCTCATCTATTTCATGGTATCTAGCACACAGCTCATCTATTTCATGGTATCTAGCACACAGTTCATCTGTTTCATGGTATCTAGCACACAGCTCATCTGTTTCATGGTATCTAGCACACAGCTCATCTATTTCATGGTATTATGCACTCTGGAATGTAATGGAACATCACAGTTATCGGTAACATTGGTGGGGGGGGGGGGTTATATAAAATAAAAATAATATTGGGGAGTTTGGGATTACCCTCCCATTCCCGCGTCTTATTCAAGCCAATGACACTATATTGGGGTGAGCCAAAGTTTCTATTTTATGGTATTAAGCACTCTGGAATGTAATGGAACATGACAGTTATGGGGAACATTGGGGGGGGGGGGGGGTTATATAAAATAAAAATAATATTGGGGAGTTTGGGATTACCCTCCCATTCCCGCGTCTTATTCAAGACAATGACACTATATTGGGGTGAGACAAAGTCAGTTAAAGCTAAGCCACTAATACATTATCACGTAGTTGTATTGAACATGGGCCTAAATCAGCAATACATTGTCACGTCTTTGTAATGAACATAAGGCTAAATCAGCAATTCATTGTCACGTCTTTGTAATGAACATAAGGCTAAATCAGCAATTCATTGTCACGCTGTTGTATTGAACATGGGCCTAAATTAGCAATGCATTGTCACGTCACTGGATTAAACATGGACCTAAGTCATTATTTAACATGTCCCATCATGCATTTTTGTTTGAATGTCTGGTTTTTCATTCGAAAAAATTACACTATAAAACGTACAATTTGCCTTCAATTAAATTGTGAACAAAATATAAAGCAAAATATTCATACATTGTATGAACAATATTCTACTTCCGTCGATATGACGAGTCACATGACTTCATAATATCAACACAAAGGTTTAAAACTCATAATATGTACGGTCGTGAGTTTTGAGATTTCTGTACAGTGGGACAAGTGGCCTACAGAAGAGATTCATCTTGTTCACGTAGTGGCTGCGTCTGGAACATTCGGTGCCAGGCCTCTGGTAAACGAACCATTAGACTTGATTTATTTGAAGTCACGTGACGGTTGGGGGAAGTTTTAGAATAGACAATAAATCGATCAAACCGCCAACTGGGTGGGCGAGTACTTCCTTTGATGTCACGTGACATTCAGGTACCCAAAACGTATGACATTTCTGCCACAATGTGAAATTTAGGAGCCATCTGTGTATCAATGGATTAATGTGTGAGATATCTGTAGGACGATATCTTTATAAATATAGTTTCCGAATAAATGTAATCAAATTATTACAATTATTTATGTTCGGAAATCCTTCCACTAATTAACCGAACACATTGTGATAACTTCTAAATTCATTTTTATATTAATAAACTCATAAATATAATTAAAACTCATAATTTTTTTTAATCTACACTTTGGTTTTGGTGTCACTGATATTTAAAGGAGTACTTGCAGAACAAACCCATGTGATGAAATATCTCACATGATCTGAGAAGATGATCCAACAAAGCAAATGAACTGGGACGGTAACCCAACAAAGCACATGAACTGGGAAGGTAACCCTACATGGCACATGAACTGGGAAGGTAACCCTACATGGCACATGAACTGGGAAGGTAACCCTACATGGCACATGAACTGAGAAGGTAACCCTACATGGCACATGAACTGGGAAGGTAACCCTACATGGCACATGAACTGGGAAGGTAACCCTACATGGCACATGAACTGGGAAGGTAACCCTACATGGCACATGAACTGGGAAGGTAACCCTACATGGCACATGAACTGGGAAGGTAACCCTACATGGCACATGAACTGGGAAGGTAACCCTACATGGCACATGAACTGGGAAAGTAACCCTACATGGCACATGAACTGGGAAGGTAACCCTAAATGGCACATGAACTGGGAAGGTAACCCTACATGGCACATGAACTGGGGAGGTAACCCTACAATTGCGTTTTGTACAACGCATGATTTTCAAGCAGCGGCGTAGCCAGGATTAGTGCCGCCCATAGCTGGAAAAGCTTTTTACCGCCCCAATTCCACGGGAAACGACACAACTCTACAGGCGGCCAAAAGTGCCACTTCTCAATGTAAGGAAAAAAGTCCCGCCCGGGGAGGACTGTAGCCCACCCCCTCATACGCCACTGTTTTCAACTAAACTTAAATTATTCTCCCTATTCTTCGTAGCCGTCTTTATCTTTTATTGAGTTAAAACATTGATGCCACCAGGAGTAAATAGGTGGACCTATTTCATGTATGCCACCAGGAGTAAATAGTTGGACCTATTTCCTGTATGCCACCAGGAGTAAATAGTTGGACCTATTTCATGTATGCCACCAGGAGTAAATAGTTGGACCTATTTCATGTATGCCACCAGGAGTAAATAGTTGGACCTATTTCATGTATGCCACCAGGAGTAAATAGTTGGACCTATTTCATGTATGCCACCAGCGGTAAATGGGTGGACCTATTTCATGTATGCCACCAGCGGTAACTGGGTGGACCTATTTCAAGGTAAAGTAAGCCAGTTAGACAGTTACTGAGTTGGTTTAACATCGTTCGCAACTGACAACTGACAATTGATCAAAGTTGATAAAATCATGAAAAGCCAAGGCACATGATCATTATATTACTATTAGCACACGATGATGATATTAGCACACGAGCATGCTGTTAGCACACGATCATGCTGTTAGCACACGATCATGCTGTTAGCACACGATCATGCTGTTAGCACACGAGCATGCTGTTAGCACACGATGATGATATTAGCACACGTTGAAGCATGTCTGTAAGTGGAATGCTTGTAGACTGGAGTGAATTCATTGATAGAATCAGATGTTTGTCTTCATCTCTTAAATCAATCCACCTCCGGGGTTCACCAGAGACTTGACCAGGTGGCTGACACCCAGTGGGACGGTCACCAGAGACTTGACCAGGTAGCTGACACCCAGTGGGGAGGTCACCAGAGACTTGACCAGGTAGCTGACACCCAGTTGGGAGGTCACCAGAGACTTGACCAGGTAGCTGACACCCAGTTAGGAGCTCACCAGAGACTTGACCAGGTAGCTGACACCCAGTTAGGAGGTCACCAGAGACTTGACCAGGTAGCTGACACCCAGTTGGGAGGTCACCAGAGACTTGACCAGGTAGCTGACACCCAGTTAGGAGCTCACCAGAGACTTGACCAGGTAGCTGACACCCAGTGGGGAGGTCACCAGAGACTTGACCAGGTAGCTGACACCCAGTTGGGAGGTCACCAGAGACTTGACCAGGTAGCTGACACCCAGTTAGGAGCTCACCAGAGACTTGACCAGGTAGCTGACACCCAGTTGGGAGGTCACCAGAGACTTGACCAGGTAGCTGAACCCAGTTAGGAGCTCACCAGAGACTTGACCAGGTAGCTGACACCCAGTTAGGAGCTCACCAGAGACTTGACCAGGTCGCTGACACCCAGTGGGGAGGTCACCAGAGACTTGACCAGGTAGCTGACACCCAGTGGGGTACTCATCGTGGACCCCATCCTTTACTGTATGCACCGGACTGGTGAGTTTCTAGAGAGAACTCAACAAAGAGTCCTTTACTAGCTAGTTAGACTAGGCAGCTTGCAGAATTAGATATGTTTACTAAACCGCAACGAGAAGTCTTACAAAACCTGTGGCTATTTGCACGCAAGGAGAGGTCTTACAAAACCTGAGGCTATTTGCACGGTCAACTCCAGACTGCCCACATTGTGTCTAACTTTTTCAAAGATGTGAAGTACCAGACCTAACACAAATTTGTTCATCAACATTTATAAACAGTTATTTTGTGTCAACGTCCCGTGTCAGAGTGCACGCACTCAGTGACAGTGAGGTCCATGTAAAGAACTTACTTAATATAATTAAACCTATCTAAAAGTGGGTCTTCCCTAATCTCATGTGTTGGGTAAATAACAAGCAAACAACAGTTTCTCTCTTCAGATTGACATAAAATAACACGCCTCTCTCTCTCTTTCTTTGGAGATTTCACACTTCACTTTGCCTCGATACCCGTGGTTTGGGTGGCGGTTTGGGTCTTTCTATACCCCCAGATGGGGAACCCCCGATGGTATTGCTATGTGGCACTAATATACCATCTTTATCTGGTCGTTTCCTCGGCGGCAGCTCTCCACGAGGGGGTAAAGGTGGACTCGATGGCTGTCCCGGAAGTGGTTTGTTTATATTTCGAGGCTTTGGCCTTGGCGGTTCAAGTTTATCAACGCCGCCATTTTGTTTCTGCCACATGTCCTCGCCATCAGCAGGTGGCGCCTGACTCGCCTGACGATTGCCAGAAACGGTCGTGTCTTTTTCAGGAACGACTTCCAGCGACTTTTTCCGTTCTTCCGTTTCAAGATCTTTTTCGAGAACGACATCATTGTTGGGAGGCTTGATGCCAGCCTTGTCATCATTGTCCGTTGACCCACTTTCAGCTAGTTTCTTTAAGGCTTTTCTCCGTTTCGGTGCGATGGGGGCACTTTCCTTTTCTTTATCAGAAGAGCTGGAGGCAACGGAAGTAGCATTTACATTTAAGTCAGGCTCTAGCATTGTTGCAGTGGGCGGGGTTTTGACAGGGGGCGTGCCTGCCCTATTTTGAGAAGGCGTTTTTTGATTTGCCGTCTCGTTGAGTCTACTTTTGTCGTTAGCGGTCTCTTTCTTTTCTCTGGCCGACAAAGGAAATTTTGCCAAAACACGTGGGGAGCTGTGCCCTGGTCTTTCCTGGTCGTATTTATGGCTATCTTCTCCCTTGGGCTTCATGTTCAATTTCGTGCTCAAGTTGGTGGCCCAGTTTCTTGCTTTATTCAGTTGCTTCGAAAAGTCTGAACTCGGCTGTACGTCACCGGCAGCTTCAGATCTCCTAGGCCCAATCTGGGCACCATCGTCAAACGAGAGAGGTGCAGCCCCGGTTTTTTTACTTCCGTTTCTATGTGCAACAGGGCGGGCCGGAAGTCTCGGCATGGGCATTGACCGATGGGTCGGTCCAGAAAATGCGCCGGTCTGTCGTGATGCCGGTGGTCCTGCAAACGTAGCCGCCTTCACTGGTCCTATTTCCACGTCTTCATAAAAGTTACCATCATCTTCTGAAGAAAAATACAACAGATGTCAATGGATTTGTTCGATTACTTCTGATAAATCTATTTGAAGACAATAATAAGTCCTCTCTACTTAATAAACACAAGTTAAAACTATTAAAATGTGTTAATCTGCAGGAAGTCAAGCCATTGTTCCTGCAGGTCGTCAAGCCATTGTTCCTGCAGGAAGTCAAGCCATTGTTCCTGCAGGAAGTCAAGCCATTGTTCCTGCAGGAAGTCAAGCCATTGTTCCTGCAGGAAGTCAAGCCATTGTTCCTGCAGGAAGTCAAGCCATTGTTCCTGCAGGAAGTCAAGCCATTGTTCCTGCAGGAAGTCAAGCCATTGTTCCTGCAGGAAGTCAAGCCATTGTTCCTGCAGGAAGTCAAGCCATTGTTCCTGCAGGAAGTCAGGCCATTAACTCCCCAGTAATGTTCAGACTAAAATTCTCATCAATGTTCAGATCTACCTTCCGTGTTGAGGCATTCCCCATCCGACGTGAGATTACTTTTTGATGGGGGCTCCAGATGCTGCTGCTCGTACTCGTTGCTCTGACCGTCGTGTGGCCGTGCTGCCAGAGCCATCAGCCCCATGGCGGAAGGAGGTGGCAAAGGTTCGGGCTCCGCCTTAGATTGACGCCAGTGTTTGGGGTGTAGAGCCTTGCTGAAGCGCCGGACTTTGTCCAACTTGGTCATCTTGTCTTTCCTCTCCAGCAGCCTGGTTAGAGGAAAATAGAGGCTTGGAAATAAATGGGTGTAAATATAATAAGCATCCCACGTGACATACCCTATTTTTTTCAAATTAATTTCCCACTGAGAAATTATATAGTTGTTGTTTTGAATTGATACTTCATCACTTGATTCAAGAGGTATTTAAAGGCAATAAAATATTTTTATTATTTAAATTGTTTATGTTAAAAAAAAGTTAACTCTTGACAATTTCCAAAAAGTATATTGTACATTTCTATAGATCAGTTTATTGGACTATAAATAGAACATTTCTATAGATCAGTTTATTGGACTATAAATAGAACATTTCTATAGATCAGTTTATTGGACTATAAATAGAACATTTCTATAGTACAGTTTATTGGACTATAAATAGAACATTTCTATAGATCAGTTTATTGGACTATAAATAGAACATTTCTATAGATCAGTTTATTGGACTATGAATAGAACATTTCTATAGATCAGTTTATTGGAATATAAATAGAACATTTCTATAGATCAGTTTATTGGACTATAAATAGAACATTTCTATAGATCAGTTTATTGGACTATAAATAGAACATTTCTATAGATCAGTTTATTGGACTATAATTAGAACATTTCTATAGATCAGTTTATTGGACTATAAATAGAACATTTCTATAGATCAGTTTATTGGACTATAAATAGAACATTTCTATAGATCAGTTTATTGGACTATAAATAGAACATTTCTATAGATCAGTTTATTGGACTATAATTGAAACATTCAAAATAAAAAGATAAGAAACCCGATAATTTGAACAGCACAAAGACACAATCACAGCGAATACACATATGGCAAAGACACAATCACAGCGAATACACATATGGCAAAGACACATCACAGCGAATACACATATGGCAAAGACACAATCACAGCGAATACACATATGGCAAAGACACATCACAGCGAATACACATATGGCAAAGACACATCACAGCGAATACACATATGGCAAAGACACATCACAGCGAATACACATATGGCAAAGACACAATCACAGCGAATACACATATGGCAAAGACACATCACAGCGAATACACATATGGCAAAGACACATCACAGCGAATACACATATGGCAAAGACACATCACAGCGAATACACATTATGGCAAAGACACATTATAGGAAAGACACATTACAGTGTCACCCTCAGTCAACAGTCCACCACATTCAACAATAGTCCACCACATACAATAATAGTCAAGCACATTCAACAACAGTGCACCACAGGAATCCATGCTAAACATTCCTTGAATCCAAGTTGTAGCACTTGTTTGAAAGATTTAAGTTATCGATGCATGCCAAATAGAAAAAGTCCACCCACATTACATGGAATGCATAAATGCTCCACTCACATACATATCACATTCAACTTGTCAATGCCCCATCACCAAAGCCATTTCAATGCCCAGCCACACATGCCACTTCTCAATGCCATACCACCATTGCCATTTCCGTGCCTAGCCACTTCTCAATGCCCTATCACCAAAGCCATTTCAATACCCAGCCACACATGCCACTTCTCAATGCCATACCACCATTGCCATTTCCGTGCCTAGCCACTTCTCAATGCCCTATCACCAAAGCCATTTCAATACCCAGCCACACATGCCACTTCTCAATGCCATACCACCAATGCCTTTTCATTGACCAGCTACTTCTCAATGCCATACCACCAATGCCATTTCCGTGCCCAGGCACTTCTCAATGTCCTATCACCAAAGTCATTTCAATCACCAGCCACACGAGCCCCATCTCGATGCCACACCACCAATGCTATTTTCATGCCTAGCCACAATCTTAGCTGACCTGCCCTTGACGTGTCTATAGAGCATGCTACACACAGAGTGATTGGCCCTGGACGGAAGTAGAACTCTTCCTCTAATTGAGATTTTGCGAGATGTTGGATATCCACGTCTAGGGGAGGGCACGGGGCGTGTAGCCATGTTTGTACCACAAGACAAAACTGTCGTCATGGACCAGCACACAGCGATGTCACTTTAGGTCCAGCACACAGCGGTCTCACGTTAGGACCAGCACACAGCGATGTCACTTTAGGTCCAGCACACAGCGGTTTCACGTTAGGACCAGCACACAGCGATGTCACGTTAGGTCCAGCACACAACGGTCTCACTTTAGGACCAGCACACAGCGATGTCACTTTAGGTCCAGCACACAGCGGTCTCACTTTAGGACCAGCACACAGCGATGTCACTTTAGGTCCAGCACACAGCGGTCTCACTTTAGGACCAGCACACAGCGATGTCACTTTAGGTCCAGCACACAGCGGTCTCACGTTAGGACCAGCACACAGCGATGTCACTTTAGGTCCAGCACACAGCGGTCTCACGTTAGGACCAGCACACAGCGATGTCACTTTAGGACCAGCACACAGCGGTCTCACTTTAGGACCAGCACACAGCGATTTCACATTAGGACCAGCACACAGCGGTCTCACTTTAGGACCAGCACACAGCGATGTCACTTTAGGATCAGCACACATCGGTCTCACTTTAGGACCAGCACAGAGCGATATCACTTTAGGACCAGCACACAGCGATGTCACTTTAGTTCCAGCACACAGCGGTTTCACGTTAGGACCAGCACAGAGCGATGTCACTTTAGGACCAGCACACAGCGATGTCACTTTAGGACCACCACACAGCGATGTCACTTTAGGACCAGCACACAGCGGTCTCACTTTAGGACCAGTACACAGCGATGTCACTTTAGGACCAGCAAACAGCGGTCACGTTAGGACCTCCACGCTGCGGCGACCCTAACACACAGTTGTAGAGTGATCAGTTGGCGGCCTCTTTCAGAACCCAGCTTCCCGGATAAAACAGCCCGCTACACATTGCCAGCCCGCTACACATTGCCAGACATTGCCAGCCCGCTACACATTGCCAGCCCGCTACACATTGCCAGCCATAGTATAATCTAAAGTCATCGTTCTGTTTTCATATGTGTCAAGATACGCCCAGCGAAGTTTAGTCCAACGGTCGATGTTCCAACGGTCGATGTTTCAAAGGTCGCATCGCTTCATTTCAGTGATCGCAGTTGTCGGCAGTTGCAACAAAATAACACCCTCCAGGGATTTTTGTAATTTCCAGGAATTTGTGTAATTGACGTGTTCCTTTTACTTCTACAGATAAGAGTCGAATCTCTGTTAGCACATTAAACCATGTTAACACATCAAACCATGCTAGCACTTTAACCATGTTAGCACATTCATCCAATTAGCACACATTTCTTTCCGTGTCGGAGTCAGACACTTCTATCATTCCATCCAGAAGAACCATTGCGTCAGTGCACATTCCACTGCTTCTTTTTCATCAATTGGTACTTCTATTTTTTTTTTAAACTTCGCACTTCAATTATTAAATATAGGAATACTTTTATTCCATCTAGTTTTGCTATCTCAAAACTAGCTGTTCTAATGCACTATCTGGTTTTGATATTATTCCATTTAGCACTTCTTTAATTCAATCGAGCACTTCTTTAATTGAATTTAGCACTTCTTTAATTCAATTACTTTAATTCAATCTAGAACTTCTTTAATTCAATCTAGCACTTCTTTAATTCAATCTAGAACTTCTTTAATTCAATTTAGAACTTCTTTAATTCAATTGAGCACTTCTTTAATTCAATTTAGCACTTCTTTAATTCAATTACTTTAATTCAATCTAGAACTTCTTTAATTCAATCTAGCACTACTTTTAATTCAATTTAGAACTTCTTTAATTCAATTTAGCACTTCTTTAATTCAATTACTTTAATTTAATCTATAACTTCTTAAATTCAATTTAGAACTTCTTTAATTAAATTTAGCACTTCTTTAATTCAATTTAGCACTTCCTATACCCCACAATCACTCCTCCCCCACCAAGTCAAAATGGCCGACACACTACACGCTGTAACAGAGTGAACGAGTCATCTTGGAAAGTGCCCCTGCTAGAAAGTTTTCTCCCCTATCAAGCTGACATCGATTTTAGAATGTCTCTATCAGAACGAAAAACTAAATTAAATGTTGATTATTCCCACCCACGCGAATTGTTAGAGGGGGCGCCGTTCAAATGACAGTAAGAAGAAAGAAGGCACGTGACCCAGAAGTCAGAGGTAAACTCATTTTGTCGTTAGCCTCCCTTCTTTATTTGACCGTTTTTCGGCCAACCCATTTCAATGACGTCGTCAGTCAAAGACAACAAATGAACACAACAATCACGGCTGACGTCGTCAGTCAAAGACAACAAATGAACACCACAATCACGGCACATCTTTTATTAATTTACAGCTCGCAGGGTTTTGTCACCGTAACAAGAGTGTAGCAAATCTCAGTGACGGCCATTTTGTCACGTACACGGCTGGACAAAAAAAACAAAAAAAAAAAAAAAAAAAAAAAAAAAAAACAGAAATTGATCCGTCTTGGGGAAAGTTTTTCCCCACTCCTAAATCTCAAAGGTAATAAATTCTCAGCCCAGCCTAGGCACTTGACAGTGTGTGTACATATCAAGCAATGGGCCAACTTGTTACACAGTGTGTCCATATAAAAAAAAATCAGGCAATGGACCAACTGGTTACACGGTGTGTACATATCAGGCAATGGACCAACTGGTTACACGGTGTGTACATATCAGGCAATGGACCAACTGGTTACACGGTGTGTACATATCAGGCAATGGACCAACTGGTTCCATGTACCTTCCATTCGTGGACCAGCTGCAGAACTCAACACACCAGCAATGTTAAACATACAGTTTTACACTTCATAATAGTTAGGGCCTAGACCTATACGAAATTCAGAGACTTAAATGTTATGTTCTTAAGTCGACGCCTTTACGTTGTTTTATATTGAATATAAGTATATGTCTAGACCAGACTTCCAATTCTATCATACTCTCCAATCTAAACGTTTTAGCAAGTGCAAACCAACTTTTCCTGAATGTTTTCAAACGCATCTCATAAGCTGTTCTCCGCATACTGTTTAGTGTGACGGACCAGCAGCGCATACAATTTAGTGTGACGGACCAGCAGCGCATACAATTTAGTGTGACGGACCAGCAGTAATTTATCCCCATCATTTCAACAGAGGCAATTGTGCAATTAATGTTTTGTTGTTTTCGATCTATTTCTATCTTTTTTTTAAAATACTTTCCCTTGTGAGGTTGACAGAACTCCTAATTATGAAGTCTGGTTGTGTAAGCTGGTGACAGAACTCCTAATTATGAAGTCTGGTTGTGTAAGCCAAAACCTTTTGAAAACCAGCAGACCGTATTTCCAGAAGGAGGTCAACGCAAACAGATGAGACTAAACTGGGGACGATTGGTGATATTCTGCACGCAGACCAGGGTCATGTCAGGGTTTTTTTGGTAAAAGGGGGTGGGGGTGGGGGACCAAAACCAAAACTTGGTCGGCTTCATTATTACTGGAGCTGCCACAGTACATTGCGATTGTAAATAAAACCTGAACATTCAATGGTGGGGGGGGGGGGGGAGAGAGCGGGGCCCCGCCCCTGCCCTCCCCAAATGACGTGGTAAAAGGGGGTGGGGGTGGGGGACCAAAACCAAAACTTGGTCGGCTTCATTATTACTGGAGCTGCCACAGTACATTGCGATTGTAAATAAAACCTGAACATTCAATGGTGGTGGGGGGGGGGGGAGAGAGCGGTGCTCCGCCCCTGCCCTACCCAAATGACGTCACTGGTACAGACTCGGTGGGTCGAGATCTATTGTCTTTTTGTTTATCTCTAATTGGGGCACAGAATTGGAAGAAGATCTGAAAATCTTTTGTCTCATCGGGGCAAAAGCAGACGTGACCTTGGCATTACATTCCCAGCGCCCGTCTTATACCGTCCCTAAAGATAGAATAGCCACCATCTTGATTGCCCACCACTGTAACACTCAATAGCTCGCAGAAAGTGATCATTTCATGAACGTGTCTTTATCCATATAGTCTATAAGGGGCCGTCCATAAAGTACGTCACGCTACAGAGGGGGGGGGAGGGGGTGTAAGAAAGTGTGACGATTTGTGACAGGGGGTAGGGGGGTCAGGCCATATGTGAGTCACACATTTATTTTTTTTTTCAATTTCATTTCTAATTTATTTTTTTAGTAGAATGTAATAGCTTTAAAAATAATGTTTAACAATTGTGTGTATCGTGTGGCTGAGTTTGATGTCAAAATAGCATGAAGAAATGTCTATCTCCTGAATGTGTTGTTGACGATTGCTCTCGCTAGGAGCGCTAGTATGCTGTTGCGAAGCCTTGTTTTATGTATAGCCTTGCTTTCGTCATGCCGGAAGTATTATTATTTCTATGTTGTCCGCTGCATAATTATGTCATGTCCTTTTTATTATTTAATCCCTGGGTGAGGTCAAGTTTCGCTAATCTACTTCTTATCCTGTGTAAAAAGATTGCATAATCGGAAGATTATCTAAAACTTGACCTCACCAATTTTAAATGAAAAAGCAGCAGTTAAATTATGTGTATTATATAATTGTCAAGTCTAATTTTTGCAATTTTTGTTTTCAAATTCAATCTAGATTGAGTTACTGCTTCAATGAACAACTGTGACAACTGTTGACAAATAAATATTCTACTATTAAAGTCATTTTAATAATGTGACAGTTCTTTTAAGAGGAAAAGTTATATTTTAATACAGTTGAATAGTGAAGTGTGTTTTACTACAGTTGAATAGTGAAGTGTGTTTTACTACAGTTGAATAGTGAAGTGTGTTTGAGATTAAATTTTATTTAGCCGTTAATTTAAAAAAAAAAAAATTGTAAGTGTGACGTACTTTAAGGGGGAGGGGGTCCGAAATTTGTGACAGTTTGTGACAGGGGGAGGGAGGGTAAAATGGTCAAAAATAGCGTGACGTACTTTATGAACGACCCCTGATGTGAAACATATGTTTGACACGAACTATACGTCTGCATGCGACTTAAAATATAAATTAAAGGACTGCATTCAAGCCTAGTAAATGAATAAAATAGCAAAACGAGGTTTGTGGAAGCCTGAATTAGAGAGCAGGACAAAAAGATAAGGACATTTTGGCATAAAGCTTTCTTCAGCTAACAGTAGAAATGAAAATATCACAAAGAACAGAGCACAGTAAACAACTGAAGAAATGTCCATTGTTGTCGAAAGAAGTGGGTCCCTGTGTTCCCACAGGACTAAAAAAACATATTCTAATAAGAGCAATAATCGTTGATGAAACAAACAACGACAAACACAGGGTTTGATTGTTAAACAACACGTGTGTATGACTGTGAAGGGTTTGATTGTTAAACAACATGTGTGTGTGTGACTGTGAAGGGTTTGATTGTTAAACAACATGTGTGTGTGTGACTGTGAAGGGTTTGATTGTTAAACAACATGTGTGTGTGTGTGTGACTGTGAAGGGTTTGATTGTTAAACAACATGTGTGTGTGTGACTGTGAAGGGTTTGATTGTTAAACAACATGTGTGTGTGTGACTGTGAAGGGTTTGATTGTTAAACAACATGTGTGTGTGTGACTGTGAAGGGTTTGATTGTTAAACAACATGTGTGTGTGTGTGTGACTGTGAAGGGTTTGATTGTTAAACAACATGTGTGTGTGTGACTGTGAAGGGTTTGATTGTTAAACAACATGTGTGTGTGTGACTGTGAAGGGTTTGATTGTTAAACAACATGTGTGTGTGTGTGTGACTGTGAAGGGTTTGATTGTTAAACAACATGTGTGTGTGTGACTGTGAAGGGTTTGATTGTTAAACAACATGTGTGTGTGTGTGACTGTGAAGGGTTTGATTGTTAAACAACATGTGTGTGTGTGACTATGAAGGGTTTGATTGTTAAACAACACGTGTGTGTGACTGTGAAGGGTTTGATTGTTAAACAACATGTGTGTGTGTGACTGTGAAGGGTTTGATTGTTAAACAACACGTGTGTGTGACTGTGAAGGGTTTGATTGTTAAACAACATGTGTGTGTGACTGTGAAGGGTTTGATTGTTAAACAACACATGTGTGTGTGTGACTGTGAAGGTTTGATTGTTAAACAACACGTGTGTGTGACTGTGAAGGGTTTGATTGTTAAACAACACATGTGTGTGTGTGACTGTGAAGGGTTTGCTTGTTAAACAACACGTGTGTGTGGCTGTGAAGGGTTTGATTGTTAAACAACACGTGTTTGTGGCTCAATGACAAGTTCCGTTGTGACCCCATTATATGACCGCTGTGTCGACCTTACCAGTTCATTTTTAAAATGGTTATAAATGGTTATAAATGGCAAAGCGCCAATCAGCGACAATAAAATCCTGGCCAAGTCGGGACACTGCTTTTTTTATTGTAATGTTTTGTCGCTAGTCTGCCATGGTAATGAAACGAAGGTCATCTGCTTTAACATAATTTTAGGACAAAGTAAAAGTTTGGTAGAGCGTTGCTTGTCTTGTTAAGAATACCATTTTAGATTTCACGTTTCATGATGTAAATAGAATTAAAAGCATCAATTTGCCACCAATCGATGCTGACCTTGTTATGCTTTGCTACTGATAAATATGATTGGAATAAAATCCCATCCTACCAACCATTACATTGAGAAAACACTGAATTTTTGGTACACACCGCAAGGCATGTTACATAGGAAATGTTAGGGGGGGGGGGGGGGGATCACCTGCTTTAAATCCGAGTTAGGCAGTTAGGGTGGGAAAAACCCCCCCCCCCCCCCCCCCCCCCCCCCCCCCTTTTTTTGGGACGGCTTTTGAATCTCTCAAGCTAGAAAATACAATTTCTGAAAGGAAACGAAACAAAGACTCGTTATTTTAAATAAGACAAAGCAACATGTTTGAGCAATTTAGCACAAAGGAGAAAACGAATCACTTCCTCTGGTCAACAACGGGAGATTATTTTGGTTGGTTGTGTGAATGCTGTGGAGGGTGCACACTAGTACGACAAACCTCCATGTGTGACCGCATAGCCACCGAGCTAGATAACAGATGCTACGACAAACCTCCATGTGTGACCACATAGCTACCGAGCTACATAAAAGATGCTACGCCAAACCTCCATGTCTGACCGCAAAAGCCACCAAGCTAGATAAATAATGCTGGCATTTTAAGACTAAAGAACTAAAATATTATGCCTACTAAAAATCTAATTCGTACCGGTCACTGGGTTGGATGACTTGGTGGTCTGACAAATGTGAAGAATTATTAAGCTATTTATTTGATCAGTGGTTCTCAGCCTTCCTAATGCCGAGACCCTTTAATACAGTTCCTCATGTTGTGGCGACCCCCAACCACAAAATTATTGTCGTTGCTGCTTCATAACTGTAGAGTGTATGTGTGTTTGCCGTGGGTCTTAGGCGACCCCTGTGACAGGGTCACTTGACCCCGAAGGGGTCGCGCCCCACAGGTTCAGAACCACTGTATTAAATAATATTTTAATTATTTGTTAACCATAGTCTATCATTATTGAATATTCAACAATCGTCTAACAGCTATTTATACTGAACAGTCATCACTCTTTAAACATCTATCATTATTGAATAGTCAACAATCTTCTAACAGCTATTTATACTGAACAGTCATCACTCTTTAAACATCTATCATTATTGAATAGTCAACAATCTTCTAACAGCTATTTATACTGAACAGTCATCACTCTTTAAACATCTATCATTATTGAATAGTCAACAATCTTCTAACAGCTATTTATACTGAACAGTCATCACTCTTTAAACATCTATCATTATTGAATAGTCAACAATCTTCTAACAGCTATTTATACTGAACAGTCATCACTCTTTAAACATCTATCATTATTGAATAGTCAACGATCTTCTTACGATTTTGTAAACCTCTAAAGACCTTTCTTCACATTGAACTCTCGAATTACATAGCAATATCTGAAGCAACGGAACTGACAAGGGTCGGGTGGGGGGGGGGAAGGGGGTACACGGAGGGTACCCCAGTGGGGCGGGGGATAGACGCCCCTGCATACCACTGATGCTAAGGTCTGCGCTCCGTACAAGACATAGCACTTACTGACAGAGCACTTACTGACAGAGCACTTACTGACAGAGCACTTACTGACAGAGCACTTACTGACAGAGCACTTACTGACAGAGCACTTACTGACATAGCACTCACTGACATAGCACTTATTGACATAGCACTTAATGACATAGCACTCACTAACATAGCACTTACTGACTTAAAACTTACTGACATAGCACTCATTGACATATCACTTAGTGACATAGCACTTAATGACATAGCACTCACTGACTTACACTAACATTTTGTAAACATTTATTGTTATCAGTTGAAACTACATACGGGGTGGGGCTACATGTGCTACAAACAGTTATCGGGCTACATGCGCTACAAACAGTTATCGGGCTACATGGGCTACATGGGCTACACGTGTTACATAAAACAATGACAACCTCAGTTTCTTACTTGGTTTGTGACATAATTTCGCCCCTCTGAATGAGATTCTCTGGACCACAGCATGAACCACCTTCAACAAATCCTGGAAGACATTTTCGCTCTACGACTACACATACTACTACACATACTACTACACATACTACTACACATACGACTGCACATACGACTGCACATACGACTGCACATACGACTACACACACTACTACACAAACGACTACACGTACTACTACACATACGACTACACATACCATGTCTCTCTGGGACTTTTAAATCAAAGGGTGACTGCCACTAACTTGTGACTATTTTTTTTTAAAAATAATTTAAAAACGAAGCCCCTTACTCACCCCACAACACACATCCTTTTATCAGCCCCCCCCCCCCCCCCCCCCCCCCCCCCCCCCTCCCCCCCCCCCCCCCCGATACTGCTGACTTGATTGTTAAATGAACAAGAGCTAGTGACAGATCTAAAAATAAACTCCTGAAGGTCTCCTCATAAAGCAGATGTTCTTTTAACCGTGGTGTGGTCCGTCACGGCTGACGGAGCAGAGCACACCGCGTTACAGAGATAGCAGAGATAATCACTGCGACTCTTTTATTGAACGGCACCAAAGTTATCAAATGGTAAGGAGGTGTCACGGAATATTGCATGATACAAATCATTAATAAATTGATTACGACACCCCACCCCCCCCCCAACCCCCCCTACAAAAAGACCCCAACTAAAAAACATGACAAAAAAAAAAAAAAAAAAAAAAAAAAAAAAAAAAAAAAAAA
>CAXITT010000391.1:619142-662492 GCA_964033795.1 Lymnaea stagnalis | reverse complement strand
TGTTTGTTGTTATTGTTTGTTGTTATTGTTTGTTGTTATTGTTTGTTGTTATTGTTTGTTGTTATTGTTTGTTGTTATTGTTTGTTGTTATTGTTTGTTGTTATTGTTTGTTTTTATTGTTTGTTGTTATTGTTTGTTGTTATTGTTTGTTGTTATTGTTTGTTTTTATTGTTTGTTGTTATTGTTTGTTGTTATTGTTTGTTGTTATTGTTTGTTGTTATTGTTTGTTGTTATTGTTTGTTGTTATTGTTTGTTGTTATTGTTTGTTGTTATTGTTTGTTGTTATTGTTTGTTGTTATTGTTTGTTGTTATTGTTTGTTGTTATTGTTTGTTGTTATTGTTTGTTGTTATTGTTTGTTGTTATTGTTTGTTGTTATTGTTTGTTGTTATTGTTTGTTTTTATTGTTTGTTGTGTGCGGATTTTTTTAATAATCAAACATCGTGAAAAGAACGGTTGAGAAAAAAATAATGAAAATAATAGTTGAGAAAAAAATCAAATAACTGTTGAGAAAAAAGAATGAAAAGAACGGTTAGGACGGAAATGTTGAAATCTTGTCTGAAGCAATGGTTAAGGCAGTTTTAGTGGTTATGATATTACATATTAACACATGCAAATGAAAAAATATAAAGGGAAATTAAGTGGAAAATGCACACCTACCCGGTAGAACCAGCCCTTGTCAAATTGAGACCCTTTGAACATGATTCATCTATGGTACTGCTGGATCCGAACTCGACGTCTTCATAGTCGAGGTTCAGCTTCCTCAACCTCTCCCTCTCTTCATACTGCCCGTAGGTCATCTTTTCGATGGGTATCCGAATGTAGTCTGCTTCAGACGCCTCTACGTTGAGGTCAAACAGGTCCAGCCGCTCCAAAAAGGCAATGACAATCCCCGAGCTCAGTGGCAGACCAATGTTTGTGAGTGGGGCTGAAGGTCTCCTGGGGGAAGGGCTGCCAGAAGCTGACGCGCCGTAGATTTCACCTTGAGAATGGGATTTGAAGGAAGGCGTTGGGCAAGACGACGACTGCCTGAGTTGTCGGGCTGAAGAAAACATGGGCAGGTGAACAGGACGGGTGGATGCGACGACCAGAAATGTTTCTTTCATGCACTTGAGTATTTTCAAGTCAACCGGCAACTCTTGTAGGGTTTTACTCTCTAACTCGTCTGGTAACGACGCCACTTCCTGTACAGGGATGGGCGCGGTTCCGGAAAGGAGATCTTGTAAAGAGATCATTTTCCTGCTGTTACGGTCAATTGTCATCACCATGCTTATCTCACAATCTAACGGCAGTTTCAGCTTCATCGGCTCACCACCTTCGGGGTCTAATCTCAGGCATTTTAAGACCTCGCAGTCTCTCGCCGCATGCTTCATTTTAATAAACTGTGGGTTTGTTGTCGTGATTCGGATGATGTCCCCGAACCTGAGGGAAAATGGCTTGGGGAAATCTGCAGCGATGTCCTCCAAAATGGTGACCTCCGTGCCGACGGGCAAGTGGAGAAGGTCAAGGACTGTCTTGAACTTTTCCGGATACTCAATGAAAGAGAGGTTGAGGTCATGTGACAGACTGAAGACGGTGTCACTCTTAGCGTCTTTGACAAAGAGCCTTCGGGTCTCTTCAACCCTGTAGACGTTGACCTCTTCAATGTCTCTCAAAAGTTTACTATAGAACGGATCAGAGTCTGTCGTGTCTATGACTTTTGCCCTGACCGGAAATGAAGGAAGGTAACTATCTACAAAACTGTTGAGCTTCACTGGGACTAACGGTTGCGTCGGGAGGGGCGTGCTCGGGGCCATGTGTCGGGGGACGTCGTCTGCTGATGACAGTGGTAAGGGGACACGATCGAACTGACCTTTGCCCTTGGGGGCCGGGATCTCGTAGTCGTCCTGGGAGTAGATCCTGACCATGAGGTTGGCGGTGACCGGAACACTCCAGACGGTGTCAGGATCGTTGAACGGCGACACAGTGAGCATCATTTGTGGTTTGTGCAGGTGGACGATGCCGGGAAAGTCATCCGGAAGTGAGTCGTTGGCGTCTAACGAAACTGTAGACGATGAGGACGTCGAAGAGTTCAGCGATGGTTTAGGTTTAATCACCTGCGTGTACTCATCGGGGGAATCCCCGGCTATTTTTAGACGTTGACCTTTTCGTGAGTCAGCATCATTGTGAACCAGTTTCAATCTACGTTGTACGGGGGAGAGGTTGACGAGATCTTTAAGGGTGTATTCCTGATCATCTGGGAGGGGGCAGAAATTCCCGCGACAGTCCGGCGAGAGGGTGATGACGTTGCCCTCATCGTCCGTTACTTTTAGCCTCTCTTGGCCGTCTTTTAAATCTCGGACTATTTCCACAAACCGGAAGCGATCCCCTGCTTTCACGGAATGCCCTGGCAGGTAGGGGTCATCGTAAGAGCAGGTCGCCTCAAAATATGTCGGGCAGTCCAATAGCAGGTCTGAGATTGTGGGATACGAGACCAAGGACACAACTCTCTTCTCGTCAGAGGTTTCTTTAGGCGGTAGAACGTAAAATTTGTGAGAACACTCCAATGGGACGGTAACCTCTGTCCACGAAAATGAACCTTCGTTCCTGTACGACAGAGTTACCGTCTTGATAGCGTCACACGATTTTAAAAGAATGACGTCTCCTTTAGAAATTTGCACAGTTTTACTGAGGTAACTTCCTTCAGTGACACACACACATTCTGGCAGCACACATTCCTTGACAAATTCACTTACATCCAATGCGTCTGACCCGATTCTCAGACGGATCCCCTCGCCACTGCCATAGGCAGCCATGTTGTGTTCATCCAAATATTTCCTCCACACACAAGCTGTCATTGATTTGTTTACCTGGGGGAATGTGCTGGTGACATACCTGGCCTGACCTACTTTCTGACATAATCAAGGCTCGCAACCCTGCAACTGTCGTCATTGATGACTTAAACACGGGTTAAAGCCCTTGGAAGTTGTTAACAGTTTAAAACTATTTAAAGCCAACGAGACCTACCATTTAATTAAGTTGTTCAATTTGTTTCTCGATGGGCCGCGCATTCTGACAATTGTAGCGTGGTTTATCTCTGTGAGAACAATTTTTATTTGTATTTGGCTCATTTAATAATGTTATGACATTTCGAATGGTGCGTAGAATCTATCCATGTTATGACAGTTCGAATAGGTGCGTAGAATCTATCCATGTTATGCCATTTCGAATGGTGCGTAGAATCTATCCATGTTATGACAGTTCGAATAGGTGCGTAGAATCTATCCATGTTATGCCATTTCGAATGGTGCGTAGAATCTATCCATGTTATGACAGTTCGAATAGGTGCGTAGAATCTATCCATGTTATGACAGATCGAATAGGTGCGTAGAATCTATCCATGTTATGACAGATCGAATAGGTGCGTAGAATCTATCCATGTTATGACAGATCGAATAGGTGCGTAGAATCTATCCATGTTATGACAGTTCGAATAGGTGCGTAGAATCTATCCATGTTATGACAGTTCGAATAGGTGCGTCGAATAGGTGCGTAGAATCTATCCATGTTATGACAGATCGAATAGGTGCGTAGAATCTATCCATGTTATGACAGTTCGAATAGGTGCGTAGAATCTATCCATGTTATGACAGTTCGAATAGGTGCGTAGAATCTATCCATGTTATGACAGTTCGAATAGGTGCGTAGAATCTATCCATGTTATGACAGTTCGAATAGGTGCGTAGAATCTATCCATGTTATGACAGTTCGAATAGGTGCGTAGAATCTATCCATGTTATGACAGTTCGAATAGGTGCGTAGAATCTATCCATGTTATGACAGATCGAATAGGTGCGTAGAATCTATCCATGTTATGACAGTTCGAATAGGTGCGTAGAATCTATCCATGTTATGACAGTTCGAATAGGTGCGTAGAATCTATCCATGTTATGACAGTTCGAATAGGTGCGTAGAATCTATCCATGTTATGACAGTTCGAATAGGTGCGTAGAATCTATCCATGTTATGACAGATCGAATAGGTGCGTAGAATCTATCCATGTTATGACAGTTCGAATAGGTGCGTAGAATCTATCCATGTTATGACAGTTCCATACTATAGTTATCTTATGCCGCAGTGGTTCTCACGTTTGTCTGTAAGCTTGGCGTTGTTGTTTTTTTTACCCAAATTTTTAATAGCGTTTTAGAAAATGTTATTTTTGCAGAATCCTTTTCACCGTATTTTTAAAATAACATTTTTTAGAAAATCTTGATCTTTGAATTCTTGTGTGTTGTGTGTCAAAAATCGTTTCATCAATTTTTTACTGGAAAAATGTCGTGTCATTAATTGTGATACTTTTGTAGACAAGATGGTTTCTGTTTCATCTGATGACGTATGCCTCGTAACTCAACCTGTTTGTAAGAAAGTTACTAAATCGAAGGACCAGCGCGATCATTCCATTACAATATACAAACAGTTTGCTCGTGATAAAATCGTTCTAAATATGCAACTTGATGAAATGTTTTATGTCACAGCAGAACTGCCGTACGCTGAAGTCATTCATGCGGCTTGAAACTGGCAGCTATGTTGGATCATTTGACAGGCAAACACGTGAGAGAGGACCCATACTGCTTTCTGGGCCATCCTGTATTACAGATACGCAAATGTTAGACAGTAACTGCTGCTAGTCCTAGCAGGATCATTTGGGTGGAGAGTACATAATATTGGGAGTGAGAAAGTAGGTCGAGATGGATTGCAGGATTGTCCTGGATCATTACTGAAACAATAGTTTTGTTGAAAAACTGAACACTGCCAAAACTGACATTTTATCCGTCTGTCAGAACTATAGAACAACATTATGCTGTTGTTATGATGTTGTTATGCTGTTGTTATGCTGTTGTTATCTTAGAAATTGTTATTAAATCAATGAATCATCTCATGTGCTTGGTCACTAGGTAATTAAGTGAAGCTGATAAGTGATTATTATCTTATAATATGAGATAATCACTTCACGTTATATCCATATCTTCATATGTTCACCTGACACCCCACATTAACACATGGTAGCCCAACCTTAACACATGACACCCCACCTTAACTCATGGCACCCTGACCCTAACACATAGCACCCCACCTTAACACATGACACCCATACCTTAACACATGGCACCCCGACTTTAACACATGGCACCACACCTTAACACATGGCACCATACCTTAACACATGGCACCCCCACCTCAACACGGGAACCCCCCACTGACTAAATCATTAGCTTCCAAATATTTACTGACACTACCTGGTCAAAGTCTACCTGTCAATTATCTTGTGATTTTGTAGCGACCGTGACAGACTCGACTGTTTTAGTGGTCCTGATTTTGGTGTGGTAACAAACAGAACATACTTTTGTGCAGAAGTCTATGTTTATAATTACGATAACGGTAGCACATCCAATGAGATAATGAGAGGCAGCTGTAGCTACACACACCCACCCACCACTGGGTCTGATTGTGTTGATATCGGTTGACGTCTGCTACAATCGCGCCCCATAGGAAGCGTATTCTCTGCACTCTTGAATTCAAACTTTTTTCTTCGGTAATACCGTGGTCTCACATACAAAAGATGACCATTTAAAGTCTACAAGATACAAAGGTCTTGTTGCTGTGCTTGACCAGCTTTGTGATGAGTCGTCGGAGAGCTCGCTGGGATGCCAACAGTTATGGCATTTTCGTCATTGGTGAACAGATCAGGTCAGTGAAGTCTATTCACTTTTGATGTCATTGTTTCACACAAGGAATTAGCTTTTATAGTGATCATATTTGCCATACCCCACACACATATTCCCCACACACATTCCCCACACACATTCCCCACACATGTGGTTAAATATAAGAGACATGACATTTAGGTCACAACATCAGACGTCTCTACTGCATTCTGACAGTGAGGAAAACCTGTCTGTCTTTGACATGATAGTAGCACACATACACCATTTAGTAGGATAGACTGTCCGTCCTTGATATGATAGTATAGCACACATACAACATTTAGTAGGATAGACTGTCCAAGTTCATCATTCACCCATTCTACACTACAATAGGTCATATATAAAACTCGACAATAAGTGATATATATAACTGGACATAAACGGGTGGATTATAATAGGTTCATTACCATGGTAACCTGTTCCTCTATATCCTTTACCACATACCATGGGAACGGAAGTTGAGATTGCATCAGGATGGTGAAGATACTAGGTAGCTTCGCTCTAGCCTTCAGCAACAACCCAACTAAATGGGTGCAGACAGCCCAGGGCAGAGCCAGGTGAAGAGCAGCTGTCAAGAAGGGGGCTAAATCTCATGAAGCCAGTAGGATAACCACAGCTGAGACACGCAGGCTTGACCGAAAGAGCAATATTGGATTACCAACTGAAGCAACTATTCCATGCCTGCTGTGTCAGAGATTATTCCGAGCACGGATCGGTCTAACAAGCCACCTACGAGCTCACCGTAACCCCCCCCCCCCAACCTAACCAGATGACTGGATAGTCCTAGTCGATGTTGACGGACGAACAACACCATGGGAACCTGCTCCACTATATGCTTTACCGCAGTAAAAAATAAATAAAAAGAGCCATACATTTATTTGTATTGATTTTGTTGACATTTCATTGAGTAAACAAACTCACTATTTATAGCCGCTGCTTGATCATTTTTATTTCGAAACCAACGCGACTCCTGACTTAAGTAACACCATATACCTTATGAGAGCTGTTGCTGCTTGTTGTCAGAAACTATAACATAACAACATATATCTTATGTGAGCTACTGTTGCCTGTTCTTAGAAACTATAACATAACAACACATATCTTATGTGAGCTACTGTTGCCTGTTCTTAGAAACTATAACATAACACCAAAACAACAATAACAACAAAAAGAGCTGAACAGATCTAGAAATTGCATTCTAATTAATTACATTTGATATTATTGACCATTAGGGAAACTATTTTGTTCTTTTCATCCCCCAATGTTACCAACTATAACAAGTTTTGGTGCCAATCAGACTGGCCTTGACCTTATTTATTAGTTCCAGTTTATTTCATTTAGGGCGCCAACCTATAAAAGAATTGTATTTCAAATGCGTTCAAATGAAATGAGCACACAAAAAAAGGAAGAACGAAATAAAAATCAAAATGAATCCACATCAGACAAAATTTTCTCAAATAAAAATGATTTCTTGTACAACAGGATCCAGATGCATGACCAAGCTCAAGTTCGAGACAGACGATACCATTTGAGGAAGTACAAGAAATGTTTTATTGGTCGCGAAGCAGTTGATTGGCTGCTCAAGATGTACCACGTGCAGTCGCGAGACGAGGCGGTGCGAGCCATGCAGATCTTGCAGCAAAGTGGCGTCATCCATCACGGCAAGTAATTTCCACAAATCTGAGACGTCTTATAATTAGTTGGATATACGGGATGTCTTTGTTAGTAAGAGTAGTATTGGAAAGAAAATAAAGGCAACAAATTTTTTTGAGAGGTGCTCTGATGATTTAGTCGGAAAATATTACAAATTATTATTTTTCTAATATAAAAAAATAAATAAATAAGTGGTCTAATGTAAACGCTAAATAAGCCGCTATAATGTGGCTTGGTCATTTGAATAATTAATTAGAATGAACGACATTTGAAGCATCTTCAAGACCTCTTGCATTCCATTGGCGAGTCTGCTCTAGGGTATGGACAGAAGATCTCAGAACTGTATCACCTCATTTCCCACCAACCGCCGTAATCCTGTCTGGGTCAAGCTTTTCGTTTCTACTTTGATCCATTGTCATTTAAAGCGACACAGACAAAGCTGGTGATAGAAAGAATGGAAATGTCTCGTCAAATGTCGCAGTTAGAGTTGGGGAGAATGTCAAGCCATCGATTACTGGTCATGATTTTTTTTCAACTATTTAATTGGGATTTAGAGTTGGAAATTTTGACATCGGTTCAGTTTATAAATAAAAACAAAGAAATGCGTTTAGTTTTACATACTACCTTTACTGTGGGAACCAGCCAATCTATTCAGTCACCGACCAACCTTTTGGCGGTCCTAGCCCCGACCAACCTATTGGCGGTACTATCCGACCAACCTATTGGCGGTTCTAGCCACGACCAACCTATTGGTGGTCCTAGCCACGACCAACCTATTGGCGGTCCTATCCGACAAACCTATTGGCGGTCCTATCCAACCAACCTATTGACGGTCCTGGCCACGAACAACCTATTGGCGGTCCTGGCCCCGACCAACCTATTAGCGGTCCTGGCCACGAACAACCTATTGGCGGTCCTAGCCACGTTTAACCTTTAGGTGGCCCTGGCCCCTACCAAACTATTAGTGGCCCTACACTGAGTCCATCACCTGGACAGCTCTAATGATGTTTATGTTCCACAGTGGTTGACGAGCACGAGTTCAAGGACCAGAGTCTTTTCTACAGATTTTCATTTGATGACGACACATTTCGCCTCAACCGTGACCTGGCCAGTTTCTACAGAGGTGTGGACATCTACCGCAAGTAAAATGTTCTTTTAAGAATCAGAACCTGCCCCACTTCTGAAAGATAGAGTCTATAAAGTTTTTTAAAAACAAAATATTCATTCGTCAGAGTCATAAAAATATATATATAAAGACAAGATGGCGGTGTGCACAGGGGCAATTAATCAATTGTTTGTTTCCCTTTATATCAATTAGGGTGAAATAGAATTATTTGTATGAGTCTTCTTAGCGCCTCACTTCAATCTTTGCATAACTCTGCCAACATTTATTTGTTGCTGTGTCCCCAGGCTGAAGAGTGGTGCAAGTAACGTCCTTAGAGACTTCTACCACAAAGGTGTTCTCTACTCCGAGGCTTTCTACGGATGTGACGCACTAGACTTTATTGTCAGCCATGAGGGAATTCAGGAGAGAGAACTCGTGATTAATGAGTTCAGGGACCTGCTAGAGAGGGATATCATCAAACATGGTAAATATGGTGTGCTGAAAATGAATAAATAATAATATTATAATAATAATATGATATTTAAAATGCTCGTAGCACACTATTTTCATACAATAATAAGTTGCTAGGACGAAATTATGATAGCTTTCAATCAGTAATACAAATGGCGCTCTTCTGAGAAATAGCCATTTTTTCATGAATTAAATAGTTGAACAAGGTTTGCAGAAGCTTGAATGAAAAGACAGGACAATCAAATGCTCTTTCACATGTTGTGTGTTCACATCTTCCACATGTTGTGTGTTCACATCTTCCACATACTTTGAACGCAGTCCTTCAGTTATTATCATTTTTTTTCCCTCAACCCTGCAGTTGTCTGAAGGTGAGAGTCAAAGTTGTGCTTTCATGTAAACTCTAGTCAACAGAGTCGTTCAACCGAACTTAAACCTGGCCACAACTCCTTATCTGGCACTCAAAAATATTTATTAGAGTTTTTTAAATGAAAATAACTATTTGGTGTGTGTTGCTTCTGAAGTCGCACATGTCACATGATTGAAAATAACGCGTTCAGTTACAGACGACTACCACTTCAGTGACGACCGACTTATCTACGAGTTCAACCTTGACATCAACAAACCGTGTCTGCTGAGTGACGTGGTGGACATGGCCCAGGCCAGGACGAGAGGCACGCCTGCCAGCTCCGGACTTGGCGACGTGGACGAGAGAGTCTCAGACCCGGGAGGGTTGTCTATCCCAGGTAAGAGGGTTGTCTATCCCAGGTGAGAGGGTTGTCTATCACAGGTAAGAGGGTTGTCTATCCCAGGTAAGACGGTTGTCTATCCCAGTTAAGAGGGTTGACTATCCCAGGTAAGAGGGTTGTCTATCCCAGGTAAGAGGGTTGTCTATCCCAGGTAAGAGGGTTGTCTATCACAGGTAAGAGGGTTGTCTATCCCAGGTGAGAGGGTTGTCTATCCCAGTTAAGAGGGTTGACTATCCCAGGTAAGAGGGTTGTCTATCCAGGTAAGAGGGTTGTCTATCCCAGGTAAGAGGGTTATGTATCCCAGGTAGGAGGGTTGTCTATCCCAGGTAAGAGGGTTATGTATCCCAGGTAAGAGGATTGTCTATCCCAGGTAAGAGGGTTGTCTATCCCAGGTAAGAAGGTCGTCTATCCCAGGTAAGATAGTTGTCTATCCCAGGTAAGAGGGTGGGTACAATCTTCATCTAATAAATACTGTATCGCTTTTTCGTAACATTTTATTTTGTATGAGTGTTGTGTTGTGTTTACTTTATTTCATTCCTATGTTAATTTGATAGTACTCCCAGGATGTGTTTAAAATTGTTGTGATAACAACTAGTTACTTATTTAACAACTAGTTACTTATTTATCAACTAGATACTTATTTATCAATTAGTTACTTATTTAACAACTAGTTACGTAATTATCATCTAGTTACTTATTTATCAACTAGTTACTTATTTATCAACTAGTTACTTTTTTAACAACTACTTACTTATATATCAACTAGTTACTTATTTATCACCTAGTTACTTATTTATCAACTAGTTACTTATTTATCAACTAGTTACTTATTTATCAACTAGCTACTTATTTATCAACTAGTTACTTATCAAAGGGCTTCCTAAAATTTGATATATACATTTCCTAAGGACTAACCAAGAATAAATAATATCTTATTATACGATTGTATATTATGTTATACCGTTATATATTATGTAATACGTTGTAAATGTTATGTTATATCGTTGTATATTTTTATTATACCATTTCATAATATATAATACGCTGTATATTATGTTATACAGATTGATAAATTATTTCCTTATCAACATCAGTGTCTTTTTATTTTTTTATTTTTTTTAATTCCTTAAGCCCACATGCGAATCCTTCAAAAAGCGGGCCTTGTACCACGACCGTCCATAGACTCAGGCATGTCAGGGGGCAGCACCAGCACCGAGTGCTCTCATGACGTAGACACTATCAGTGAGACGTCTCAAGGCCTGGAACCAAAATCAGGTACACAAAAGACACACGTCTGCTAATTATTACACCACACGACATAACGGCACTTTGTGATTTTAAGCCATAATAGCTTTATGGCTGTAACGTTGGCTATCTAGATGGGATGCATCTCATTTCTGTGACGCTACAGTCCAGCTAGGGCTTTGGCCTGCCTCACCAAATCCTTCCACTCTTCCCAGTGGCACCCTGCTCTTCTAACACACTGATGTTTTTCTTTTCCATGTTTGGATTCCTGGCTGCTGCGATGCATCAACCGCACTTTTTTCCCCTCGTCAGTTTTAATTCGAGGAGCTTCTGTCCAAGAACTTGAGAATCCTTCATCTCCTTATGTCAAGAAAATGTTCAGGGTAAGCTATTACTGATGAGACTAACTAATCAAGTTTCTGGCATTTAAAGACAAGATATAACGGAGTCGGCAAACTGCGGCCCACGGGTTAAATCAGGCCCACCGCGCTTCTAGTTCGGCCCGCGATCTTTGGTTAATTGAACATTTATATCAAAAAAATTCCTTACAAATGTAAAATTGCGCGCTAGACTTGACGCACCTCTAAAGCTTTTCGTGTGCTCTTTCTGTAGAGCATTGGTCTGAAGAACATTGGTCTGAAGAACATTGGTCTGAATACCATTGGTCTGAAGAACATTGGTCTGAAGAACATTGGTCTGAAGAACATTGGTCTGAAGAACATTGTTCTGAAGAACATTGGTCTGAAGAACATTGGTCTGAAGACCATTGGTTTGAAGAACATTGGTCTGAAGAACATTGGTCTGAATAACATTGGTCTGAATAACATTGGTCTGAGGAGCATTGGTCTGAAGAACATTGGTCTGAAGAACATTGGTCTGAAGAACATTGGTCTGAAGAACATTGGTCTGAAGAACATTGGTCTGAAGAACATTGGTCTGAAGACCATTGGTCTGAAGAACATTGGTCTGAAGAACATTGGTCTGAAGAACATTGGTCTGAAGACCATTGGTCTGAAGAACATTGGTCTGAAGAACATTGGTCTGAAGAACATTGGTCTGAAGAACATTGGTCTGAAGACCATTGGTCTGAAGAACATTGGTCTGAAGAACATTGGTCTGAAGAACATTGGCCTGAAGACCATTTGTCTGAAGAACATTGGTCTGAAGAACATTGGTCTGAAGAACATTGGTCTGAAGACCATTGGTCTGAAGAACATTGGTCTGAAGAACATTGGTCTGAAGAACATTGGTCTGAAGACCATTGGTCTGAAGAACATTGGTCTGAAGAACATTGATCTGAAGAACATAAGTCTGAAAAGCATTATTCTGTATAACATTAATCTGAAGAACATTGGTCTGAAGAATATGAGTCTGAAGAACATAATTCTGAAGAACATAAGTCTGAAGATCATTGTTCTGCAGAACATTAGTCTGTAGCACTTTGCTTAGCATCGTCTCATGGACTCTCAAACTGTTTCCATCCAACAACAGATCGAAAGTGATGAGATGGGATTTGGGTTCGTACTACGAGGCTCAGCACCGTGCTACATCCAGGCCGTCGACCCACTTGGACCTGCAGCCTTAGTTGGAATCAAGGTAGCCATGTTTAGACTATATCAAGGTAGCCACATTTAGACTATATCAAGGTAGACATGTTTAGACTATTTCAAGGTGGACATGTTTAGACTATATCAAGGTAGACATGTTTAGACTATATCAAGGTAGCCATGTTTAGACTATATCAAGGTAGACATGTTTAGACTATATCAAGGTAGACATGTTTAGACTATTTCAAGGTGGACATGTTTAGATTATATCAAGGTAGACATGTTTAGACTATATCAAGGTATCCATGATTAGACTATATCAAGGTAGACATGTTTAGACTATATCAATTTAGACATGTTTAGACTATATCAAGGTGGACAATGTTTAGACTATATCAAGGTAGACATTTTGGACTATATCAAGGTAGACATGTTTAGACTATATCAAGGTAGCCATGTTTAGACTATATCAAGGTAGACATGTTTAGACTATATTAGGTAGACATGTTTAGACTATTTCAAGGTGGACATGTTTAGACTATATCAAGGTAGCCATGTTTAGACTATATCAAGGTAGCCACATTTAGACTATATCAAGATAGCCATGTTTAGACTATATCAAGGTAGCCATGTTTAGACTATATCAAGGTAGCCACATTTAGACTATATCAAGGTAGCCATGTTTAGACTATATCAAGGTAGCCACATTTAGACTATATCAAGGTAGCCATGTTTAGACTATATCAAGGTAGCCACATTTAGACTATATCAAGATAGCCATGTTTAGACTATATCAAGGTAGCCATGTTTAGACTATATCAAGGTAGCCACATTTAGACTATATCAAGGTAGACATGTTTAGACTATATCAAGGTAGCCACATTTAGACTAGATCAAGGTAGCCATGTTTAGACTATATCAAGGTAGCCATGTTTAGATTATATCAAGGTAGCCATGTTTAGACTATATCAAGGTAGCCATATTTAGACTATATCAAGGTAGCCATGTTTAGACTATATCAAGGTAGCCATGTTTAGGTTATTTTCAGTTAAGCAATTAACCCCTGGTGTTTCTTTACAATTGTTGTTTTTCCAACCGGCCAATGATTAGTGATCTGCAACAATGAAATCTTGACTGCCACGTATTTTCCCCAAGTCAACCATGGCGTATTTTCCCAAGTCAACCATCCGACATATTTTTCCAAGTCAACCATGGCGTATTTTCCCAAGTCAACCATTTGTCTAATTCAGTCCTATCACCAGAATTCACATTTGTTTTTTAGATACACTTGGGAAACAATGTGTTTATATTGTGTTTATAAAATCCGTCTCAGTGGAAAGGTGTCTCGTGTTTTAAGTGGCTGTTTGTAAACCTTGATTTGTTTCTTTTTTTGTTGATACATTTACACGTACGCCTTGAATGAAAGTCTCCATTTCTGAAGGTTTGTGGTGCAATCCCCAGGTCCGACAGTTTGTGGCCAGCGTCAACGGCCAGAATGTTCTAAGAAAAGACCACAGACAAGTCGGTCTGCTGATATCACATAACAAACAGTTGATACTGACTGTGCTTGTGTACAGGGGTGATGTGTACAGGCTCTGAGACATAGATGTGTACAGGCTCTGAGACATAGATGTGTACAGGCTCTGAGACATAGATGTGTACAGGCTCTGAGGCATAGATGTGGACAGGCTCTGAGACATAGATGTGTACAGGCTCTGAGGCATAGATGTGTACAGGCTCTGAGGCATAGATGTGTACAGGCTCTGAGACATAGATGTGTACAGGCTCTGAGACATAGATGTGTACAGGCTCTGAGGCATAGATGTGGACAGGCTCTGAGGCATAGATGTGTACAGGCTCTGAGGCATAGATGTGGACAGGCTCTGAGACATAGATGTGTACAGGCTCTGAGACATAGATGTGGACAGACTCTGAGACATAGATGTGGACAGACTCTGAGACATAGATGTGGACAGGCTCTGAGACATAGATGTGGACAGGCTCTGAGACATAGATGTGGACAGGCTCTGAGACATAGATGTGGACAGGCTCTGAGACATAGATGTGGACAGGCTCTGAGACATAGATGTGGACAGGCTCTGAGACATAGATGTGGACAGGCTCTGAGACATAGATGTGGACAGGCTCTGAGACATAGATGTGGACAGGCTCTGAGACATAGATGTGGACAGACTCTGAGACATAGATGTGGACAGACTCTGAGGAATAGATGTGGACAGACTCTGAGACATAGATGTGGACAGACTCTGAGGAATAGATGTGGACAGGCTCTGAGACATAGATATGGACAGACTCTGAGGAATAGATGTGGACAGACTCTGAGACATAGATGTGGACAGACTCTGATATACTTGACAATAGACTTGGACACACTCTGAGATACTTGACAATAGACTTGGACACACTCTGAGATACCTGTCATGACTGTAGAATAGAACGCGATTCAACTGCTTGTGCTTTCTCCGATATCCGGCAAAAATACTCAACTGCATTGTGTAATCAGATTTTTCTCAAATTTAACTTCCAAGTAACTCATGTACATAAAAAACGAGAAAAAAAAGTAATTGAATTTTGAAATTTAAAGTGAAAAGTTGTCTCCAAATATAAGACAATTTTTTAAATATTTGACACACGCATATTGTATATCCAACTTATACCATATATGTCAAAGGTTGAATTTGGTCAATTATTTTCCCATTCTTTCATTACGCTACCAACATCTGCAAATAAATGCAGTCATGTGATTTTTTATTTTAAAAAAATGATTAAAATAAATAATATATTTATATTCTACCATGATGTTGACTGCCACTCAATTTTAGGTTTGTCATTAAGAGCTCAAATTTTGTAACCAATCAAGCACAGAATCACTGTCACTGTCACATCTCCCATGGGCTGCCTGCATAGAATCACTGTCACATCTCTCATCGACTGCCTGCATAGAATCACTGTCACATCTCTCATCGACTGCCTGCATAGAATCACTGTCACATCTCTCATCGACTGCCTGCATAGAATCACGGTCACATCTCTCATCGACTGCTTGCATAGAATCACTGTCACATCTCTCATCGACTGCCTGCATAGAGTCACTGTCACATCTCTCATCGACTGCCTGCATAGAATCACTGTCACATCTCTCATGGGCTGCCTGCATAGAATCACTGTCACATCTCTCATGGGCTGCCTGCATAGAATCACTGCCACATCTCTCATGGGCTGCCTGCATAGAATCACTGTCACATCTCTCATCGACTGCCTGCATAGAATCACTTTCACATCTCTCATCGACTGCCTGCATAGAATCACTGTCACTGCCACATCTCTCATGGACTGCCTGCATAGAATCACTGTCACATCTCTCATCGACTGCCTGCATAGAATCACTGCCACATCTCTCATGGACTGTCTGCATAGAATCACTGTCACATCTCTCATCGACTGCCTGCTTAGAATCACTGTCACATCTCTCATCGACTGCCTGCATAGAATCACTGTCGCTGCCACATCTCTCATGGACTGCCTGCATGAAATCACTGTCACATCTCTCATCGACTGACTGCATAGAATCACTGTCACATCTCTCATGGGCTGTCTGCATAGAATCACTTTCACATCTCTCATCGGCTGCCGGCATAGAATCACTGTCACTGTCACATCTCTCATGGGCTGCCTGCATAGAATCACTGTCACATCTCTCATGGACTGCCGGCATAGAATCACTGTCACATCTCTCATGGGCTGACTGCGGGTCATTTGCTAATGCTCCTCCAGTACCTTTAAGTGTCGCTAACTGCTGAAGCCATTGACACTTCACTCTCATTATTGTCTCTCCAAACATCAGCACAGAGTAAGTCATCCTACTAGTCGGAATACACAAGCCACCTTCAGACTATCATGTCTCCGTCTGCCAATGTCTGGAATAAATCTGCGGTTTCTTTTCATTTTGAAACTGTTTATCTTGTACTTGGACAGCTCCACGAATCATCTTTCAATTGGACAGCTCCATGTTTCACAATGCCAATACGTAAACCATCGAATACAAATTTCCTAGATGCAGGGTCACTAAGGGTCACGCCTTGGGCCCCATGGGGCTCACTGTCACTGCCACTGTCAGAATCTTGTAAAGTTTACAGACAGCCGTTGTCACACCAATTCATTTCTTTTTGCCTTCATCATGGTCTCCCGAAAAGTCAGAGACATTAGAACTTTGTTTTGAATGGCAAGCATGTGAGTCCAATGTGATTGTGACGTAGCTAGACATTGTGTCGCTCGGTTTGGGGGGGGGGGGGGGTTTAAGTTTTGAAACCTACTCCCCGAAAAAAAAANATCAAATATTTGCCCCTGACGAATCGTAGACGAGCCGTAAGTAAGACAACTGGTGAATTTGACATGTTACAAGGTTGTATTGATCAGCACCAAATCTATTGATTTGGAAACAGTATTTTGTTATTTCACAACTTAAATGAACTAGCAGTTTGGATCCCATTTGTTTACACAAAGACCAGACTCGTTTTTAGACTCTACTCACTCATGTTAGGTAGCAAATTCCCCCCCCCCTCATCCTCCCCCCTCCCCACTCAAGATTGAAACTTTTAAAGACGTGATTGACTTAAGACTTGGTTTAGAACAAGGGCAGACACTCCAAAACAAGACTTTGTGGGCCACTTTGATAGCGAGGAAATTGTTCGCGGGCCGCATGTCAGTACACATGATATTAAAATACACACACACTCAGTGCTGTATAGAAATGTTTATCTTTTCTTACTGCACGTCATGGAATGCTGAACAACAAAACAGAATCCAACTAAACTAATGTGATATCATTTGATCTTTTCTTACTGCACGTCATGGAATGCTGAACAACAAAACAGAATCAAACTAAACTAATGTGATATCATTTGATCTTTTCTTACTGCACGTCATGGAATGCTGAACGACAAAACAGAATCAAACTAAACTAATGTGATATCATTTGATCTTTTCTCTCCCTCATCTTTTTAAAATCTAATTTTGTTTTTCCCATTGAGGGAAGACCGAATTGATCATACAGAGGCGTAGCGTGGTGGGGGCAGGGGGGACAGATGTCCCCGGGCGCCAAACTCCCTCGCTACGCCACTGATCATACATCAGGGCTCAAGAACAGTACAAACAGAATTAAACAAACATAACACTTAGCTGAAATGAGATATCCGAGAGGACCTTCCTCTTGCTGTCTTCTGCGAGTAAGACAAGCAATGAACATTGATGGATAGCGTCAATGACATTCCGGCAACTACCCTCGATGCGAAGCGGCAAACCAGTCTCTTGACCAAAATAGAAACATGATGCCTCTCAAAGTGATGTAGATTCTAAACATTTCATAAGAAATATGATACTTTTCCCAGTGATGTAGATTCTAAACATTTCATAAGAAATATGATACTTTTCCCAGTGATGTAGATTCTAAACATTTTATAAGAAATATGATACTTTTCCCAGTGATGTAGACTCTAAACATTTCATAAGAAATATGATACTTTTCCCAGTGATGTAGATTCTAAACATTTTATAAGAAATATGATACTTTCCCAGTGATGTAGATTCTAAACATTTTATAAGAAATATGATACTTTTCCCAGTGATGTAGACTCTAAACATTTCATAAGAAATATGATACTTTTCCCAGTGATGTAGACTCTAAACATTTCATAAGAAATATGATACTTTTCCCAGTGATGTAGATTCTAAACATTTCATAAGAAATATGATACTTTCCCAGTGATGTAGATTCTAAACATTTTATAAGAAATATGATACTTTTCCCAGTGATGTAGATTCTAAACAATTTATAAGAAATATGATACTTTTCCCAGTGATGTAGACTCTAAACATTTCATAAGAAATACGATACTTTTCCCAGTGATGTAGACTCTAAACATTTCATCGAAATATGATACTTTTCCCAGTGATGTAGATTCTAAACATTTTATAAGAAATATGATACTTTTCCCAGTGATGTACACTCTAAATATGTTTTATGTATATTCTTTATTATTTGTGATTTTCGTGAGTGAGGGAGTCCAAAATCAAAGAATGCCACACGTGTCATAAACTCTGGTACTCCACTGACTCCCAGGAAGCTTGGCCCCCACGCATCATAAACTCTGGTACTCCACTGACTCCCAGGAAGCTTGGCCCCCACGCATCATAAACTCTGGTACTCCACTTACTCCCAGGAAGCTTGGCCCCAGCGCATCATAAACTCTGGTACTCCACTTACTCCCATGAAGCTTGGCCCCCACGCATCATACACTCTGGTACTCCACTGACTCCCAGGAAGCTTGGCCCCCACGCATCATAAACTCTGGTACTCCACTTACTCCCAGGAAGCTTGGCCCCAGCGCATCATAAACTCTGGTACTCCACTTACTCCCATGAAGCTTGGCCCCCACGCATCATAAACTCTGGTACTCCACTGACTCCCAGGAAGCTTGGCCCCCACGCATCATAAACTCTGGTACTCCACTTACTCCCAGGAAGCTTGGCCCCCGCGCATCATAAACTCTGGTACTCCACTTACTCCCATGAAGCTTGGCCCCCACGCATCATAAACTCTGGTACTCCACTTACTCCCATGAAGCTTGGCCCCCACGCATCATAAACTCTGGTACTCCACTGACTCCCAGGACGCTTGGCCCCCACGCATCATAAACTCTGGCATTCCATTGACTTTCAGGAAGCTTGATCCAACTAGACACGGCTAGTGTTTGTCCTTGACCTTCATTGGAAGATAATCTATATCTTAGACAACGAGTGTCGAACAAGGAGGTACCTAGCACTGGGAGGACTGAAGAGTCCGATAATATTGCTTGAGACAGGAAAGACGGGAGGGGGTATGAATCTTAGAAAATTGGCGAAGAAACTGTGAAGAAAAATATTTTTAATTACAAAATATTGCAATGTATCAAAGCCAGAATTCAATTTATGTCACTGTGAGATTCAGTAGAGGAGCTAGGTTTAGTGGCACCTGGGGAGTGCCGTGAATTTTTGCAACCTCCGGGTGCGAATGGCGGCGCTGCGTGTCCGGGTCCATTTTGACTAAATGCGATCCGGATGTCATTTGTGGTAGTTTATTTTAATTAAACTGAAGAAGTAAGTTTACAGCCATATAGTCCATTTAATTATCTTTCGTTTGATACCTCATACCCAACAATAATATTTTAACTAGTTTTTTTTAATCCCAACCTCTCACTTCTGGTACCCGGGTGCGGTGAGTCGCTGCCAGAATCTTATTTCCAACTGCAACATGTGACACATTAGAACACCATGTTCCAGATTAGCCCCTGGTGAGTGTTATTCTTCCAGTGCGTTTTTGTGAGCAGACTACCTCACCTCTCCACTTCCTACTGGGAAGTGAAGACTGGAGACGCCACTTTGTTAACTTTGCCAAGTGCTCTCCCGTTTGCTTGGCTGAATGATGATCGCATCCGCAAGGACGGCAATTCAGTTGTTTTTGTTTCAGGGCGGAGCAAAACCAAAACTTGACCCACTTGTTGAGTTGTTCATTACTGGAGTACCACAGTACCTAACAATTTAAATAAGACTTGCCCAATTATGATTTATGTTTTCTATTGTTAATTTTAAATGATCGAATATTTCTTCCCCCCCCNAAACCCTCCTGCCCTACCCAAAAGACATCAAAGCGTGTCTCTCCCCCCCCCAACCAAACCCTGTCCCCCCAAAAAAAAACTTATTGGCCTAAAGTCTCTTCTTGTCCGCTAGTGAAATCTATTTAAAATGTTAATGATAAGCAACGCTTTCAAAGAAAAAATTATTCTAGTATATACTCCTATTTTTTTTTTTTAAACAATCGAATCCTGCAGAAGTCTTCTGTTGTATTGTCTATTTAAAATAATAATATTATAAAATAGGCGAATCTTTACCAGGATTATTTGAGATTCGATACTCATTTAAACCAGGTTCCTCATGAATGAATTAAATATGGCGTCACTCTGATGTAAACAACACGAACTCTACTGCTGATTTAGCATGAATGCTTTCTCATTTATTTCACCCGTTTTATTTTAAAAGTCCTCAACACATTGGATTAAAATGTTCCCATCTTCTGGCTATTTCCGTGGTGTAAATTGTCCATTCTTTATTAGTGGTCTTTGTGAAAGACCCTACTGTCATTTTCGTCATTCTTCTAGAATTGTGGAAGAAAGACCTATTGTTGCAAATTCAAAATCAGGTTAGAAACTCAAGTGCTAACCAAACCAGCCTTTAGAGGCCATCCATAAATGACGTCAATCAAAATTTTCCTATTTTGACTCCCCCACCCCTCATCATCACAAAAAGTTAGACCCTACTGGCTACTCTACCCTCAAATATAACTTCACCAACTTCACAAATCTTTGGATCCCCCATAAAAATTTTTTTTAAAGATCCCTCTGTCTACTTACTGTACTTTACAAAACTTTTAACCCCCTTTTTCATGTATATCATCAAATTACTGCATCTGTGTCAGAAACATTTCCAGAGAAAAATGGTTTGGTAAATGTGCAGTTAACGACATTGGTTTTGCCTAGCGTTTTCTCACCCTAAGCGTACTGCAGCGTAGTAATTAGTAATATCACTTTGGGGAATCCCAACACTGTACACAGGACTTAAGGTAACTGGACCAATGGTTGTATCTGAACGATGAGAATGATAACTTTCCCGTTCTTCACTGAGCATCATTCACATCAAAAGCATAATCTGATGATCCATACAGTTAAAATAAAATAAATTAAATTTTCCCTTCCGTTTTTATAAAAATTCAACTTACAAGGTTCGAAAGAAATGAAAAGAGAAACTCATCCTTGCTGATACCCCAAGATGAACACTGGAAAAAGATGCCCACATGGTTGAAAGTGCTATTTTTTATATTGCTTGAAAACAAAGTACCTGTATGCAATCCATTATTATGTCGCAATTTAATGGGACATTTCAACATAATGTCAATGAAAAAAATAAGATAGAAAATAGTTTCTGGGGAAGAGAGACCCTCCATGAACTATAGACCGTGGAAGACATCACCATCCCTGCCGCCAACTGAATTTTAGCCTGTGGTTCTTAACCATGGGTGAAATGCCCCCTGATGTATGAAAGACCCAGAAAATTATATTTACTACCATTGCTAGTTGTTGCTGCCTTTTCAAAAAATGCTTTAGCAGTACCTAGTAAATGTTTTTCTGGTGAATTTTGTTTACACATTACCTGTATTTGAAAAATGAGAGCGGATGCAGAGCAAAAAAAAAATATTAAAAATATCTGCCCTCGAACATTTACTAAGATCGCACCAACCCCAACTGCCAACCTTTTTTTTCCCCACTTCTCATTGTAGCCCTAAGTCTCTCACATTTTGAAATAAATTCTTCTCCCTTGTGGCAGCCTGTAACTTGATCAGAGCCCATATTTAGGAATTTGAATACCTGTACTGATTCTCTCACTGATCATAGTTTAAAATTAAAATAATTATAATTGTTGTATAAAAGAATAACGTTATAACTGTACAGGTATATAATTTAATGTTATTAAGAGTAATTTATTTAAATAATGTTCCTCTTTTAATGTGACGTCACATTGCTTTTAACCCCCCCCCCCCTTTCCCTAAACGTGTGTCGTCATTTATGAATGGCCCTTTAAGTTAATCAATTTGTGTCGTAAGTATTAGATTACAGCAATAATACAAAAATCACAATAAAAATTATATAAATCTAAAAGATAATTTTCGTAATAAAAGCTAAAACTACAAACAGAAATATGTGAACTGAGAAGTGGGTGATACAAAAGTGACAACACACTCTTTAAAAATAAAAATAATAATATAATTTTATACCAGTATCAGTTATGATTTCATTTCATCAGACTCACCATAGTAATGACCATTAAGCTATTTTATTATTGAGATTACAGTTCAACAGTAGGCTGAACAATGAATGAAATTTTTATTTTATCTTGATTGGGTAGAGATACTGACTTATGAAATGATGTGTCCTCTCCCATAGTTAAGAATAGAGAAAATGTGGATTCATTAATATTTTTCACATTGCTTTTAACCCCCAGGCAACACTACGGGGGATCAGGCCTATGAATAATAAAACAGTATTAAAAATCTTAGTTTTAAGACATAGTCTTTCCACAATTAAATTAAAGCCAAATGAATTGAAAATAAATGTTACATTTTAACTGTGGGCAAGGCCACATTAAAGACATAAGTTAAAAAATTTTAATGATTCCTCCGACATGATTCAAAACCATATTTAAACTTTAGAAGAAATAAAATACTGGTAATGTTTGTTTGAAAATACATGAATAAACTTAGACAAATGGGAAACTGTATCCATTAGATTTCACACTTGTCTTAACAAATGACACACATAATTATGATTTCATTTAAAATGTTGTTTCAGAGAATTCTCCCAGCTATTCAACATCAGGGATTAGATCCTATCAGCCAGGAACACCTTACAGCTCTGGTCCTTATGCTCAGTTCAGCACTTATGGGCAGGCAGATGTGGCTCATTACAACACAGCTGCACCTAGTGAGCCAACTGGACCGGTGGAAGAATACACGACAGTGGGGGATCAAAATTTATTTTGTTCCATCCCTAATTTTACTGGTACGGATAAGACCTTGCCAGAGTCAAATGAAGTACCCATTGGACGGGAGGCTTTGCCGAAGATTTCAGGACTTCCACAAAAAAATAAACAAAAACTTCCATCTTATGTGCCAACACCCAAGTCAAGTGTGCATCTGGTAACCAACGGCGACGTGCCAACTTACAGACCCACACCAAAACATGTGGCGCAAAGAAAAAAAAGTCATACTATTGAATATGATCCTGTAAAAAACTTTGCCTTTGTTGAAAAACCAGTCTCGTGTGATAATGAAAGCAGTGGGGATGAAAAGGAGGCAACAAACGGAAGATCTAATGGTGTTCAAACTGCCCAAAATGAGAACCTTGAAGCTAGATTTAGCGATGATGATGTTACAGTAGAAATTGATAAGTGTAAAAAAAACTGGGCAGATGAAGATTTGACAGATTCTGATGAGGATTATAATACAGAGAGCACACCAGCTGATCTTCAGGACAAGTTATCTGCCTTGCTCACACCATCATCCCAAATCACAAGCAAACTGGCAACCTTAACTAGTGAAGTAGGCTCCAAGTCAGTCAATGGCAAAACAGTTCCATCTACAGAGTGTCAAAGAAATTCAAACAAGAGATCCTCCAGTGGGAAAAAGTCATCGAAACCTCAAGCTAGTCCTGACAGCACAAGTAATAATATTGAATGTCAACCTCAGACATCATCTGAACATCATTCATCCAAAACACAATCTTCGAAGTCAAGCTCAAATTCAAAAACTAAAATTTTGTCTAACTCATCGGGTAAATCTCATTCATCAGCCAGATCAGAATCACAAAAATCTGATAAATCTGAATCCACAAGATCAGACCGCAGTAAGAGATCCTTATCAACTGATAAGAAAATCTCATCTTCGTCCAGTCATAAAATCCATTCATCGAAAGACAGTTGTAACAAATCAAGGTCATCTGAAAAATCGAATGGAAATTCTTCGGCTGGATCTTCCTCGTCTAAAACGATGCAGTCATCTCATAAATTATCCTCATCTAAAACAGACCATGTATCTCATAAATTATCCTCATCTAAAACAGACCATGTATCTCATAAATTATCCTCATCTAAAACAGACCATGTATCTCATAAATTATCCTCATCTAAAACAGACCATGTATCTAATAAAATAGCTTCATCTAATTCAGAGCATTCATCCTGTAAATTACCTTTGTCATCTAAATCAGAGAATTCTTCTAAGAAATCCCCCTCTTCTAAAGCAGAAATTTCATCACATAAAACACCATCATCAAAAATTTCCAAAGGTAAAGAGGATGATTTTAAAAGTTATCCTAAAAAAATTAAATCGGAAAAGAGGGATAGTATGAATGATGTGCCCGAACTTAACCTCAAGACGGAGCGGCGAACAAGCTCTTCGTCTGTTGACCAAAATAAGAAACATGATGTTCCTCACATCAATGTCGATTCTAAACATTTAAAGAGACATTCAGATGTCAATGTGAAAAAGGAACACCATGATCGATCTCACGTCATAGCTAAAACAGGGCAAGTTGAGCGGAGAAATTCTAAGTGCAAGTTAGTGACCGAGAGAAGAATCAGTGATGTCACAACAAGTTTGTTTGGAGATGAAAGCGAGGACTCGGATGTTCAGATTATAGAACCCCCACCGCAGCCTGTGGCTCCAGTATATGAACTCAGTGAATCGGACCATGACGACGACGACGAGGCTGTCATGTCAACAGACGATGTGAGCCTGTTAACAGATTCAGACTCGTTTGAAGAGTGCCTGAGAATATTTCAAGAGAGCGAATTGCAGCGGGCAAGAAAATCTTCCAGTGTTTCAATGCCCGCTGAACAAAGCAAAAACCATCTAGTAAGTGAACACAGTAGTAAGTAAACACAGTAGTAAATGAACACAGTAGTAAGTGAACACTAATGTGAGTTTTAAAAGAGATTAAATATTATTTTTAAAAATAATAGGGAAAATTCAGTAGAAGAACAGTTTTTCAAGTTGTACAATTACCATAAAAATGATTTGAAATTGTTATGATATTCTATTATGAAAAGCTAACATGTCTAAGGTGAACATCAGTTTTGATTTAGAATATTTATACGGGAGAGAATATACTTATTACTTTGTTCTTATTTTTACAAAGAAATTTTATTTTTTTTACTGCATCTATAGTTGAATTATTAGAGAGTTCTACTTCAACTCTTGCCATTTAATAATTTCTCAACACAGTAAACTGGAAGGACATCATTCTTATACTGAATTCAATCTAATGGAAGAATATTTTTTGCTTGAACTTATTTGCAGATCTGTTTATGTTTATGATTATAAGCATTTAATCATCTCTTAGTATATTTAACAAACTTTGCTGTGTAATGACCAAACATAATGGTCTAGTTCAATGTTTTAGTAGTAATGAACATAAAAGCACCATATTGTCTGAATCAGATCAGATGAAACAGGAGATCAAAATATCTTGGACCCTAAGTTATTATTATATCACAAACATCAACTAAAGCCGTGCTTTTCAAAGCAGCGGATACCTCTAGGTAGAGTGAAAAAGGGGGGAGGGGGGGGCACAGAAAGATCAGTAGATTTTCAAGGGACTCTTAGATGACCATGGTGAGTGCTGGTGAATTTCAGGAATAATTATTTTGATCATGCTTAAATATTTTTTTTTTAAATATACTACTAAATGTCACCTTGAATGAGATTCATGTATAGAAATTTATATTTATATTTTTTTTATAGAAATGAACTTTAGAGAAATTACCTTTGATCAAAAGATTGTACGGACTGCTATTAACATTACAAATAGTGCATGACCAGGTGGGAAAACGTTTTATATTGCTTGCGAGAGATGAACTTAGTTGGCTCTGGTTAGTCTCATTCATTGCATCTGCTTATGTCAACATCGAGATGAACTTAGTTGGCTCGTGTTTGTCTCATTCATTGCATCTGCTTATGTCTTATGTCAACATCGACTGTGCAGTGGATTGCGTTGCACTCAAAGTCAAGAGATTAAAATGACCCCTATAAAGCTATGTGTCAGTTACAAAGTGACAATATAGATTATATTATAATTTGAGAAGATGGAACAAATAATTTGTTCCATATGAAATTTAAAGCATTTACTGTTGGTTTTGAGTTTATATTTGGTGAAATAGAGTTACCCTTCCCTCAAAAGACCCCATTTTTCATTGTTATTTCAAGTTTTCAAGCTCAATTTTCTGACCATAGTGAAGTTCTCAAGACAATATTGGTCTGACTATAGTGGAGTTCTCAAGACAATATTGGTCTGACTATAGTGGAGTTCTCAAGACAATATTGGTCTGACTATAGTGGAGTTCTCAAGACAATATTGGTCTGACTATAGTGGAGTTCTCAAGACAATATTGGATTTTGGATATCAAACATTGCTCAGTGTCAAGGACAAAGTCTATAGATCTCCAGATATGGTCATTTAAGAATCCTGCAAAAGTGTCTTTGAAGCAAATAATGAAAACAAAACAAATCAGTATCATATCAACAAGATTGTCCTCTGAATTTGAAAATAATTGCGCAGTGAAGAAGTTAGAAAACTCTTGCTTAATAATTATCCTTTAAAATGCAGCTGTAACACTGAATGAGTTTCAGCAGATTTTTATTGAATTAATTCAAGTAAAAGCCTCATCCGTGTTCTGCAATGTTCAAATTTGTATTTCTATTTGACTGCGATAGTATCTTCCTTTTGATGGTCGTGCCGAAATGATACTCTTAATAATGAGGTGAGACAGATTGCCACGGCTGAGTTTATAGCTCCATGGGGGTGGTGGGTAGATAATGTTTAAGAACCACTGAACTGAAAGAAACAGCTTGCCTTTAAAAAATTAGGTCAGAGTGTAACTATTTTTGCAGGATTAGAAAGTTAATATAAGACAGGGTTAGAGAGTAAATATTAAGACAGGGTCAGATGGTAAATATTAAGACATGGTGAGAGAGTAAATATAAGACAGGGTTAGTGAGTGAATATTAAGAGAGGGTTTAACAAAGAAAAGTTTTAGAATTCTTATAGAATTTGTTTTCATTTCATTCAACAGAAAAAGTATAATGACTGTATAAATTGTATCCTTGTTTAGCATGAGAGAAGGGCCCAAGAAGAACCTGATCACCTGTTGTCGTCTGTGGGCAAAAAAAGAAAGGCTCATAAAGATGCTGATAAGGTGAATCTATTTTAGCATTATTGTAAATGTACAGCAAATGAATTAAATAAGCTTTGATGAATGGGCAGATGTTAATTGCAATAGTCATTTTCTCATGTAGCTGAAAAGACTCCTCATGTGAACTTAATCAAATAAAAATACTTCATTTGTGAATTGAAATTTACTACACAGAGGTAGTATTTTTTTTATTACATAATTTTATTTTTAAAGCTAAATTTTTTTGTGTCCATAGTTGAGACGACCAAAATCAACAACATCTGTATCACGAGTCAAACCTAGCCCTGCCGAAGTTATGCACAATCGCATTGTAGAAATGCAGAAAAGAGCTTTGCTGCGAGCGGCCAAGAGGGAAGGGAGAGAATCAGAACTAGTAAATAACCTAGTTTTAAAATCTGTTTCATCATTTAATAATATTAAAAGAAAGGTGTGGGGGGTCAGACTGTAAAGAAGTTAGTACTACATGTTTAAATAAATGTCCAACGTTGATGTAAAATAAAGCAAAAGTCAAATTGGGGGTGGGGGGAGAGAGAGAAAACGATCAGTGAATCAAGTTTTTCTGCTTCATTTCTATTTGATATTTGACTTGAGTCTGCTCTGAAGGCTTCTTAGCTCTTCCATCTGCAACATAAAATAAAACTATTTGAGTAAATGAAAATAATTCTTGCTCTGTGGTCTATAATTTAAAATAAATCTGAAAAGACATTCCAAATTTTATTCCATAGCCTCAAACTTTGTCAGGTGCTGACTCAAAATCTACACTGACCTCCTCTGCTGAATTTGTCATGACCTCAACCAAGAAAAGGGAAGCTCACACACCTGCACCTAAGACACCCACGACGTCATCAGCTGGGGGTGCCACGATGTCATCAGCCGGGGGTGCCACCTTGACTCCGAGCACTTTCTACTCAAAAAATAAGAACAATGTTAAACCACTTGAGACTTCTAGTGCTAAAATGGTTACGATTGCTTCAACTGCTTCAAAAACAGAAAAACGTAAAGCGCATGAACCAACTGTGGTGAGATTATACCGGTATCTAGTAGAAGTATACAACTATAAATAATTTACCTAGGGTCAATGGAATATTCTGATTACTAAACCGGATAAGCCCAGATCTTCCACTTCAGCTTACGTTTCAGGGGGGAGCATGCAGGGGGGAGGTAATCAGGGTTAGATTTGGACAGCATATTCAAGGCGAGTTATTAATGATAGATAATAGAATTTTTAGATTGAATGTCACCATTTCTATCTGTGGGACATTTCTATTTGTGGGACATGATTAAAAGATGAAACTTTGTGAGTTCAAATGGTTACGATTTCTTCAACTGCTTCAAAAACAGAAAAACGTAAAGCGCATGAACCAACTGTGGTGAGATTATACCGGTATCTAGTAGGAGTATACAACTATAAATAACTTACCTAGGGGCAATGGAATATTCTGATTACTAAACCGGAAAGTAATTTCTCAGTTTAAATCAGCGGTTCTCAACCTGTGGGTCGCGACCCCTTTATGGGTCGCGGGACCCTTTTCCAGGGGTCGTCAAGACCATCTGAAAACATATATCCTTACAGCTATGAAGTAGCAACGAAAATAATTGTGTGGCTGGGGGGTTGCCACGACACGAGAAACTGTATTAAGGGGTCGCGGCACGAGAAATGTTGAGAACCACTGGTTTAAATGAACACATACGAACTCTTCCTACTGTATGCCAATAAACTGACATTTTAAAACTGACTCTAGGAAGTGCCTACGAAATCATTGGCTTAGTTTATAAAGTTGTAATTTACATTTATTTTCTTAAACTTCATGTTTTGTAATACAACAAAACATCTTCTACTACCCCAGAAATAAATTTATGCCTTGTTGATGTTGGGTTTGAATCATTGATTGGATGTATGCTTATGAATGGGATTTTTATATAAGTATCTTTATAGGGAAGGGAGATAAATTTGTTTACCAAGTGTAACTACAAAAGATTTGTTAATATTTTAATTTTTATTTTCTTGATTTTTAACTGATATCAAAATGAATGCCCTAAATTATAGTTTGTTTTCTGACATTTGGATTAGTGGGCTAGAATGTCAATCAGTTCTATCAACAAACAGTTAAGATTATACATCTCCTAAGGATTAGTGATAGATTTGTACATTTTCAGTTTGACATTAATCCTTACCAGCACTTTAACTTGTTTCTGAAAACCATCTAAAAATAGACAACATTTATTTAGGGAAACATAAAGTTTTTCCACAACTTTATGGCTTTAATTATATTACAATTGAATGAAACGAGTACTTAGTGGATTGTATCAGTAGTTATTAATGAAAATGAGTACCTTATGACATCTCTAAGAATTATGATGATTCTGATATTGGGTATTCCCAATTTCATTTGCCTTCCTCAGAAACTGGAGTGTGTATAATAACTCTGAATTAATCAATAATGATGGCGAATGTGCAAGGAACTTGCTGAGATTGGGTTTTCCCAATTTCTATGTCACTAGATTCTATTTCAGTTTCTATATTCTCAGCAGTTCTTCTGTATAAACTGAAGTGTCAGTTTGAGTTCATGTCAAACTCATGAATTTATGTCAATACCTGATTGATACCTATGTGACTTAATTCTTTGGTCTACCACTGATTAAATCTTTATACCTTCTACCTGTAGACAAATCTGAAGCGACCTCTGTTACCAGCAGAGTTTGGGGGTAAAGTTCCAACCAATGTTCGCCAACGATACCTAAATCTTATGATAGATGAGTTTTTAAAGTTTAATCCAGAGGACACAGCATTTACCAAGGTAAGGTCAACGTTAAGCCAGAGAATGATTTTTTAAAGTTTATTTAAAGAATTGTTGAATTGAATTTTTCAGTTGCTAAACTTGCTTTGAAATATACACAGTAGGGTAAGAATGTAAAATTTTTGTAAAAAGAATATGTTGTTTGTCTTGGATATTTCTTCTCCTTCTATATGTTATATTGTACACATCTCTTTCTGTATGTTATATTGTACATATCTATTTCTATATATTGTTATATTGTACATATAAATCTCTGAGCATTGTTGGTACCTATCCTTAGAATATCAGAGTTTTAGCCAGAGTTCAAATTGAATGAATTAAATTGAAGCCCAATTCGTTTAGTTAACGTCTGTTACTATCAGTCAAGATAAATCATCTTTCTCTTTAATATCTACTTTCTCATAAATTATCTTAAAATATTATTTAAATTTGTTGTTGTTGCCTATTTAACAATATTTCTACTGCTTACTATTTAACTATATTGCTACTGCTAACTATTTAACAATATTGCTACTGCTAACTATTTAACTATTTTGCTACTGCTGACTATTTAACTATATTGCTACTGCTAACTATTTAACTATATTGCTACTGCTAACTATTTAACTATATTGCTGCAACAAACTATTTATCCCTGAGAAAATTAACGGTGGAAGAAATTTATTTCAGGGCCAAGATGAAGAACAAACTGTATATGCCAGGGCTTCCAACAAGAATATTTACCTCAGACTTGCGGTCAACGCGATAAAACGGATCAGGATGGAGGCAAATGAGTCACAGCCATCTTCATCCAAAAAGTTATGCCCGGGCGTGTCCAGTTTATCGTCAATGGCAGCTCTACCATCACATGCGATGCAGTCTCATGCGACGACTCTCGGTGGGTCACTTGCTGCCAGGACAAGCTTTACTTTGAACAGATCTGGTCCTGCCGTTAAACATGGAACCTTTAAAGGTTTGTCCCTGGTCCAGTGCATACATGCTAAAACTGATACACATTGAGTAAACCATTACACTTTATGAGTAAAGCATTACACTTTATGAGTAAACCATTACACTTTATAAGTAAACCATTACACTTTATGAGTAAACCATTACACTTTATGAGTAAACCATTATACTTTATGAGTAAACCATTACACTATATTACACATTGAGTAAACCATTACACTTTATGAATAAACCATTACACTTTATGAGTAAACCATTACACTTTATGAGTAAAGCATTACACTATATTACACATTGAGTAAACCATTACACTTTTTTACACATTGAGTAAACCATTACACTTTATGAGTAAACCATTACACTTTATGAGTAAACCATTACACTTTATGAGTAAACCATTACACTTTATTACACATTGAGTAAAGCATTACACTTTATGAGTAAACCATTACACTGTATGAGTAAACCATTACACTTTTTACACATTGAGTAAACCGATTCACTTTATGAGTAAACCATTACAATTTATTACACATTGAGTAAACCATTACACTTTATTACACATTGAGTAAACCATTACACTTTATTACACATTGAGTAAACCATTACACTTTATGAGTAAACCATTACACTTTGTTACACATTGAGTAAACCATTACACTTTATTACACATTGAGTAAACCATTACACTTTATGAGTAAAGCATTACACTTTATTACTCATTGAGTCAACCATTACACTTTATTACACATTGAGTAAACCATTACACTTTATTACACAATGAGTGAAGAATTACACTTTGTTACACACTGAGTAAACAATTACACTTTATTACACATTGAGTCAACCATTACATTTTATTACACATTGAGTAAACCATTATACTTTTTTACACATTGAGTAAACAATTACACTTTATTACACATTGAGTCAACCATTACATTTTATTACACATTGAATAAACCATTATACTTTATTACACTTATAATAAACCATTACACTTTATTGCACATTGAATAAACCATTACAATTTATTACACATTGAGTAAACCATTACTCTTTATTACACATTGAGTAAACCATTATACTTTATTACACTTATAATAAACCATTACACTTTTTTACACATTGAGTAAACCATTACAATTTATTACACATTAAGTAAACCATTACTCTTTATTACACATTGAGTAAACCATTACACTTTATTACACTTATAATAAACCATTACACTTTTTTTACACATTGAGTAAACCATTATAATTTATTAGACATGTAATAAACTATTACACTTTATTACACATCGAGTTAACCATTACACTTTATTACACATTAAATAAACCATTATACTTTATTACACATGTAATAAACCATTAAACTTTATTACACATTGAGTAAACCATTACATTTTATTACACATAGAGTAAACCATTATACTTTATTACACATGTAATAAATCATTACACTTTGTTACACATTGAGTAAACCATTATAATTTATTAGACATGTAATAAACCATTACACTTTATTACACATCGAGTTAACCATTACACTTTATAACACATTGAATAAACCATTATACTTTATTACACATGTAATAAACCATTACACTTTATTACACATTGAGTAAACCATTACACTTTATGAGTAAAGCATTACACTTTATTACTCATTGAGTCAACCATTACACTTTATTACACATTGAGTAAACCATTACACTTTATTACACAATGAGTGAAGAATTACACTTTGTTACACACTGAGTAAACAATTACACTTTATTACACATTGAGTCAACCATTACATTTTATTACACATTGAATAAACCATTATACTTTATTACACTTATAATAAACCATTACACTTTATTGCACATTGAATAAACCATTACAATTTATTACACTTATAATAAACCATTACTCTTTATTACACATTGAGTAAACCATTATACTTTATTACACATTAAGTAAACCATTACAATTTATTACACATTGAGTAAACCATTACTCTTTATTACACATTGAGTAAACCATTATACTTTATTACACTTATAATAAACCATTACACTTTGTTACACATTGAGTAAACCATTACACTTTTTTTCACATTGAATAAACCATTATAATTTATTAGACATGTAATAAACCATTACACTTTATTACACATTGAGTTAACCATTTCACTTTATTACACATTAAATAAACCATTATACTTTATTACACATGTAATAAATCATTACACTTTGTTACACATTGAGTAAACCATTACACTTTATTACACATTGAATAAACCATTACACTTTATAACACATTGAATAAACCATTATACTTTATTACACATGTAATAAACCATTACACTTTTTTTTACACGCTGAGTAAACCATTACACAATAATGTAGTTGAGGTCATAACATCAATGACTTTGTTCCAGTGTATTTTTGAATGACAATTCAGTAACACTACTGTAGGGTCTCTGTTTGTATCTTGTTATTTCCCTTTATTAAGAGCATCAGCTTCGGCAGTGAGTTTTGCTTTTGGCAATAAATCCTTTTTTTTCCTTCTTTTTTTCTTATATTTTTTGAAAATGAGAGGATCCTAGATTAAAAAAAACGTTTTGTTTGGAACATTTTTAAATTATCAGTCTATCACAAAAAAGGACTTACAGTATACTGGTATGCTCATTATTAAGTCTGGTCATTCATATTGTAACACACCAACCCCTACATCCCCCCCCCCTTCCCCCGAGATGCCCGCCTATTTTTAGACAGGATAAGTCTGAAAATTGTGTAATTTGCTAATGAGCAATCCCATAAAAGACTAGCTAAAGTCAGCAAAAAGTTATCAAAGAATACCTAAAATAAGAGGAAGCTTGTGCTAAAAGAAGACAAACAAAAGTTATACCATCTACTCTGGGTATCTTTGGTTTTTTTATATGTTATATGGTAACACAATGACCAATAACAAATTTTCACTAATATAAAAATTTGGTTAAAAATGACATTAAAACTTTATTTAATTTAAAGAAGAAAACAAATCAAATGAATAATTAAGGCAGCGGTTCTCAACCTGTGGGTCGCGACCCTTTTGGGGGTGGCGCGCCTCTTGTAAGACCATCTGAAGACACATATACTCCACAGTTATAAAGTATTAATGAAAATAATTTTGTGATTGGGGGTCGCCACAACATGAGGAAATATATTAAAGGGTCGCGGCATTAGAAAGGTTGAGAACCACTGAATTAAGGTAACTCAAGTGTATTTTTAGCTTCTTTTAACATATTAGAGAGTGTACAGTAGATTAGAACCTCATCATTCTACAATAACAGTTTACTATTCTATGTACCTAGGGAAAATTATAAAAATCTCCTATGCCTGGCTCATTAGCTGATCACTACTTATTCCCCTGAAATAGTTCTAGAAAGAGTCAGAACTAGTAAATATGATACATTAATATTAATGGAAATTTTTATATCAATTTTCTTTAGAAAATTTTCTTTAGTATTTTTTATAAAAAGTTTGAATGGGCCTTATCTTTGTTTTAGGTGCAGAGCTCTATGAAAGATTACGACGGTATATTTTGACCGAACAGCAACTCAGAGACAATGGCTTTCCACGACCATCACCTGATGGGAGCAATAAGGTTATTTTTTATAAAATGGAGACAAAAGATAATTTTTTGAAAGGTGAGGGACATGCCTGACTGTTTAATAGAAAAAATATTTTTTAAACCATTTTCTATATTTATTTGTGAGAATGCTTAAACATTTTATAAATTGCAGGTGATTTTTATTTATGTTTTGCATTTAATATTTTCATGGGGATGCTGTAGAGCATTGGTTCCCAATCTGTGTACCCCTAGGTGTACGAGGTAAACGCTTCGGGTAGGCAAAAAATTTATAGATGAATGCAAAAAGAAATTGCCAAAAAAACTTCAATTACACTCCTTCCTATATGAGAATATGAGCAGCTAAATTTAAACAACCAGTATGTTAATAACATATGTTATCCAAAAAAATATTTTTAGAATTAAATTAATAATGAGAATATTGTATTTTTGTATTCATCCGATGTTGATAGAGTGTATTTTTGTATTAATTCGATGTTGATAGAGTATTTTTATTGATATTTTACAGGGTTATTTTTAAACCAAATATTATATTGCAATATTTATTTCTCAGACTGGTTTTGCTACATTATTATTATTATTAGTGGTGATTTTATATAGCGTGATACCCCAACCGAGGGCTGGGCTCACCACGCTGTACATATAATTTAACAAACATAATCATGAACTTGAAAATTAACATACCTTAATTAAATAAAACCAAACAAATGTATATTCACTCCACACATTCAAGAACTATTTACATGTCTAGCCATGGACGGCTAGTCAGCAGCATCGTTTATCGTTCAGAGGGGGGAATCAGTCAGGATAGTGTAACTAAAAGAAAAAAAAATTAAACTAGTAAAAAATAAATAAATGCCAATAAATTTCATTAGCTTTATTTGATCATTAGCAACATATTTCTTAATACTTTTTAGGGATAAGTGGTGTAAGGGAAAGTGTGGGTGTGGAGTGGGCTTCTGGTTAGTGAAGTCTATTCAGGTGTACAAGAGAAAAACAGGGCTGGGAACTGCTGCTATAGAGTAGATTAATGATAACTCAAACCATTTGTGTCAATAAAACAATTTAGGTTCAGCTTTAATAATGATTATACAGAATACAGTATCTAGGTTATTGGCCACCAGGAAGTCTCTCATCCTCAGGCCACCAGAACCTATTGCAGCTGCTGTCACTTCTCACCAGATATTTTAGCAAGCTGTCACATCGCCTAAGGTCTATGATAAAGTCACTTTGCAATTTTTCTCCCATGCCAAGTTGGCTGTTGATTTCTGCACAGCTTTATTTTTTTTTGTTACCTTTGGTTTTGTCCATACCCAGCCAGGGTGGCCACATGGCATGGCAGCATTACCATACTTCCATAGCTGCAAATAACACCTGGTTTATTTCTTCAAGTATTTGGTCGTCGTGGTGCAACCTTTGGACCTTACGTCAGATGTGGTGGCACTATTGCACCACAGGGCTCAATAGACATTTTTTTAAATGAGCGATATTAAAAAGAAATTATGATTTTAGACAGATCTATTTTGTTCCTTTTCAGTTAAATAAATATTTTCTTAAAACTTTATATGTTAATATTGTGAAGAAGGTTGTTGGTATTTTCATATTGTTATAATCACCCGAGTGAACATAACTTTCAGATAATGAAAGAACTTGCAGACGTTGTGGTAAAAGATATTTTGTCACCAAAGATGGTAGCCCAGCAATGCAAGACAAATGTATATATCACCACGGCCGGGCTTTCCAAAAGAAAGGTAACCGCTCATGGCAACAGGGAAAATAGGAAAACATTTGCCCGATGATGATTTAATGTTAATTTGTTATTTTACATCATTTTGGTTAGAGGATATTTCAAACTTCATGTTTCCATGTATACCAGCATTTAGAAATCTAATTCCCTTAATAATATGACACCAGAGAAGCCAGTTTTTGTTATTGAAAAGTTAAAGTTGACAGTATGTGAACATTTCATTAAAAACATTGTGCACTTATCTACATCGATGATGGACCAAGAAATGTTTTCTCATTGACTCTCCATAAATTGCAGCAATTTGTAAGAGCTTTTTTCAAAAAAAAAAAAAAAAAAAAAAAAAAAAAAAAAAAAAAAAAAAAAAAAAAAAAAAAAAAATAGAAAACTTGAGGAAGGCTTTTGATACTTGTCAATATTAGTCTCTTGTTTTAGGAGTCATCATTTGAGTGCATGTGCACTATTAGATCTGGACATTTTGTAAGCATGTCAAAAGTTTTTGTTCATTGTAATATTTGTAGATGTAAAGATCACATCCTACATAGTGTAACGCATAAAACAAATTTGATAACTTTTAGCATTGGGAGAAAGACCTGAAAGTTTAAAATCTAATCCAATATTAGTCTGAAATTTCTGGCAACCCCCTTTTTTTTTACACGTTCAATACAAGAAATTGTTTCCCAGCATGTTTCAAAATGGGATGTAAAATATGTCCACAGTTTAAATTTAATCTGAAATCGTAAATATTGTTTTAAGTCCCGGTTCTGTGCTCCACAGTGGCAGGGTTCGTTGACTCACGTTATTCTTGTTGTAATGAGAGACAAGATAACAAGGGATGCCAGGTGGCCGAGGTGAGATTTTAGTTGTTTTAAGATTAATTTTTGGGGTCTGTTAGCAACATAAATATTTACCAAAGACTTCATAAATGTTATCTCAAACAATCCATTGCCAAATTGCAATTCAACTTTCTCTTGATGCTCACACTATTTCTGATCTTCGTTTTATTTTCTTATTTACCATAAAATCTGGTGTTTATTTTTGTCATTGTGCACTTGTGTAAAACCACCCTCACCATCATAATCCACTCTCACCATCCTAATCCACTCTCACCATCCTAATCCATCCCTCACCATCCTAATCCACCCTCACCATCCTAATCCACCATCACCATCCTAAACCACCTCTCCATCCTAATCCACTCTCACCATCCTAATCCACCCTCACCATCCTAATCCACCCTCACCATCCTAATCCACCCCTCACCATCCTAATCCACCCTCACCATCCTAATCCACCCTCACCATCCTAATCCACTCTCACCATCGTAATTCACTCTCACCATCCTAATCCCATAATAATATTTATATTATGTTTTCCATGACTTTGTAACATATTTTTCACAAATTTATGTCAAGTCTGTTTTGTTACTTGTAGGTGTCAGAAATTTGAGGCGGAAAAATATTGCCACTTGGGCGCATGACTGGGACCAGCTTAATTTCTAATTGGAGGATTTTTTTGTCAAAACTGCTCCATGGACATAAAAATTATATATAACTAATTATTTAGTAACAGTCTATTTGATTTTCAAGTGCTGACTTGTAGCACATTTAACGAAGTTCTTACATTTTGATCAGTGCCATGTCAATGAGAAGAACAAGACAGACAACCTGACTGGTTACATGAGGACTCTGCCATCAGGGGGAGATAAGGACTTCAAAATTTACTCCATGGATTGTGAAATGGTAACATGATATAATATCTATATCTATCAAACATCAGCATAAATGGCTGACACCTTCCAAAACTAATCAAATCTCATAATGCCCTCAGTATTACTTCTGTAACTTATGAAAATAATTCTCGTTAAATTTAGGTCAAATGAATTTAGTTATTGTTTCCCTTTTGTTACAAAATATTTCAAATTTTTACTTCAAGTTTCTCAACTCTCAAATAAAAATGCCGTTTTAGGAACCTTTAGATATTAAACACACGTTGTCATTATGTTCAAGTTTTTGCTAGACTTTGATGGCCTTGTGTTCCAAGAATATGAAATGTCAGTGTCGCCATCTTGCACATTTGTTAGCACCTAATTCATTTTTGGCATCCAGGTTTATACAAAAGCTGGCCTGGAACTGGCCAGGGTCACGGTTGTTGATGAAGATTGTAAAACGGTGTACGAAACCTTCGTTAAACCTGAAACAGAAATTATCGACTACAACACCAGGTAGGTCTGCCATCTTTTTCTTTTTATGTTGTTCATGCATCTGAGAGGACTGTACTTTGAACAGACTTGAACGAAACTTTTTTTTTTAAAAACTCTTTTCGTTTATTCGACCTTGTTTCACATACTAGTAGCTGTAAAAGAAACTAACGTTTTGTTCTTTCCGTCCTCAGATTCAGTGGCATCACAGCGGCCGATATGGTGGGGGTCAGCACCAATCTACTGGGGGTCCAGGCGGTCATGTTGAGCATGGTTTCAGACAAGACAATTTTAATTGGACACAGTTTGGAGAGTGACCTTGTTGCACTGAAGGTGAGTCCATCCATGGTGTGACTCCAAATCTGAGTCAGTGAGTCTTTTCCATGGTTTGACTCCAAATCTGAGTCAGTGAGTCTTTTCCATGGTGTGACTCCAAATCTGAGTCAGTGAGTCTTTTCCATGGTGTGACTCCAAATCTGAGTCAGTGAGTCTTTTCCATGATGTGACTCCAAATCTGAGTCAGTGAGTCTTTTCCATGGTGTGACTCCAAATCTGAGTCAGTGAGTCTTTTCCATGGTTGGACTCCAAATCTGAGTCAGTGAGTCCATCCATGGTGTGACTCCAAATCTGAGTCAGTGAGTCTTTTCCATGGTGTGGCTCCAAATCTGAGTCAGTGAGTCTTTTCCATGGTGTGACTCCAAATCTGAGTCAGTGAGTCATCAGTTGGCCATATCAATTCATTGTGCATTCTTGATCTGATGGCACCTTAACTTCTGGTAATATTTACTAATATTCTAGGACCATGGGCCCTTTATTATAGGAAAGAATGGGTGCTTGTGTTTGGTCACACATTGCTTTCAAGCCTTGAAGAGCTTATATTTCCCGGTCATTTGTAAAGTAATTTAGTTCATACTATTTTTACCTTTCCCAGTCTTTTTTTACAGTCATCTGCAGCAACTTATTATTAAAAATAGGTACTATGGTATTAACGTCTCTCTCAATTTTTTTTTTAAATTGTCAATTTTTGTTGTTGTTGATGACCATCAAAATAATTGTTGCATATAAGGTATGTTGATCAGTTTGATATTTTTGTGTTTTTTCTCCTTCCATCAGCTAATACATAGCACAGTTGTGGACACATCGCTGGTATTTCCACATCGATTGGGTCCACCGTACAAAAGAGCTCTCAGGAATCTCATGGTTGAATTGTTACAGAAAATTATTCAAGCAGACGGTAAGTTGAGGTCAATGAGCTGAGACCAAGCTGAGATAAATTCAATCAATATTTTTAGAGCAAACGAACAAAATAATGTAACAACTAAAATTGAACTGTGAGGCAACATGTGCCCAGTAACTGTGAGGCAACATGTGCCTAATAACTGTGATGCATTATGTGCCCAATAACTGTGAGGCAACATGTGCCCAATATTTCCAAGAGGCATTGCCCGCATTAAGACGATATAGCACTACTGGGTAGAAACCGTAATGACATAATTAAAGCATTCAGGGAACTTGAAAATGCCTCATTCAAAGCTGGTCTTGATATAAATGAACTGAAGACAAAATATACGATAATGTCAAGAAACTCCCATGCTGATGATAACATCAATATAAACAACCATAAATTTGAGAGAGTGGCTACATTCAAATATCTAGGGACAACTATAAACAAGCACAATGAGATAATATCGGAGGTGAAAGAAAGGATAACAGCAGGCAACCGTTCCTATTTCAGTCTACAAAAGCTACTGGGAAACAAAAACCTCTCAAGGGGAACAAAGAAGACAATATACACCACCACTATTAGACCAGTAGTAACTTACGCTAGTGAGACCTGGAGCCTTACCAGAAAAGCAGAGAACCTGCTCAACACATGCCTCCTCCGAAAAATATATGGCCCACTATAGAAAATGATGTCTGTAGAATATGTACAAACCAAGAACTTTATCATTTGTAAAAAGACCCACCCATAGTCGCAATGATACAAAAGGCAGACTGCGCTGGGCAGGACATGTTGAAAGGATGCCGGAATGTAGATCATCAAAAGTGATCTACAGGCAGAAACCTAGGGGCAGACGACTCACCGGTCGCCCAAGGCTGAGATGGATCAACGATGTGGAGATGGATATACACCAGTTGGGGGTTCGTGCATGGAGGTGGAAAACCATGGATCGCTCCGAATGGAAGGATGTGGTGGAGCAGTAGCGCCACTGATGATGATGATTTCCTGCATTAGCTCGCAATATTGACCGCAGAATATATTTAAATATCAACCTAAACTTAAGTAAGTAAGTGTAACAACCTGCACTTTCCAACCTGCAACACATAGCACCCATGATCAAAATTAGTAGCAAACTCAATCACTAACTTATTGTTGTATTAGATTGTTAAAACACTAACTTATTGTTGTATTAGATTGTTAAAACTCAATCACTAACTTATTGTTGTATTAGATTGTTAAAACTTAATCACTAACTTATTGTTGAGATTGTTAAAACTCAATCACTAACTTATTGTTGTATTAGATTGTTAAAACTTAATCACTAACTTATTGTTGAGATTGTTAAAACTCAATCATTAACTTATTGTTAAGATTTTTCAAGCAAATGTGAATATTTCATAACTGATTTGTTGTTTTTTCCCCTACCTTTAATTTTGTCATTTGAACATAATTCTCCCCCAGATGGCGGCCACGACAGTAAAGAAGATGCTGCAGCCTGCATGCAGCTGATACTTTACAAGGTCAAGGAGGATGCCAAGAAAGAGGTCAGGAGGGTGTGACCTTTTGGAAAGATGCCATAACCGGAGGTCAGCAGTTCATGACCTTTGTTTAAGTAATTGTTCCTTCTCAGTGTTCATGAATTTTTTAATGATATATATTAGGCAAGCTACATTTATTTTGCAGATGGCCGTAACTTGCTTTGAGTTCAGCATCTAAGTTTTGAATATATTATGTACCGGTACATTTAAATTAAAAGCTTTTAGCTTGAAAATGAAACCAAGGAGTATAAGAGGTTGTATAGCGACTTTGATTTTATAACATGTGACATTATTGTGTCTCATAGTAAAAATGTAATAATTTGATTTGACCAAGTGATTGCCCTTATGGTCTTATGTAACAGATCACAAGAAGAAATGTTGAACAACTTTATTGATAGTTATTATGCTTGTATGATTGTTACAATATTATTATGCTTGTTGACTATTACATTTGTATGATTGTGTTGTTTTTTTTACCATTTTATATTGTGTTCTTTTGTAGACTTTATTACCATTTCCCTGGTGTACAAAAATAAAAAAATCGTTTTTGCAAATTTCCTGTGTTCTTTACAATTGTATTCTTAAGTTATTGCCCCTGATATGTTACAGATTTTCTGTTATGAAGATAAAAATAGTTGCAGTTGTATCTGAGAGTCTGTCTCTTGCAAAATTTTGATAACACTGACTTGTGCTTATTGAAAGAGAAAGGTGGATTGAAGGTGGACTAAACAATTAAAATATTCACGAAATCTGGAATCTGTGATTTTTTGGGTTGCATTTTATTGATACATACAGTTGAACCCGCTTATACCTGGTTAACTCAAGAAACCCTGTTATGTCGACATTTTTGATGTGGAACCGCCAAATTCACTCTTTGTCTTAGCATTTTCTCCTCGGTTATGTTGATTCTTTTATGTCGCCAAACTCTGATATCTCGAGCCAAATTTGCCACTTAACCTCGGTTATCTCATCCCCATGACCAATTGCCGGCTTTTGATCTCCGCAAGAAGAAGTAGCAAACAAGAAATAAACAAGTTTTTCAGAATTAAAAATAATTATTTATGTCTCAAAATACAGGACTTGTGTTTTAAATGAAACTAGAAGTAATTTAAATAAATATGTTTTAATTTGAGGTTTTAAAAACCCGGTAGAGTCCATATTATAAATGATCATAATTTGCCGAGTGCAAAACGTTGTCATGGGCAGCCATTCACGGCCACTTGCATATTGGCTTTGCCGTGGTACTACGTCAGTTTCATTCATAAGAGTTTGCCGTGTGCAAAAGCTATTAAACCATTGGTCAGGGAAAGCTTTAATTAAATAGTTGTGCCAAAGTTGAAAGTTCAAAATAAGTAGTCCCTAAATAGTATTTTAGTAATAAGGGGATGCATTGCCTTATATAAACTATATAGTCCTTGCGCAAGACACGATCAGCAGATTGAGGTCACAAAGACAAAATGTGGCGGCTTCGTCCATAGTAGAAACGAAGTGATTATTCACAGAGCTGTGCGGATAACGCTCGCCGTTATTCACAGATTTCGGTCTGCCGATAACGCTAAACGTTATTCACAGAATGTGATATATTAATTAATGAATATAAAGTACAAAGTTCTTTATACACATCTCCTCGGTAGAGTAGTGGTCAGTGTCTCCGACCGTCACCCAGCAGACATAGTTCGATTCCCCGTTGGGGAAGCCTCATTTTTATAAATAAAATTTAAAAACAAAATATTTAATGGTTATTTCGTAGTGTTATATTATAATAATATTCTTCCTATAGCTTTCTTTTTCTGTTCACATAGTTTTATTGTTATTTTCATATAGTTTTGTTACTTATGTTACAAGTTTCAATCTATTTTGTTAGAATGTTCATTCAAGTTTCGTTAAAAAAATGTAAACAACATGGACATGC
>CAXITT010000391.1:580219-617625 GCA_964033795.1 Lymnaea stagnalis | reverse complement strand
CCCCCCCCGAAAGTTTTCTGCGGGCGCCCATGTATGCGTATACTGATTAAGCTAAGTAACTAAGTATATTACTTATACTACAATTGTGGATATACTTTATACTGCATAATATTTAGTATAGTAATAGGCTATTACTATTATACTACCGGTATACAGCTATTACCATACTAATATTAGTAATAAATTTGCCCCTTTTTTATAATTGATAGTGAAAAAAATTCGATAATAACTCATGACGGTTCAGTATACTAATAGTAATATTAATAATAATAATAATAATGAAGTTCATTTCAAAAACACGCTTCATCCCCAAAGGCTCGAAGCGCGGTACAATGTCAACAAAATACAAATCTATAATTTACCACATTTAAAACAAACGCAACTCTACAAAAACTAAGTACTAGCATACAATTGCAAAGTCTTTCTAGCCATTTCAACCCCAATATTAATAGCCTACATCCAACAATAATTTTTCACCAGTCTCGATCTAATGCATTATATGATTATTCACAGATTTCGGTCTGCCGATAACGCTAAACATTATTCACAGAGCTGTGTGAATAACGCTTCCCTAGTAGAAATTACAAAACGAACTCACACTTTAAAAGTTCGTAGCTCAAAAAGTACTTAAGTTCAAATGTTGATTCTGGTTTCATTTTTAAATTCGAAACTTGCTCTAAATAAATGTAATATTAAAAAAATATATATATATTTTTTTTTTTTTTACTGAAGTACCTGCATATACTGCTCATATATTACGCACATCATGTACATAAAGAAATTTCAAGCACATGTTAATATATTGCCGCCATATTGGTTTTCGGTTATCTAGATCATCAGTTATCTTAACGCTTTTTGGCAAACCCCGAGGCCGTCGACATAAACGGGTTCTACTGTATTTCTACTGTATTTCTACTGTAGTTCTACTGTATTTCTACTGTATTTCTACTGTATTTCTACTGTATTTCTACTGTATTTCTACTGTATTTCTACTGTAGTTCTACTGTATTTCTACTGTATTTCTACTGTATTTCAGTATGTAAAAAATTACAAGGTAGCTTTCCATTTATAATATTACTTTATAGTAAGATTCTATGTACTGACCACCACTTCAACTTATGTAACTGAATGTCAAGAATGATATTTTATCAAATGGATAGGAAATAATTATACGATACAAAATGTATTAGCATAAATTGGTCACGTAAAATGGAAATGCTTCTATGCCACTGTAATATGAACAGCCTCTGATAATGAGAACTGAAGTAACAGCTGATAATACACAGCTGAGGGTGGGAGTGACAGCTTATCGTCTATGGATAAAGAAAGAGACAGCTTGCGTGTTGTTTATATTTGAGGGTTGTATTTGTAGCAGACAGCTTATAGTTAGAATGAGTTGGATGAAAAGACCTTGGCCTTGAGAAATAATTGAACACAGTGGTGGGTGTACGGCATACGGTAACTGAATATATTTAGCATTATAATGTTACTGTGACGGCACGAAAAAAAAATACCACAGCAAAAGTCAACAATGCCCATATCAGATAGTAAACATACCTGTCTTCATTTAGCCAACTTTTTTTTTTAATTTAAAAAGTCCTTGGTCACACCTATTGACTATTGTCATGGGTTCAAAGGTTATCTTTCAAAAAAAAAAAAAAAAAAAATACCAAAGCAAAAATAAAAAATGCCCATACAAGATAGTAAACATACCTTTCTTCATTTAGCCAAATTTTTTTTTTAATTTAAAAAGTCCTTGGTCACACCAATTGACTATTGTCATGGGTTCAAAGGTTATCTTTCAAAAAAAAAAAAAAAATAAATGCCCTCTAGACTCTAGAAAAACATAAAGTAAATTCCTTCTGGCTTCAGGTGCTAACGGCCAGGGAACGAACATTCTGTCAATCGGCTCTACCAAGTAAATATTTGTCAGGAGTTAACATTATCGTTTAATATGGCCTGTGTTGCCAGGCTACTGTAAATAAAATAATAAAATAAAAAAATGTAACTTAAAAAAAAAAAAATTCAATTAAAGACGAGTTAAAACACTCCAAAAAGTAGAAAATAATTAAAAATTTCTTAAAAATGCATGACGCAAAGAAATTCTTTTTTAAAAAAACACTCCTTTTTAGTATTAAATTTTAACCTTTAAATTATCGGCAAAGTTATAATTATATACAAAATTATTACAAAATCCCGGTTAATAAAATACTTTAACATAACTCTTTATCCACATACCAAACTGACATCGATATTTCTACCAAGTCTACAGCTCAGTCTTGAGAAGTTCAATAAATTGTTAACGATTTTGAATGAGTCTTATGTACCCCATTTAATAATGTTCCTACTGACCAATTACATAACTAGACTTTAAATAATGACCACAACGAAAATCATTCTATTTTTATTCCAATGTTGTTGTGTTTTTTTTGTGTTTTTTTGTTGTTTTTTTTTTTTTGTTTTTTTTTTTTTTTTTTTTTTTTTTGGGGGGGGGGGGGGGATCTTCTAGTACTTATTAGAAGTGACGTAAGTAAGATTGGTACAGAAAGCCGAATCCACCCACACCTTATGATTAAAAAGCTTTCTTTGTTAGATGTCAATTCAAATATTCAAGCGTGGATTCTAACTTTTTTAAGAAATCGCCCACAATATGTCAAAGTGAATGGTTTAACTAGAGAAATAAGTACCGGGGCACTACAAGGTTGTCTTCTCTTTTCTGTCATGTAAATTGCACAATGCAGTCGTTAACAAACAATCTCTTAACATGTTCTACAGAGCAACAGTTGCAAGCCTACCGAACTTCAATATCACCTGCTGGTGTGGGAATTCATCGCCTCTCATCAAATACAGATAAATAGACTTAATAAGAAAGGGGCCGCCCATAAAAAGCGTCTCGCTCCAGAGAGGGCGAGGTATAAAAAGCCACACATTTAATATAATCTACGTCAAAGCTTCAATTCGCTGTGAAGCTGTTGATTTTGAACTTTCTGATGTGATTGATGTATTCGGACAGAAGTTGACGTCACTTTCACAAATTTAATACTTTATTACTGAAGTGTATTTGAGATTTAATTTGAATTTGTTTTTAATTTTTAAACAGTTTTGTTTTTGTTCAAAAGTGTGACGTACTTTAGGAAGTAAAAGGGGAGGAGGGGCTGGGGGAGGAGGGGGCTGACAGATTGTGACAGATTGTGACAGGGGGAGAGGTAACAAATTTGAAAAAATAACGTGACGTACTTTAGTCTTTATCGATGGCCCCAAAGCAAGTAATATCGCTTTTAAATATATATATATATATATATATATATATATATACAGGGGCGGAGCCCGAGTATTTGGCACCCTAGGCGAACCTGTCGCACTGCGCCCCCACGCCCACGGCAGCTAATTATTTAATTAATAGTGCCGCCTAGTTCGCTTATGGTTAAACCGGGCCTGTGTGTATATCTATAAATAGATTGATGGCGAATTCTTTCCCTTAAAGTTAGAACCGGAAGATAAACCACCATTATTTGCTTTGACCAGTAGATCAGAATTTACCAGCCGGCTCCCTGGTTTCAGGCCCGTTCTTAGGCACACGCTGACGACGCATCCGCGTAGGGCCCCGAACGTGAGGGGGCCCCCCGTGAGGTGGTGTTTTCTCCTCAGCTCGAGGGAGCTCCACCCCCGGACCCCCCTTCCGGGGCCCCAAACCTACGCTCCATGCTTAGGGCCCCCAAACTCCTAAGAACGGCTCTGCTGGTTTGCTATAAAATCTATTCACTCTGAAAGTCAATATTGTCGCTACGAGTGATGTCCCATGACTATAAATGATGGCTGAGAAATACGTCAGATCAGGGGGTCTCAAACTCAAGAACTAGACTTTACTTACTTCCTCCAACTTCTTGTTGCCCGAGACCTGGCAGCACTTCTTCTTATACATCTGAGGAATATTTGGCTTGAGTGAGGAAGCAACTGAGACCCTCAGTATAGCTTGAAGATGCTCATCAGTAAGTTTGGCCCTCAACTTTGACCAAAGTTTATAGTGGAAAAGAGCTTTTCACAGAAATATGTACTCCCAAAAAAGGCATATGATCTGCTTGAAAAATCTGGAAATCTCAGGGAAGATGGGGGACAATGCTCTCATCAATTATCCATCCCTGCGTATGTTTTCCCATTCACCTCCCTGAACTTAGAATTGCACTGAAGATCTATCAGATCCATTTGAAGCGCAAATAAAGGTACCGTAGAATTGATCAGAATCAAGATGCGATTGGATGGAGAAGGAATTTTGATTTTTATGTTCAAATCGTTCAAAAAGACTTTTGGACTTTGACCTACTTTGAAAGTGACCAAGCTGACAGGCTCGCAATTTTCCTCTCTTGTCACTCGTACACACTAGCGGTGATTTTAATAGGAATTTATTTATTACTATTTCAGATTGCTTTGATTAACACCATTACGGTTGTGCATTACCCACTAAATGACTTTTAAACTTTTCTCAAACCCGCACTTAAGACATTTAAAGTATTTTAAAATGTTTTTTTACCAATATAATCATCGTCCAAATCTATACAAACATAAAAAAAAATCAGACTTCGACTAGTCGGTGAGATTAGACTAGTCGGTGAGATTCGACTAGTCAGTGAGATTAGACTAGTCAGTGAGATTAGACTAGTCGGTGAGATTAGACTAGTCGTGAGATTAGACTAGTCGGTGAGATTCGACTAGTCGGTGAGATTAGACTAGTTGGTGAGATTAGACTAGTCGTGAGATTAGACTAGTCGGTGAGATTAGACTAGTCGTGAGATTAGACTAGTCGGTGAGATTCAACTGAAACTGTCGCGGATGGTCACATTATAGATATAATAATGGAGAAAACCCGCGGGCTGCATTAACACTAAACTTTGCTGTCATGTAGCGGGCCGCAAAATATCGTCTTGCAGGCCGTAAATGGCCCGCGGGCCGCGAGTTTGAGACCCCTGCGTTAGATTAACGGTTAGATCACTTGTGTTTGGATGTCTTGTGGTAAACTGTTCTAGTTTAGAATTGTCTTTGTAAGAATATTTATGTCTGTGCTGAAGATTAAAATGTACATTGGAACCAAAGAAATCAAACAAGCCCTAAAAACAAGTTTTTCCGTATCAATCCTTGATCAAATGTAATATTGAGCAACTGTGGGGGGGGGGGGGTTCCTTTTGGCCAAGCCTCCAAACAAATAACGCACTTTAAAACAATCCAAAGGCTAGCAAGCACACATTTTTTTCACGCCTCTGAACTATATTAATATTCTAATGACTCACCTTTTTTTTTTAACACCGCAGATTTATTTCTCCAAATATTTCAGAAAAATAAAAGAAATATTACACACCAAAAACGTTTGCGATATTGAAGAAAAAAAAAGAAGAATCTCATTTAGCGATGTTATCGGGAGTTTCATTTCGTGAAATCAGTGGCATCGTAATTCCTTCGCCTTCACCTTGAAAACCATTGTAAAAAAACTGTGTTTTTTTTTTAGAATTGGGTTGAAAATCTGGCCAGAATGTGTTGTCATCGGCAACGAGTCTACGGCCCAAGTTGCAGCGCGATAGGTTGAAGGGAAGTGGGTCGATTAGCCGTCCCAAGATTTAGCTAGTTACTAACAAAGGCGGAGTTAAAAACATCTCCATTTAATTGCAACCAGTGAAGTATCCCCTTGAAACCCATGGACAGTAACATCGCAAACCCCTCTGAAACATAGGAGCCAGAATGATCAATGCATTGATCGTGGGCCCTCAAAATAAAGAAGAAGAAGAATTGGATGAGTAAAATAATCTTATATTCATGAAGAAAGATTTTCCTTTTTTTTTATATAACTTGGGTGTGTTTGTAAATGTCGACAATATTGGTGGTCAGAGCCCGGTGGTCATCGGATTTAATGTTAAAATTCTATTTGAAAGTTCTAAGCATGCTACGTTCATTTGTTGATGTTTAAATTGACACACGTAACATGACTTTGCTCTTCTGTCAGCAAAAAGTGATGTACTTTCTATTTAAATAGGTCAGATAGGTCAGAGGCACCTCAGGTGATGTGCCCAATGCGTGCGACTCAGTCATCCAACACATTTTGCGATTTTTGTATATTTCCCAATTTAACAGCAGAATGATTTTGAATTATTTTTTTTTTCCTTTTCAACATTTTGATTCACATTTTACAATGTTAAATGCGAGTATTTCCTTCCAAATGTTTAGTGTATCTGATACATCACAAGTCTAACATGGTTTAGTGTGCCACGGTAAATTCTAACACTTAGGTAAGCGTGTCGTTGAAATCTCCCTAGCACCTCTAAGGAGACATGAGATCCACTGCTAATCTTAGCGGCACAAAGCGACAGTCCTTTCAACGGCTTTAAATATAGGTCCATTTTTACACTTAGTTTTTATTTCTTTCCAAAATTATTATTATTATTTTTAATGGAGATTCTCCCAGCCCCTTAAAGACAAGACTTTGCATTTCCGACTGTTTCAAATGAATTGACTTGACTTTCAATTATTTGATGAGTTGTTATGGCAAAGAAATTTAGAAATTCTGGGGCAGAGATTACTAGGTCAACACAGAACTAAGTATAAAGAAAGTGTCAATACGTGTGTGCTCATTTCAAGAAAGACGCTGGAGTAGAATCTGTCCCTTGTAATCCTCTGCAGTTCTCAAATAGTTTGAGTGTTTTATATATCGGGTTGGAAGGGGAAAAAAGGGCGCTGTATTTGTTGTTGGTGTAGGTAGCCATGGGCTGATTCAATGAAATTTATATGTTGTTGGTGTATGTAGTTATGGGGGTGGGTGATTCAATGAGTTGTATATGTTGTTGGTGTAGGTAGCCATGGGGGTGGGTGATTCAATGAGTTGTATATGTTGTTGGTGTAGGTAGCCATGGGGGTTGGTGATTCAATGAGTTGTATATGTTGTTGGTGTAGGTAGCCATGGGGGTGGGTGACTCAATGAGTTGTATATGTTGTTGGTGTAGGTAGCCATGGGCTGACTTGAGATACGGAGCGTGTTTTTGTTAGCTGGTAGCCTATACCAAAAGTCATGCCGAAAACATTGTGGGAGGAGGGGATGTTGTGGGGAATTTTTCTGATACAAAAAAGGTTGAATGGGGGGGGGGGGGACTTCCTTTTTTGTAACAAAAGGGGGGGGGGGGGGGGGGGGGGGGACTTCCTTATTATTAGTGTGTCTGACAACTGGCTTTAAATATATCCTAACATTCAGCTGCTCTACCTAAGTTGAGGTTCTTACTTACTTGTGTTTACAATGCCACCCTTCCTGGTTAGAAAGCCAAACGTTTAGTTAGCAGTTAGTCATTGTGTAACCCAAAGGATATCATAAAACATTGCTACTGGATTGACAGCTGGATTGGTCAGCCCAACTAGCCAGCTCGACTATTGAGCTCGACCGGTCAGCTCGACCGGTCAGCTCGACTGGTCAGCTCATCTGGTCAGCTCTACTGGTCAGCTCTACTGGTCAGCTCTACTGGTCAGCTCTACTGGTCAGCTCAACTGGTCAGCTCGACTGGTCAGCTCGACTGGTCAGCTCGACGGTTAGCTCGACTGGTCAGCTCAACTGCTCAGCTTGATTGGTCAGGACTGGTGACTGGTCAGCTCGACTGGTCAGCTCGACCGGTCAGCTCGACTGGTCAGCTCATCTGGTCAGCTCATCTGGTCAGCTCATCTGGTCAGCTCTACTGGTCAGCTCTACTGGTCAGCTCAACTGGTCAGCTCGACTGGTCAGCTCAACTGGTCAGCTCGACGGTTAGCTCGACTGGTCAGCTCAACTGCTCAGCTTGATTGGTCAGGACTGGTCAGCTCGACTGGTCAGCTAAGCTGGTCAGCTCCACTGCTCAGTTCGATTGGGCACCTCTACTGGTCAGCTTGACTGGTGAGCTCGACTGGTCAGCTCGACTGGTCAGCTCAACTGATCAGCTCCAGTAGTCAGCTCTACTTGTTAGCTCGACTGGTCAGCTCAACTGATCAGCTTGACAGGTCAGCTCAATTGATCAGCTCAAAGAAGATGATCATCATAGTATCATAGCATCATCTTATCATAGTACCTCGTTTTTCTTTCAATTTATAAATGAATTTAGTCTCAACTTGACGCACATCCCAAACAACAAAAAATATGTTTAACAACTTTTCTAGCAGTAAAATAATTTTATGATAATACATGAAGAGTGGGCATGAAGAGTGGGAATGAAGAGTGGGCAAAGAGAGTGATTCATTTTCACGGGAAAGTTTTTACTGCCACCGGGAATTCCCATGACGTCTGTCCAATGATCACTCACTTTTCAATTGTCCGCCTCGAACTGGTCACTGTTCAAATCTCATTCTTATTGTAGCTGCTGTACGAGGTAGTTCAAAATCCCTTTACGACTTTGTTATAATGATTATTATTCTCAATATTACACTTGTAAATAATGATTATTATTCTCCATTATACACCATCTCTCCTAGACACTATCTCTCCCAGACACTATCTCTCCTAGACACTATCTCTCCCAGACACTATCTCACCTAGACACTATCTCTCCCAGACACTATCTCTCCTAGACACTATCTCTCCCAGACACTATCTCTCATAGACACTATCTCTCCCAGACACTATCTCTCCTAAACACTATCTCTCCTAGACAGATCAGATTCAACGTGTTATTAAGTAAATAACCTATTTCAGTAAAACGATGGTCCCATCAAGCAGCTGTGTGATACCATGGTGATTGTAAACAATGGTCCCATCAACCAGCTGTGTGATGCCATGGTGATTGTAAACAATTTTTCCATCAAGCAGCCGTGTGATACCATGGTGATTGTAAACAAAGATCCCTTCAACCAGCTGTGTGATGCCATGGTGATTGTAAACAATGGTCCCATCAACCAGCTGGGTGATGCCATGGTGATTGTAAACAATGGTCCCATCAAGCAGCTGTGTGATGCCATGGTGATTGTAAACAATGGCCCCATCAAGCAGCTGTGTGATGCCATGGTGATTGTAAACAATGGTCCCATCAAGCAGCGTGTGATACCATGGTGATTGTAAACAATGTTTCCATCAAGCAGCTGTGTGATACCATGGTGATTGTAAAGAATTACAATTACTTATATATATTTATCTAATCCTATTTTTGGATCATTCTGTTGCCCACAAAAGGGTTTGACAAATGAATGTAGCTGATAAGACCTCACACCCTGCGAGTGTGGGGTGTGCGGAAACAAAACGACCCCGTGACGGGATACAGGGGTACATTAGATTCTTTGACCAGATTTTTTAAAAAAATATCAACACGCACCCAGACAAATGAGTAAGATAAATCACGCGTTAACATTTCTCAACTTGTTCGTCGTATTTCACAATCCCACAATGTCGAAATACATTCAGGAAGTACTTGCTCTGTCTTTTGGCTAGAATCAGTTGCAGTATATTTTCCCGTCAGGTTACTAAACCTATTTGGGTAACTCGAGATATCTCACTTTGAATCTGAGCATAGCCGAGGAGAACGGTGTTATAATAGGAGAGCCACAAGGCCAGGGGACTAGCAAGGCCAAGAGACCCACAAGGCCAAGAGACCCACAAGGACAAGAGACCCACACGTCCAAGACACTAGCAAGGGAAAATCTAATCAAAATCTAATCAATTGAAAGCTGGCAAAATAAATATATTTATCCTACATAAATCCTTTAATAAATAAGAATCATTATTATAAATTAGAAATAAATGTAATATTATAAAATTTCGTAAAGTGTGCACTAATCGGGATTCTTATAAAAAGCTCTACTAGAATGGATGTTTTGCCAAGTAACTTGATTTGATGGGAAGTTCCCGTATAGTCGCCGCCAATGTTTGGCGAGTTATTTCGAGTAACAATGAGAAATATAAAGTAAAGTACAGGAAAAAATCGTTTAACACGAAACTGAGAGCACCGAAATATTTCTTCGTGTTAAACGAATTTCGTGTTAACCGATTTTTCGTGTTAATTGTTTTCGCGTTAAACGTGTTTCACTGTAGAGGAAGTGGAGCGAAAATGGCGCCAAAAGGTAAGTGCCAGCGGGGGTGGACCATCCCCCAAATTCGTAACAGGGGGGGGGGGGCAGGGGTACATAGGTCCCCGGGCGCCAAGGTACAGGGGTGCCAAAGTTAGGTTTACAACGTTACATGATAATAAGTAAACAAGGGTAATACATCGGTCACAAGATCGGTGCAGCGGTTCAGCAGACGTGACGTCTGATAGCCAACTTATTTTGTGCATCATTGGCACAGGAGCGCCTCAGCGATCTTGCTCTTCTTAGCGTTGAAAGAGAAACACTGGGGGGAAAACACATGTTTTGATTGCGTCATCGACCAGTTTGCGACAGTGAAATCAAGAAATAAAAATCTTTTGTAAACTATGACAACAAGTGTGCGACAGTAACTGAGTGGGTCATGTACTACAATGTTGCGACAGTAACTGAGTGGGTCATATACTACAATGTCTGCGACAGTAACTGAGTGGGTCATATACTACAATGTCTGCGACAGTAACTGAGTGGGTCATATACTACAATGTCTGCGACAGTAACTGAGTGGGTCATGTACTACAATGTATGCGACAGTAACTGAGTGGGTCATGTACTACAATGTCTGCGACAGTAACTGAGTGGGTCATGTACCACAATGTCTGCGACAGTAACTGAGTGGGTCATGTACTACAATGTCTGCGACAGTAACTGACTGGGTCATGTACTACAATGTCTTTAAATTTGCTTCTTTACATGCAATATTCTATTAAGCTTGAACTTGTTTTCCTTCTTGAATATAAAATGAAATCGAAAAATGTGATTAAACGGGGAGGGGGCTGGGGCGGCAATTTTATAGTTTGTTCCAGGGCGCAAAATATCTTAGCTACGCCTCTGCCAACCCCTCATGGCCACCCTCTGCCACCCCCTCATGGCCACCCTCTGCCAACCCCTCATGGCCACCCTCTGCCACCCCCTCATGGCCACCCTCTGCCAACCCCTCATGGCCACCCTCTGCCAACCCCTCATGGCCACCCTCTGCCACCCCCTCATGGCCACCCTCTACCATCCCCGCATGGCCACCCTCTGCCAACCCCTCCTGGCCACCCTCTGCCAACCCCTCATGGCAACCCGCTTCCTACATCAGTGTTTAGAGAAATGTCGGAGACTGCTCCGCAAGGATCTGGTCACGTGATAACTAGTGGGCCTTTTTCTGTTTCAGCTATGATATTGTGTACATTATCTAAATTGAAGTTGTTTATTTTAACTTTGGAATGTTGCCCTATTGACGTCATCTGGGATGCCTACAGTAGACAATGGGGGGGGGGGGGGGCAGGAGGGAGACCCAATTCAATGTAAGGCCCCTTTCAAGAATTAAAACTTTAAAAAAAACAATGATGTAATAAGTACATACATCATAACAAATACAGGGTCTGCGACACGGGACAGCCCTCCTTAAATCAGTGCTTATATATGTATATGTAAAGTACAAAGTCTCGTTAAATAACGGGACACTACCAGTCATCCTAGAATCTCAAACTTTGTCTCAAAGAACCTGATAGCTAATGATCACTCTCAAACGTTATTTAAAACTTGAACAAACTAAGATTTTCTTGCAACATCATAATTGCTCACTCCTCCTTCAAGAATGCTTACACCCTTTGGGACTCCTTACATCCCTTAGGGACTCTTTACACCTTTTTGGGACCCTTTACACCCCTTTGGGACTCCTTACATCCCTTTGGGACTCTTTACACCTCTTTGGGACTCTTTACACCACTTTGGTACTATTTACACCCCTTTGGGACTCTTTACACCCCTTCAGGACTCTACACAGACCCATTGGAAACTTTCACGGGGGAAGAAAACAAGATGACGTCAGTGCCAAAATCTGTTTGACGTTTTTCATCAATTAGGTACACATCATTTGATGACGTCATTTGATGGATATCATTTGTAAACGATAATTTAAATATGACTATATTGAATGTTTTGTCAGTGGAACACCTTTCAAGGAATCCAGCAAAACAGGTTTGAAGCGTGTGCAAAAAAATGTAACGAAACTCTTGAACCGTAATGAATACAAAATTTAAATTTAAAGACTCCCGTATATGTTAATTTTCTTACAGCACGGTCACACGTCAGGTGTGGGTACGGGGATATGAATTATGAAACTCATGGGAAGGAACTAGGTGGGAAATTTCCGGTGTTGGAAATAAAACTAAGACTTGTTTTCTAAAAATCCATGCACTAATTTTTTTTGTGTTTAAATATCTTATGTTCAGCAAATATCTGGAGGTGGCACATTAAATTATTTCTTTTAACTTCCTGTTCTGATGTAGTGGGGCACATCTCAAAGAGTTAGGTGACTAGGGAGCATGGTCACAGGAATGTGGTGCGATTAAGGAAGACAGTGACACTTGGGGCCGTCCAGTCGTGTCCTCGGTGACCGGGGGGTGGGGGGTGGGGCGACCCCTTGGGAGATTCTCGTGCCGCTCCCAACTCAGTTGTGAAAATCCCCCCACGTGATTTGTAAGTCGGTTTGGAAGGTAAACAAATGGCGTCTCCTATAAAGCTGTTGACCTCTGACCTATCAGCTGACCTCACCGTGACATTAAACAAATGCTTTTATATTATAAATAAATACATTATCAGTTGATCATACTTACACCAAGCACGATTTCCCCACAAAACACACTTATCTCACCAAGCACGATTTCCCCACAAAACACACTCATCTCACCAAGCACAATTTCCCCACAAAACACACTCATCTCACCAAGCACGATTTCCCCACAAAACACACTTATCTCACCAAGCACGATTTCCCCACAAAACACACTTATCTCACCAAGCACGATTTCCCCACAAAACACACTTATCTCACCAAGCACGATTTCCCCACAAAACACACTTATCTCACCAAGCACGATTTCCCCACAAAACACACTTATCTCACCAAGCACGATTTCCCCACAAAACACACTTATCTCACCAAGCACGATTTCCCCACAAAACACACTTATCTCACCAAGCACGATTTCCCCACAAAACACACTTATCTCACCAAGCACGATTTCCCCACAAAACACACTTATCTCACCAAGCACGATTTCCCCACAAAACACACTTATCTCACCAAGCACGATTTCCCCACAAAACACACTTATCTCACCAAGCACGATTTCCCCACAAAACACACTTATCTCACCAAGCACGATTTCCCCACAAAACACACTCATCTCACCAAGCACGATTTCCCCACAAAACACACTCATCTCACCAAGCACGATTTCCCCACAAAACACACTTATCTCACCAAGCACGATTTCCCCACAAAACACACTTATCTCACCAAGCACAATTTCCCCACCAACAACCTTTTATCCTATGTCATCCTCCTTACCACCCACCCTCCCCCCCCTTTTTTTTTCCCGTTTCCTTTTTTTTTTGGCGGTAGGGGTTAATATTATTTGTGTTGTTTTGTTTGTTTAGGTTTTTTAAAAACTTTTGACCTTTGACCTCTGGTGGAGTATGACCTAATAAACATGCTACATGATATGTTAGCGTCTTGAACGCTTAGTTGGCCTTCACACCTCGATAATCAAGAAACACAAAAAATGAAAAGACGATTTTAAAAAAATATAATAACATAATCTTAAAATAGATAATGTTAGACAGGCACATTAGGACAATGTATTGAATTTTTATATAAAAACAATTTGTATCTTTTTATTAGCAGGATGTAAATATGGCTCGTGCTACAAACACAAGGCAAAGTGAAAAGAATTCTACAAATACAACTTCTAATAAAATGTCATTATTGTTACATTCAATTTTAAGTTGGTTATTTACACATTGGACGACTACTGTAATCATGGTTTGTTTCAACTTATTTTCAAGTTATGTTTTTTAAATCGAAAAAAAGTCATCCTAATTAACGAAAAATCTCATTGATCACATTTAATACCAAAATAACAATGTTCGCTATCATGTTCAAGTAACAAAATTTAAATGGTATGGATAGCTGAGATATTTTTTAGCAGATCCAGCAGAGATGTAATTCGTTTAGATTAACTTTAGTGGGTTGAAAACAAAATATCTCTTTTGCTGCAAACTTTTAGACCATGATAGAGTCCCTAAGTCAAGAATTCAGAATAAGAGCAGAAAGGTTTCATTTTTACTACACAATTAATGATGGATTAGCAAAGCCATTAGTTTTAAAATACTAAAAATAAGCAAAAATATTTTTTAAAAAATAGAATATAGATTATGTGTGTATGATTAAAAAATTTAATGAAGTATGATGACGTCATGGGTCCGCGTGATGTAACTCAAGAATCAACCTTGACATTGATGTAAACCTAATTCAGAAATAAATATTGAGAAGAACTCATAATATTCTGATCATTTCTTTCTGAAAAAGCCTAGATATAAAATATTTTACAGAGTTTATACATTAAATGATACACAAAATACTCTGCAATAGCTGACATTGCAAGAACACATGCTTCAGAGAGTTGGCATATCGTGCAGAAAGGCTCAGATGTTGGGAAGATGAAAAGTGATATTGCATACTGGAGTAGCTGCCCCTTAAATAGGACGTTTATCGAAATGAAAACATATTTTTATGAAATATTTATTAAATGTGCGTTCTTTTATTTATTTTGCGAGTCAAGAGTCCATGGGTCCCCAGTCCCCCCTGGCGGTCATCACAGCATGTCACATGACAGTAATTATTTAAGCATTAAATAAATCAATATGGACCCTATTTTTTTCATAATAATGGTGTTAAATTGTCTTGGATAAAATCTAAAGTTATTAAGATCTGGCCATGGCCTGGCCACCCGGGGCTTGAACTTCCTGTGCTTCTTGCACCAGGGAACACAGCGTGCAGCACCAGATGGACAGGATGTCAGAGACGAGACTACCCTCGATGTTCCGAGACTCTCGTATTTTACCGCGGACCATGATCATGGCCACGAAGTTGACCACAGGGACGAATGTGATGAGACCACACAGTAGGCAGGAGTCGCCAACGGCCTCGGCATTCTTGCCAAATGTGTAGCACGGCACGAAGTAGGTGATGAGGCACAGGCCGATGTTGTCGAAGCAGCCGAAGAGACCGTGTTGGAATTGGGTCATGTTGATGGCGTCTGAGGTTTGCTGGTGGGGTGAATGGTACTGGGAGGTTGCAGGCTGCGCTCAAAGTGATCTGAAACAAGAGACCAAACGGGTTTTGTTTTAATGTTCATGTTAAATGGTTGAAACATGGTGAGAGATGGTGAGAGATGGTGAGAGAGGGTGAGAAATAGTGAGAGATGGTGAGAAATTGTGAGAAACAGTGAAAATTTGTGAGAATTTGTGAGAGATTGTGAGAAATGGTAAGATAACATAACTTAAAAAGAAGATATAAATAGATTCTCTCTTTCTGTCTCTCTCTCTCTCTCTCTCCCCCCTCTGTGTGTATATGTGTGTGTGTGTCTTAATAAATTGAATTAGGTTTTGCGCAAATTTTGTGTGACAGGCAATGACAGTCGTTACTGAGAAGCTGACTGGAGATGTGACACTGTCATGTCATCACTTAGGGAGCGAGCGCTAAATGACTAACATGCCTGACAAGTGTCCACATTTGAGCCTCAACCACCACACTGCTTGTCTAACCGACTCTGTCACCCATTTCCCTCCCCCACCAACCACATCGGGCCTCTCAGTGTAACCGAGATCGTCAGTTTAGCTTGCTTGCCTACATGCTAAACCAAAGTGCTAAACCATACGCTAAACCAATGCGCTAAACCAAAGTGCTAGACCAAAGTGCTAAACCAAAGTGCTAAACCAAAGTGCTAAACCAACGTGCTAAACCAAAGTGCTAAACCAAAGTGCTAAACCAAAGTGCTAAACCAAAGTGCTAAACCAAAGTGCTAAACCAAAGTGCTAAACAAAAGTGCTAAACCAAAGTGCTATGGCGAACAGGGGTTTAGTTACAATTCGTGCCACCCTGGTCGGGGCTAGATTTTGCCGCCCCTCTTGCACGAAAAAAAAAACAACGTCCACCTCCATTATGAAGAAACCGGTGTCACCATGGGCGGATGAGCGCCCCTCCACACTCCCTTCCCAAGGCACAGCTAGAACAACTAAATATACGTTCAGAGAAGTGCTGAGTTTGACCCATTACACTTAACACTATGTTGATGATTAAGAATATTTAAAATATATTCCTCTGTTGTATCTCTGTGAGGTTGGGGACTGCTGACACTCGACAATAACAGATTTCGCTCACATACGCCCTTCAGGACTATTACTAAGCACTTGAGTTTTGGCGCGCCGTAGCATCACAAGTCATCGCAGTGACATCTTGTTCAACAGAAGTAAAGCGTTTAGTCTTCCTATCCGGACTCCAAGCTTGTAAACATGGACATTTTGTATTCATAGTACCATTGTCTCAGCTAGTGAGGTCATGCAGCCATCACAGTTCATCGTTGTACCATTGTTTCAGCTAGTGACGTCATGCAGCCATCACAGTTCATCGTTGTACCATTGTCTCAGCTAGTGAGGTCATGCAGCCATCACAGTTCATCATTGTACCATTGTCTCAGCTAGTGAGGTCATGCAGCCATCACAGTTCATCATTGTACCATTGTCTCAGCTAGTGAGGTCATGCAGCCATCACAGTTCATCGTTGTACCATTGTTTCAGCTAGTGAGGTCATGCAGCTATCATGATTCAAGACTCATTCATGTACTTAAAGCTTTAACTACAACTCATTGTGTTGAACTTCAACTTAACTTCACTTGATTTTAATTTATTATTTTTATAAATTGTCAACGAGATTAAATTTGACCTGACTTTGAAAGAATGCAATGAAAATGGTGAATGAAATAAAATGGTGAATGTAATGAAATGGTGAATGTAATGTAATGGTGAATGTAATGTAATGAGTTAGCATTGTTTGGGCACAAATGAGAAGACTGATTGTGTTTAATAATAAATGACCCCATTAGTAACGCTTGGGTCACCGTGCCTAGATGACGTCATGGAAATAGGACACGTGATCCACGAGCCTCCCCTGGAGATGTAGCACGTGTGGTTAACATTCATTTGTCCTTGCTTGTGTGTGGCATGTCTTTAAACGTCATAGGTTTAAGTTTTTAAGCAAGTCTTTGAATTGACGTTTTAACACATTTTAAGCTGCAAATCTCCTGTTACAAAGGTACTTATATTGAAACGGACAGGGTTGTGGGGGGGGGGGGCACTCCAATAGTATATAGTAAGAAAATGTTGTATAATATGCATGTGTACTTTATCACGTGACGTATGTATGTGCGCTTTATGATGTATGTATCTACACCTTATCATGTATGTATTCCTAGATAAACATTTCTAGTGTCCATGGCTTTACAACCGGGTTTTACCCTCTGGGTGCCCCCCACCACCTCGCGTCCCTCCCTTACATCTGTTTAGTTAAGATAAGTCATCCCTGGTCATGACTGAGATTGATTGGTCCTGCTCTTTCTAGAACGAATCTTATCTAAATACCTTTCATGGACCTTTCACTTCCATGTCCTGGTAGGTCAAAGAGGAAGTTACAAATAACGCTAAAGCTGAGGTGGCATTGATAGGAAGTTAGAGATAACGCTGAAAGGGGTTGGGTCTTATAGGAAAATATAGATCAGCGTTTGCCTAACTTTTAAGTTTGGCTGACCAGTGGCTGACCATTGGCTGACCAGTGGCTGACCAGTAGAAATTTTTCGACATTGTACCAGGGACCGGTGCCAAATTGAATAACCATTTCTTCTTTTTATTTGACTATAAATATTTATGGTGTGGTGACCGGCATCATCAGGCTCATGGACCGGTGTCGGACCGGTGTCGGACCGGTGTCGGACCGGTGTCGGACCGGTGTCGGACCGGTGTCGGACTGGTGTCGGTCCACGCTGATACATATAACGTTTTAGGGTGATGAGTCATATAGGAAGGTAAAGATGACGTTTTTGGGGTGGGATCGGGATCAAAGGAACATAAAGACAATCGGATCCTAGGAACATAAAGATATCGGGATCCTAGGAACATAAAGATATCGGGATCAAAGGAACATAAAGATATCGGGATTCTAGGAACATAAAGATATCGGGATCCTAGGAACATAAAGATATCGGGATCCTAGGAACATAAAGATATCGGGATCCTAGGAACATAAAGATATCGGGATCAAAGGAACATAAAGATATCGGGATTCTAGGAACATAAAGATATCGGGATCCTAGGAACATAAAGATATCGGGATCCTAGGAACATAAAGATATCGGGATCCTAGGAACATAAAGATATCGGGATCAAAGGAACATAAAGATATCGGGATTCTAGGAACATAAAGATATCGGGATCCTAGGAACATAAAGATATCGGGATCCTAGGAACATAAAGATATCGGGATCCTAGGAACATAAAGATATCGGGATCCTAGGAACATAAAGATATCGGGATCCTAGGAACATAAAGATATCGGGATCCTAGGAACAGATTGTAAAGAATTTAAATTCAAATGACGAGTGTCAACAATAGACTGTGTAGTCACGTCAGTGGTCAGTGAATGGTCACGTCTATAGACTCCCACACCAGGCTAGCTACTCAGGACATTACACGAATATAGTGACCATGCAAGATGAAAGCGACGAAGACCCTAAGCAACCTGGCGCAGACCAATGGTCAAGGGTCTGTGAAATAGAAACACGACCTTTCAGCCAGCTCAAATGGAAGCAGACAAAAGTCTTCAAGTTCAAGCATCGGTGACGTAACGAAAGATATGCTTTTTACTGTCACGGGCGACATCACGTGATATATACACAGAATCAAATATGGCTACCTCCCTATGAACCTCATTATGTCACTAATGGGGACAAGAAATGAAGGCAACCCTTGGGTTTTCCATTTTCACCTATTCGAATTCCTATTGCCATCCGGGGACTTCAGGGCTTGCGTACTATATGGCAGGCCTGCACAACATATGGCCCGCCAGCACCCACTTTGTGGCCCGCCAGCACCCACTTTGTGGCCCGCCAGCACCCACTTTGTGGCCCGCCAGCACCCACTTTGCGGCCCGCCAGCACCCACTATGTGGCCCGCCAGCACCCACTCTGTGGCCCGCCAGCACCCACTTTGTGGCCCGCCAGCACCCACTTTGTGGCCCGCCAGCACCCACTTTGCGGCCCGCCAGCACCCACTTTGTGGCCCGCCAGCACCCACTTTGCGTGGAGATTCATAATATTATAAATTAAAAATAATGCACAAAAATGTGAACAGATATGGGGACAGGCATGTGGACAGACATGTCAACAGACATGTCAACATACATGTCAACAGACATGTCAACAGACATGTTCAATGATGAACATCAATAAATGCAAGCCACGCTCATGTTTGAGTGATGATCATTTGAAAGACATCTTGAGAACAGCCATTTGCAATCTATCTCCTGAATACGACAAACTTTTTACCCAAAAAAGGATGCAATGGTTCACATTCAATTTACTTCGTAAGTTACGGAATTTCCTTTATTATTATTATTTTCTTAATAGCATTTCCTCCTGTCCTATTTTCTTTCGGCCCGCACCAGTTTTTCATAAAGTATTATGGCCCGTCTTACATGTTGAGTTGTGCGGGCCTGCTATGTGGACATCAATACAGAGGGCGCTGTTATCGCTTATCTTCAAGGGCTTGGCTTAAGTTCACTCCTTTTAGAAGATAAAACACAGAGTTTTAAAATATTTTAAGATTTGAAATGGCCTTGACCTTGGATGAGTTTGGTGCGGCATGTCTGATTTCCTGTAGTTGACTCAAGACATACCGATGTACCGATATACGTGATTACATGTAACAGTATCCGCCCGTGATGACGTGTATCAGCTTACATATCCCTGATGGTTGACACTTTATATCTTGGCCAATTGTTGACTAGACAGCCCATCACTGGGCAGTTATATTGATCAATTGATTGTTCATTTATTCAATACTTCAGTTCATTAAACAATGGTTTTATTGTGGACCATGGTTTCTAGGTTACCGTATCTTTGAACAGTGGATTACGGGTGTGATTATAGGACAATGGGCCTGGATAAGGGAAGATAACAGGGAGAACTTTAAACTATACCCAAAACTTGTCAATTTTTGCCAAACGTGTGCTTATTACCTTATTAGCTTATTGCCTCATTACCTCATTACCCCCAATAGTCGTGAAAGTTACCAGCAAACTCGATCATTGAAATGGACCATCTGGTCTTCTCTTTCGTTGGAATGGACCATCTGGTCCTCTCTTTCGTTGGAATGGACCATCTTGTCTTCTCTTTCTTTGGAATGGACCATCTGGTCTTCTCTTTCGTTGAAATGGACCATCTGGTCTTCTCTTTCGTTGAAATGGACCATCTGGTCTTCTCTTTCGTTGGAATGGACCATCTGGTCTTCTCTTTCGTTGAAATGGACCATCTGGTCTTCTCTTTCGTTGGAATGGACCATCTTGTCTTCTCTTTCGTTGGAATGGACCATCTGGTCTTCTCTTTCGTTGAAATGGACCATCTGGTCTTCTCATTTTTTGAAATGGACCATCCGGTCTTCTCTTTCGTTGAAATGGACCACCCGGTCTTCTCTTTCGTTGAAATGGACCATCTGGTCTTCTCTTTCGTTGAAATGGACCATCTGGTCTTCTCTTTCGGTGAAATGGACCATGTGGTCTTCTCTTTGGTTGAAATGGACCATCTGGTCTTCTCTTTCGTTGAAATGGACCATCTGGTCTTCTCTTTCGTTGAAATGGACCATCTTGTCTTCTCTTTCGTTGGATTTAAAACACAACAATAAAAAATAAACAACATCTGCAGGAATATACAACATCTTCTCGAATATGCAATATCTGCAGGAATGTACAACATTTGTTATGCTCCGGTATCTTACAAATTTATGTTGAATTACTTGAGTATGACCCAAGTAGGCATGAACAGAAGGACCCCAGTCAGCGTCCAGTAGGACATGAACAGAAGGGCCCCAGTCAGCATCCAGTAGGACATAGTAGGACATGAACAGAAGGGCCCCATTCAGCATCCAGTAGGACATAGTAGGACATGAACAGAAGGGCCCCAGTCAGCATCCAGTAGGACATAGTAGGACATGAACAGAAGGACCCCAGTCAGCATCCAGTAGGACATAGTAGGACATGAACAGATGGACCCCAGTCAGCATCCAGTAGGACATAGTAGGACATGAACAGAAGAACCCCAGTCAGCATCCAGTAGGACATAGTAGGACATGAACAGAAGGGCCCCAGTCAGCATCCAGTAGGACATAGTAAGACATGCACAGAAGAGCCCCAGTCAGCATCCAGTAGGACATAGTAGGACATGAACAGAAGGGCCCCAGTCAGCATCCAGTAGGACATAGTAGGACATGAACAGAAGGACCCCAGTCAGCATCCAGTAGGACATGAACAGAAGGGCCCCAGTCAGCAGCCAGTAGGACATAGTAGGACATGAACAGAAGGGCCCCAGTCAGCATCCAGTAGGACATAGTAGGACAGGAACAGAAGGGCCCCAGTCAGCATCCAGTAGGACATAGTAGGACATGAACAGAAGGGCCCCAGTCAGCATCCAGTAGGACATAGTAGGACATGAACAGAAGGGCCCCAGTCAGCATCCAGTAGGACATAGTAGGACATGAACAGAAGGACCCCAGTCAGCGTCCAGTAGGACATGAACAGAAGGGCCCCAGTCAGCATCCAGTAGGACATAGTAGGACATGAACAGAAGGACCCCAGTCACCATCCAGTAGGACATAGTAGGACATGAACAGAATGAGCACACAAAGTATCTAGAATCTAGATGCTAAAATCTCCCTTAGCTTTGGCAAGTGACAATGTGGCTCTGTGGCTCTGTGGCCCTGTGGCTCTGTGGCTCTGTGGTCCTGAGCGTGATCTGCTGCGCTTTTCCCAAGTAAAAAATAAAATTGGGCAGGAAAGAAAAAAGCCAACACCAGAACAACTTGGTTTTGTTCTCATCATCATTGGCACGACTGAGTGAATTGGTGATTCTTGCATAGCTGAGCTTTAGTGCATTAGCGGGAACACTTACAGATGAATCATGGCATCATGCACAGCGTGTGTTATAGAGCGTGTGATGTATGACATCATGCACAGCGTGTGTTATTGAGCGTGTGTTGCTAGGAAGTGACGTCACAGGATTTGACCCTTAGGGTCTGGACCCTGCCCCTTGAAATGTTTGGCTAAATGTTTGTCACACGATCCTCTCTACTCGTACCTGTTCTTCCTCCCTACTATTTGAGAACCTTTAATAGGTAAGCTTTATTACTTTCTTCTTGAGCGTGTAGCATGTTCAGGTAAGGACAGTAATGTGTATATGTTCAGGTAATCAGGTAAGGTATGGGGCTACAGTTACACAGGTAAGATATGTGTTACAATTACACAGGTAAGGTAAGTGTTACATTTCCACAGGTAAGGTATGTGGTACAGTTACAGAGTTAAGGCATGCGTACAGTTACACGGGTTAGGCGTGTAGTCCATTTACTCAGGAGAAATGTGCTGCCCGTTATATGAAACACCTTACAGGTAACACAAACCAAAAAAGATGTTTTTCACTTAAGGCACGATAGCCCAGAATAAAGAACCACTTACCAAACTGGATCCTCGATCCCCATCTCATCTCCCCTTTCCACACCTTCCCCCTAGCCGCCCAAATCAAACAACTTGACCTTTAAAAGCATCAATCTATCTATAGCCTTACAACGTGTCTACGAGCCAACGAATCAATCTATCTATGGCCTTACAACGTGTCTACGAGCCAACGAATCAATCTATCTATGGCCTTACAACGTGTCTACGAGCCAACGAATCAATCTATCTATAGCCTTACAAGGTGTCTGCGAGCCAAAGAATCAATCTATCTATAGCCTTACAACATGTCTACAAGCCAACGAATCAATCTATCTATAGCCTTACAATGTGTCTACGAGCAAACGAATCAATCTATCTATAGCCTTACAATGTGTCTACGAGCCAACGAATCAATCTATCTATAGCCTTACAATGTGTCTACAAGCCAACGAATCAATCTATCTATAGCCTTACAATGTGTCTACGAGCAAACGAATCCTTGAAATAAATGTTTTATGTCATTTTTGGCGCGAACTCAAAGCTGAGCCAAGATTTGAGCCATGTTATCAAATGTACAAACTTGTGTTGGTTGTATGGGATAGTTGAGCTATGTTATCAAATGTACAATGGGAAGGTTTATTAAAGAGTGGCGTGAAGGTTTCTTACAGAGTGGTGTGAAGGTTTCGTACAGAATGGCGTGAAGGTTTCGTACAGAGTGGTGTGAAGGTTTCGTACAGAGTGGTGTGAAGGTTTCGTACAGAGTGGTGTGAAGGTTTCGTACAGAGTGGTGTGAAGGTTTCTTACAGAGTGGTGTGAAGGTTTCGTACAGAGTGGTGTGAAGGTTTCGTACAGAGTGGTGTGAAGTTTTCGTACAGAGTGGCGTGAAGTTTTCGTACAGAGTGGTGTGAAGGTTTCTTACAGAGTGGTGTGAAGTTTTCGTACAGAGTCGTGTGAAGTTTTCGTACAGAGTGGTGTGAAGGTTTCTTACAGAGTGGTGTGAAGTTTTCGTACAGAGTGGTGTGAAGTTTTCGTACAGAGTGGTGTGAAGTTTTCGTACAGAGTGGTGTGAAGTTTTCGTACAGAGTGGCGTGAAGGTTTCTTACAGAGTGGTGTGAAGTTTTCGTACAGAGTGGTGTGAAGTTTTCGTACAGAGTGGTGTGAAGGTTTCGTACAGAGTGGCGTGAAGGTTTCGTACAGAGTGGCGTGAAGGTTTCGTACAGAGTGGCGTGAAGTTTTTTTACAGAGTGGCGTGAAGGTTTCTTACAGAGTCGTGTGAAGGTTTCTTACAGAGTGGTGTGAAGAACACAATGTTTGATTGGCTTTTGAAAAATGACGTAGATGAAGAGTTTAAATGTGTTTTGGATGATTCGGGACAATGGGATTTTCTTAGAACTTTCAAGTCATGAACAAAACTGGAAAGTTTGTGGAATTTTGGAGGAAAAAAATGGAGAAAAGTGAAGATGTTGCTTTCTTTGGGTGAACATTTCTGGCAAACTTCGTGAACTTAATATTTGGCTTCAGTGTAAGAATAAGAATATCATGGTGTTTGAACAGAAATGTCAAGGTTTTTAAACGAAAATGCCATGGTGTTTAAACAGAAATGTCATGGTGTTTAAACAAAAATGCCATGGTGATTAAACAGAAATGTTATGGTGTTTAAACAAAAATGTCATGGTGTTTAAACAGAAAAGTCATGGTGTTTAAACAAATATGCCATGGTGTTTAAACAGAAATGTAATGGTGTTTAAACAAAAATGCCATGGTGTTTAAACAGAAAAGTCAGGGTGTTTAAACAAAAATGCCATGGTGTTTAAACAGAAATGTCATGGTGTTTAAACAAAAATGCCATGGTGTTTAAACAGAAAATTCTAACTAGAATACAACTCCCTTTAATCATGTGACTGGTTGTTATGTTCATGCTCATGGTCCTTCGAATGTCACGTGGTCATAAAGTCAGTGTGGGTTTGGAACGGGCGGAGGGACAAGCCCCCAAACAACACAAAAGTCTGACCCGATGAGACCCCCTGCTCTGAAGCCTACAGCTGTTTCCAACCAGTGTTACTGTGTCGCAGTTGGATTAAACACTTATAATTTATGACCGGTTTACGAGCGGCCCTGGCTTAAACTTGGCCAACCATGCCAACCACTTCAATGAATTCGTACGTTTTAAATAGAGACGTGACAAATATTTTGGAATGTTTTTGTGTTTATTTTTCAAAATAGAAGTAATATTTTCAATTATGACTTTATTTATAATTTTTGAAAGGTATTTTACAAATGATGCATTTCAAAACAATAAGTTGCAAATAGCTCAGGTAGTATGCAAGTTGCAACTAAGGAGAACTACGTTCTTGCCTGGAGAGTCACCCATTGTTGCAAACTGAACTTAAGAGAGACAACCCTGCGACGGACAACCCCGTCTTAAAATAGCCCCTGCGTTGGACAATCCGATCTGTAACAACCCCTGCGTTGGACAACCCGGTCTTAAAACAACCCTTGCGTTGGACAACCCGGTCTTTAACAAACCCTGCGTTGGACGCATAAGAAAATAGAAGGGAATTGGTTTCGGCTTTCTATTTTAAAATAATATTATTAATTTAATTATTTTATTTTTAAAATAATGATTGCAATATTTCCCAGTCTGTTTAGCTTGATCACCAGTGAGTCAGGCCGTGTGCCAGTCGTGCCTCCACAGATTGCGTCATTACTGTCGCATTGCAACATGTTGTAATGTTTACCGTAGTTTAACCTAATTGGAATAACATAAGCCAACGTGCTTTTTTTCTCTGCATCTGTTATGATCATGTGTTTAGCTTATGTGTTATGCTGGTGTGTTATGCTCATGTGTTATGCTCATGTGTTATGCTCATGTGTTATGCTCATGTGTTATGCTCATGTGTTATGCTCGTGTGTTATGCTCTGTGTGTTATGCTCTGTGTGTTATGCTCGTGTGTTATGCTCATGTGTTATGCTCTGTGTGTTATGCTCTGTGTGTTATGCTCTGTGTGTTATGCTCGTGTGTTATGCTCATGTGTTATGCTCATGTGTTATGCTCTGTGTTTTATGCTCTGTGTGTTATGCTCGTGTGTTATGCTCATGTGTTATGCTCGTCTGTTATGCTCGTGTGTTATGATCATGTGTTATGCTCATGTGTTATGATCATGGGTTATGCTCATGTGTTATACTCGTGTGTTATGCTCCTGTGTTATGCTCATGTGTTATGCTCATGTGTTTAGCTCATGTGTTATGCTCATGTGTTATGCTCATGTGTTATGCTCATGTGTTATGGTCGTGTGTTATGCTCATGTGTTATGGTCGTGTGTTATGATCATGTGTTATGCTCATGTGTTATGCTCATGTGTTATGGTCATGTGTTATGCTCGTGTGTTATGCTCATGTGTTATGCTCATATGTTATGCTCATATGTTATGCTCATGTGTTATGCTCATATGATATGCTCTGTGTGTTATGCTCATGGGTTATGGTCGTGTGTTATGCTCATGTGTTATGCTCATGTGTTATGCTCATGTGTTATGCTCATGTGTTATGCTCATGTGTTATGCTCATGGGTTATGGTCGTGTGTTATGCTCGTGTGTTATGCTCGTGTGTTATGCTCATGGGTTATGGTCGTGTGTTATGCTCGTGTGTTATGGTCGTGTGTTATGCTCATATGTTATGCTCATATGTTATGCTCATATGTTATGCTGATGTGTTATGCTGATGTGTTATGCTCATGTGTTATGCTCATGGGTTATGGTCGTGTGTTATGCTCATCTGTTATGCTCATCTGTTATGCTCATGTGTTATGGTCGTGTGTTATGGTCGTGTGTTATGCTCATCTGTTATGCTCATCTGTTAGGCTCATGTGTTATGCTCATGTGTTATGCTCGTGTGTTATGGTCGTGTGTTATGGTCGTGTGTTATGCTCATGTGTTATGGTCGTGTGTTCTGCTCATACAACGATGGATTTTTCCAAACATAATTATTTTAGAGCTGCATAGACCAAATAACTAAAAATCTGGCGTTCTGGTCTGGTCTCGATTCTGTAAACATGCGTTTAAAATATGCTTGTAGGTAAAAGAGTTGGGGGGGGGGGGGAGGGATGGCAAAGATACAAACTTATCTTTTCATGATCACGTCTCGTTATTTCTCGTTCCGCCGCAATGTCGGGTCCCATCCGGCTCACGCCCAAAACACACACACACATACTAAAAATCTGGCGTTCTGGTCTGGTCTCGATTCTGTCAACATGCGTTTAAAATATGCTTGTAGGTAAAAGAGTTGGGGGGGGGGTGAGGGATGGCAAAGATACAAACTTATCTTTTCATGATCACGTCTCGTTATTTCTCGTTCCGCCGCAATGTCGGGTCACATCCGGGTCACGCCCAAAACACACACACACAAACCATTCAACAGCAATGGCCAATGACGTCACTTCCGACTCTTGTGCGTGTGTGTGTGTGATTTCCTTTATAATGCTATTTTGATAGATAGCCATAGATCAGGGATTCTAAACCCTTGCAATGACGACAGCAAATCCTGTTCCCCGTACGCCAACGATTAAATTGCCCATAAACATTCCAAACAAACTTTGTGTATGTGTCTCCCCACGCCCCTGGACCCCTGACATAGACGCATCTATTTTGACACTATACGTTAGACAGGTTGCGTACTAAAGACACCTTGCGACGGGCCATCGTAAAGGCTTGTGTAAACGTGGAGGCCTTTATCTCAATACTTGGTGACCTAAACGTCTCTAGTTAAATATCAAATCAATGGATGGTGCCGTACCAACGTCTGGTGATAAGTGATGTCTGTGTGGAGGTGTAGCAGAGGCATAGCGTGGTGGGGGCAGGGGGGCAGATGTCCCCGGGCGCCAGCTAGTTAGGGGCGCCAAAATGTGCTTTGATATTATTTTATTGATGAAAATAATGGGTTTGAGAGTTGAAAAAAAGAAAAAAGGGGCGCTAAAATGGATCTTGTCCCACGGGCGAGAATCTTGTCCCCGGGCGCCAAACACCCTCGCTACGCCACTGAGGTGTAGTGGTGATGGTGATGGTGGTGGTGTGTTTTATTGACATCGTGCCACCCCCCCCCCCAACCTGTCCCTTCACAGGGCAAGGCCACACATCTGAGCGATGATAGCTCCGTTGCGGTCCGACAGACACGGTTTTCTTTCATACGGTATTTCTATGCATGACATAAGATACCAGCTATCTTACACATCTTACACTTACATTACTACAGGCTTTTCTCTTTGGTTGCTGTGTTTTAAAATGGATTAACTTGACCAGTTATTCCCAAGAAATGTTTCATTCACTTACAGACGCAACAATGACTGTCTTCGTTGACATGAGGACAACGATGACTGTCTACGTTGACATGAGGACAACAATGACTGTCTACGTTGACATGAGGACAACAATGACTGTCTACGTTGACATGAGGATATAGAAGATTCCGTGGCGTAGCGAGGGTTTCTGGCGCAGAATGATAGTGTCGTAGGGTGATAGTGTCGTAGAGGGATAGTGTCGTAGAGGGATAGTGTCGTAGAGTGATAGTGTCGTAGAGTGATAGTGTCGTAGAGGGATAGTGTCGTAGAGTGATAGTGTCGTAGAGTGATAGTGTCGTAGAGTCATAGTGTCGTAGAGGGATAGTGTCGTAGAGTGATAATGTCGTAGAGTGATAGTGTCGTAGAGTGATAGTGTCGTAGAGTGATAGTGTCGTAGAGGGATAGTGTCGTAGAGTGATAGTCTCGTAGAGTGATAGTCTCGTAGAGTGATAGTGTCGTAGAGTGATAGTGTCGTAGAGGGATAGTGTCGTAGAGTGATAGTGTCGTAGAGTGATAGTGTCGTAGAGGGATAGTGTCGTAGAGTGATAGTGTCGTAGAGTGATAGTGTCGTAGAGGGATAGTGTCGTAGAGGGATAGTGTCGTAGAGGGATAGTGTCGTAGAGGGATAGTGTCGTAGAGTGATAGTGTCGTAGAGGGATAGTGTCGTAGAGGGATAGTGTCGTAGAGGGATAGTGTCGTAGAGAGATAGTGTCGTAGAGTGATAGTGTCGTAGAGGGATAGTGTCGTAGAGTGATAGTGTCGTAGAGTGATAGTGTCGTAGAGTGATAGTGTCGTAGAGTGATAGTGTCGTAGAGTGATAGTGTCGTAGAGTGATAGTGTCGTAGAGTGATAGTGTCGTAGAGTGATAGTGTCGTAGAGTGATAGTGTCGTAGAGTGATAGTGTCGTAGAGTGATAGTGTCGTAGAGTGATAGTGTCGTAGAGTGATAGTGTCGTAGAGTGATAGTGTCGTAGAGTGATAGTGTCGTAGAGTGATAGTGTCGTAGAGTGATAGTGTCGTAGAGTGATAGTGTCGTAGAGTGATAGTGTCGTAGAGTGATAGTGTCGTAGAGTGATAGTGTCGTAGAGTGATAGTGTCGTAGAGTGATAGTGTCGTAGAGTGATAGTGTCGTAGAGTGATAGTGTCGTAGAGTGATAGTGTCGTAGAGTGATAGTGTCGTAGAGTGATAGTGTCGTAGAGTGATAGTGTCGTAGAGTGATAGTGTCGTAGAGTGATAGTGTCGTAGAGTGATAGTGTCGTAGAGTGATAGTGTCGTAGAGTGATAGTGTCGTAGAGTGATAGTGTCGTAGAGTGATAGTGTCGTAGAGTGATAGTGTCGTAGAGTGATAGTGTCGTAGAGTGATAGTGTCGTAGAGTGATAGTGTCGTAGAGTGATAGTGTCGTAGAGTGATAGTGTCGTAGAGTGATAGTGTCGTAGAGTGATAGTGTCGTAGAGTGATAGTGTCGTAGAGTGATAGTGTCGTAGAGTGATAGTGTCGTAGAGTGATAGTGTCGTAGAGTGATAGTGTCGTAGAGTGATAGTGTCGTAGAGTGATAGTGTCGTAGAGTGATAGTGTCGTAGAGTGATAGTGTCGTAGAGTGATAGTGTCGTAGAGTGATAGTGTCGTAGAGTGATAGTGTCGTAGAGTGATAGTGTCGTAGAGGGATAGTGTCGTAGAGTGATAGTGTCGTAGAGTGATAGTGTCGTAGAGGGATAGTGTCGTAGAGTGATAGTGTCGTAGAGGGATAGTGTCGTAGAGTGATAGTGTCGTAGAGGGATAGTGTCGTAGAGGGATAGTGTCGTAGAGTGATAGTGTCGTAGAGTGATCGTGTCGTAGAGGGATAGTGTCGTAGAGTGATCGTGTCGTAGAGTGATAGTGTCGTAGAGGGATAGTGTCGTAGAGGGATAGTGTCGTAGAGGTATAGTGTCCTAGAGGGATAGTGTCGTAGAGTGATAGTGTCGTAGAGGGATAGTGTCGTAGAGGGATAGTGTCGTAGAGGGATAGTGTCGTAGAGAGATAGTGTCGTAGAGTGATAGTGTCGTAGAGGGATAGTGTCGTAGAGTGATAGTGTAGTTTTAAAAAAAATTATTGTCGATCTGTAGTCGCATGCATGTTCTAAGGTTTTTCCACCATTGTCCATAATGTTCTAAGGTTTTGCCACCATTGTCCATAATGTTCTTAGGCTTTGCCACCAATGTCCATAATGTTCAAAGATTTTGCCACCAATGTCCATAATGCTCTTAGGCTTTGCCACCAGTGTCCATAATGTTCTAAAGTTTTGCCACCAATGTCCATAATGTTCTTAGGTTTTGCCACCAATGTCCATAATGTTCTTAGGCTTTGCCACCAATGTCCATAATGTTCTAAAGTTTTGCCACTAATGTCCATAATGTTCTAAAGTTTTGCCACCAATGTCCATAATGTTCTAAGGTTTTGCCCTCATTGTCTATAATATTCTAAAGTTTTGCCACGAATGTCCATAATGTTCTAAGGTTTTGCCCTCATTGTCCATAATGTTCTAAAGTTTTGCCACCAATGTCCATAATGTTCTAAAGTTTTGCCACCAATGTCCATAATGTTCTTAGGCTTTGCCACCAATGTCCATAATGTTCTAAAGTTTTGCCACCAATGTCCATAATGTTCTAATGTTTTGCTCTCATTGTCTATAATGTTCTAAAGTTTTGCCACCAATGTCCATAATGTTCTAAGGTTTTGCCCTCATTGTCTATAATGTTCTAAAGTTTTGCCACCACTGTCCATAATGTTCTAAGGTTTTGCTCTCATTGTCTATAATGTTCTAAAGTTTTGTCACCACTGTCCATAATGTTCTAAAGTTTTGCCACCAATGTCCATAATGTTCTAAGGTTTTGCCCTCATTGTCTATAATGTTTTTAAGTTTTGCCACCACTGTCCATAATGTTCTAAAGTTTTGCCACCAATGTCCATAATATTCTAAGGTTTTGCCCTCATTGTCTATAATGTTTTTAAGTTTTGCCACCACTGTCCATAATGTTCTAAAGTTTTGCCACCAATGTCCATAATGTTCTAAAGTTTTGCCACCATTGACCATTCCTTGAAAGGATATCCGTAAGGCATTACCACTTACTTTCCTGATGAAAAAACCCCATTAAATCTGTGATGTCAGCCACCAAACAGGATGTAATCCCACAATGTGTGTGTGTCACATGACACGGGCGCGTAACCCTTGTTTGTGTCAAGGCAAGATGGCGCTCAACCAGCACAGATGTTTGGGGGTTGATGGCGCTACTGTTAACAGTCCACTGTGTAATCACTGTGTAATCACTGTGTAATCACTGTGTAATCACTGTGTAATCCACTTGAAATAAAACGAGGCCTTGCTATAATCTCATCCAATCATTAGGAATTAAATCTTTTTTTTTTTTTTAAATTTTACTCCAAAGATAATTCTAATGTTATAAAAATAACACAAAAACTTAAGTGAGAACTATTAAAGACAAAATTACGCTTAATCACAGAATGCGAGCAGCTAGTCATTAAGTGGTGATGGGGGTCCAGCATTAAGTGTGGTGATGGGGGTCCAGCATTAAGTGGGTGATGGGGGTCCAGCATTAAGTGTGGTGATGGCTCCAGCATTAAGTGTGTGGATGGGGGTCCAGCATTAAGTGTGGTGATGGCTCCAGCATTAAGTGCGGTGATGGGGGTGCAGAATTAAGTGTGGTGATGGCTCCAGCATTAAGTGCGGTGATGGGGGTCCAGCATTAAGTGTGGTGATGGCTCCAGCATTAAGTGCGGTGATGGGGGTCCAGCATTAAGTGTGGTGATGGGGGTCCAGCATTAAGTGTGGTGATGGGCTCCAGCATTAAGTGTGGTGATGGCTATAGCATTAAGTGTGGGGATGGGCTCCAGCATTAAGTGTGGGGATGGGCTCCAGCATTAAGTGTGGGGATGGACTCAAGCATTAAGTGTGGTGATGGGCTCCAGCATTAAGTGTGGTGATGGGCTCCAGCATTAAGTGTGGTGATGGGCTCCAGCGTTAAGTGTGGGGATGGGCTCCAGCATTAAGTGTGGGGATGGGCTCCAGCATTAAGTGTGGGGATGGACTCCAGCATTAAGTGTGGGGATGGACTCCAGCATTAAGTGGGGGGATGGGCTCCATCATTAAGTGTGGTGATGGGCTCCAGTATTAAGTGTGGTGATGGGCTCCAGCATTAAGTGTGGGGATGGGCTCCAGCATTAAGTGTGGGGATGGGCTCCAGCATTAAGTGTGGGGATGGGCTCCAGCATTAAGTGTGGTGATGGGCTCCAGCATTAAGTGTGGGGCTTGAATCAATTTAGAGTACGCAGCGAGCCTGTAGACATGACTGACAAAGAAGTTAAAGTGGGGGTAGTGGGGGAGTCGGCTACTGGTAAATTCGATGCTGTGGGTGTGTGTGGACGTCAACAGGTGTTATGGGGGCGCTTGTTTACCTGGGGGGGGGGGTTACATTCCACATAGGGGTTGTAAGAGCAAGTGCACCACTGTATAAGGGAGAGATGCCCTAGCCAGCGGCACGTTAGTGCACCACTGTGTAAAGGAGAGATGCCCTAGCCAGCGGCACGTTCGATCGGAGTGAAACCGGATGTTGTTCACACACAGACGCGTTTGACACGTTGCCAGGGTTACGTCAGGCTGCCCTGTCATACAACCCGTCGCTCGATGTTCATAAAAGCTCAGCATATTTACCTGTTTTATTGAACTTAGAATCCCATTACATTTTATGGCGCCAAGGGGGCACACTAACAATCCCATTATAATTTAAGGCACCAGGGGGGGGGCACACTTAAAATGCCATAATGCAACATGGCACCAGGGGCACACAATTACAATGTGCCAAATAAAGTTCAAATGTGCACTAAAGATTTTCGAAAAAATTGCAACTTGAAACAAAATTTTATGCAACCTCGTGACCCTCAATTTGAAGTATTGATATTTGATGCAATAAACAAGTGTTGATATTTGATGCAATAAACAAGTGTTGATATTTGATGCAATAAACAATTATTGATATTTGATGCAATAAACAAGTGTTGATATTTGATGCAATAAACAAGTGTTGATATTTGATGCAATAAACAAGTGTTAATATTTGATGCAATAAACAATTATTGATATTTGATGCAATAAACAAGTGTTGATATTTGATGCAATAAACAAGTGTTGATATTTGATGCAATAAACAAGTGTTGATATTTGATGCAATAAACAAGTGTTGATATTTGATGCAATAAACAATTGATATTTGATGCAATAAACAAGTGTTGATATTTGATGCAATAAACAAGTGTTGATATTTGATGCAATAAACAAGTGTTGATATTTGATGCAATAAACAAGTGTTGATATTTGATGCAATAAACAATTATTGATATTTGATGCAATAAACAAGTGGTGATATTTGATGCAATAAACAAGTGTTAATATTTGATGCAATAAACAAGTGGTGATATTTGATACAATAAACAAGTGTTGATATTTGATGCAATAAACAATTATTGATATTTGATGCAATAAACAAGTGTTGATATTTGATGCAATAAACAATTGTTGATATTTGATGCAATAAACAAGTATTGATAGTTGATGCACTAAACAGGTGTTGATAATTGTTACACTAAACAAGTGTTGATATTTGATGCACTAAACAAGTCTTGATAGTTGATGCACTAAACAAGTATTGATAGTTGATGCACTAAACAAGTTTTGATAGTTGATGCACTAAACAAGTGTTGATAGTTGATGCACTAAACAAGTGTTGATAGTTGATGCACTAACCGACTATCTCTTGTAGAATTTGATAAATCTTGTTCGTGAACATTCCTTTAATTAATTTGTCAACCAAAATCCATCAAAATGTCATCTAATGACACAATACTCTACGATATCTGTTCAACACTGGGTTTTAAGAAAATAGAATGGAATATTTTTTAACGGAACAATTTTAACGAAAGATTTCCGTGACGACCAAATTCCTGTTGTTTTTTTTTATTTTTCATTTCTTTCAATGACACAGAAACTTGTCTACTTATTAAAATACTAAAATCCAATTTCAAAGTTTTGCATCCTTACCATGGGCGTTACCCCGTCTCTCGTAATGGTACATGTTCCACTGATAACAACTACACTTTGAGCGCCTCAGATTTACTTTTGTCATATTTAGATAACTGTGTTTAAAACTATGTGTACGCTTTGAGAACTTCGAATTTATATTTCTAATGATTAGATCAGTCGGTCTAATATATTTCTGCGCGTAGTTTCGTGCTTAAGGCTAAACAGCTTTACAAAGATCCGGTTTTCATCTCTATGGTATACATTTTTTTCTCTTTTGTTTCAAAGATTCCATCACAACATTGACTTGATACGAGGACCAATGTCGTTTTCAACCACGACAAACATTGATTCAATTCAAAGAAGCACATTCTTACTAGCATTAGTGACAGTGATGAGCATGTAAGAGATTCACTTACCAGCGGGGAGGAAAGTGGTCGGAAACAAGTTGGTACACTTTTCACCACTAAATGAATTGTCAGCACTGGGATGGCTGAGGGGACCAGCTTGGTGGGCAGGCGGCTGTGTGACGCTCCTCTCAAACCCAGGTGACGAGGCCCACATTAAGACAAAGTCTAAATATAGACATAGGTTTTTACGTTAGTAGCCGGTAAGGGGGGCGTGGCCCGGAGGATTTTTTTTTTAACGGCCCTGCAACTTGTGAAATACCGGGAGTGTCATGTGACCGTGTTGCAACAACGGCGATGTCTAGCGGTGGGCACTTTGCTCCCGTGTGTGGCAGCAGTACTTTGCAGATGAGGAGGGAAGGCAGGGATCGGGATTAGAAGACCGCGGAAGGAATGCAGCAATAGAAAGTTAGAAGGTTTCAAAGCAAGAATTCCTGCAACGCCTTCTGGGCTTCCGGGAAACCCGGGCCGTGGTCTATGGCTGTCTTTTCGGGAATCCCGGTTTATAAATTAAATGTTTACACCCCCCCCCCCAGAAGTCTAACTTCTAACATATATATTTCTGGATAAACGCTTCGTTGACGTCATTCACCATTTTATTTATTCGTCAAAGAAAACTCTACATTGAAATAAGTTTAAACGGTTCGTTGACGTCATTCACCATTTTATTTATTCGTCAAAGAAAACCCTACATTGAAATAAGGTGCCCAGGTGTTCAAAAGGGTGGGGGGTTGGGGGGGGGGGGGATAGCACTTAGACGTCTCATTTTCACTCAGGTCTGAGTTTGTAGTTGGTACAGAAATGGCGTAATTCAGATTTTGGCTGTAAATAGATAATGGGGCACTCCACAAGTGAAGTCACGTGTTTAAAAAAAGGGGGTCGCACATTTTTGGGGACGGAACTGAGGGGGGTGGGGGTGGGGTTGCAGCAATGTGACGTCATATTAAAAGCGTAACATTATTGAGAGAGATTGATGGCAATTTGTACACTATTAAATGAAAGACATTTTGAGCATTATTCTTGTACACACCGATTACAATCATTATTTTATTGTTCAACTACGATCACCGAGAGAGTCACTACAGGCATGCGAGGTCCGAGAAATGACCTCTGGTCAAGTTACAGGACGCCAAGGAGGATGAGAACCGGGGTCTAGTGACTTGGACAGTGTGAGAATTTTAAATTATGTCGAAATGCGCAGACGACGGTAGCCATAGAATTAGGGCTATCACGTGATAAAACGGAAACATATGGTTACTGCGGGGTGGGTGAACCTGGGACATGTTCTAGGGCAGGGATTCTTGACATTTATGCATCGCTGCATCTCCCCACCCCCTTCAATCTCAAAATATTTCTCGTAACCTCCCCCCCCCCCCCCCCTCAGTGTTACGTACCGTTATGGTTATGAAAATGTCATCAGTGTCAGGATTGGGCTCCTAGAATGTCATCAGTGTCAAGATTGGGCTCCTAGAATGTCATCAGTGTCAGGATTGGGCTCCTAGAATGTCATCAGTGTCAGGATTGGGCTCCTAGAATGTCATCAGTGTCAAGATTGGGCTCCTAGAATGTCATCAGTGTCAAGATTGGGCTCCTAGAATGTCATCAGTGTCAGGATTGGGCTCCTAGAATGTCATCAGTGTCAGGATTGGGCTCCTAGAATGTCATCAGTGTCAGGATTGGGCTCCTAGAATGTCATCAGTGTCAAGATTTGGCTCCTAGAATGTCATCAGTGTCAAGATTGGGCTCCTAGAATGTCATCAGTGTCAAGATTTGGCTCCTAGAATGTCATCAGTGTCAAGATTGGGCTCCTAGAATGTCATCAGTGTCAGGATTGGGCTCCTAGAATGTCATCAGTGTCAGTATTGGGCTCCTAGAATGTCATCAGTGTCAAGATTTGGCTCCTAGAATGTCATCAGTGTCAAGATTGGGCTCCTAGAATGTCATCAGTGTCAGGATTGGGCTCCTAGAATGTCATCAGTGTCAAGATTTGGCTCCTAGAATGTAATCAGTCTCAAGATTTGGCTCTAGAATGTAATCAGTGTCAAGATTTGGCTCCTAGAATGAACACGACCAAAACAGAAGAGAAAAACAGTATGTAAATAAAACGACACTAATCTAGCGATACTAACACTATTTCATGTAATTATACTCTTACATTTCTATACAAATTCAAATTCGAATACACAAACAAATCAAAGCTAGATCATCTTACAGATCATAAATACACACATCATAAATACACACATCATAAATACACACATCATAAATACACACATCACAAATACACACATCATAAATACACACGTCATAAATACACACATCATAAATACACACATCATAAATACACACATCATAAATACACATACGTATAGCCAAATATCTCTCCCTTCCTCCCTCTGTCACCTCTCCTTTTCTGCCTCTCTCTCTCTCTCTCTCTCTCTCTCTCTCTCTCTTTCTCTCTCTCTCTCTCTCTTTCTCTCTCTCTCTCTCTGCTAAGAACCCTGTCGACCCATAAATATAGGTATTAGATCAGAACTATTTAGTTTTGAAATTCTGGACATTGCGCCACCTGGTGACATCCTATATACAAAATAGAACGCATTCGAACGGGAAGGAACTCCTGGCCCATACACTCGGTGACGTCATTGTCAAGGCCATACTAATGGGGCGAAAAGTGGTGATGGCTAAAACTAATCCTACTGATGTGCTGTACCAGGCCAGACTTTAACATGCAGTCAGGCCAGACTTTAACATGCAGTCAGGCCAGACTTTAACATGCAGTCAGGCCAGACTTTAACATGCAGTCAGGCCAGACTTTAACATGCAGTCAGGCCAGACTTTAACATGCAGTCAGGCCAGACTTTAACATGCAGTCAGGCCAGACTTTAACATGCAGTCAGGCCAGACTTTAACATGCAGTCAGGCCAGACTTTAACATGCAGTCAGG
>CAXITT010000391.1:533612-559369 GCA_964033795.1 Lymnaea stagnalis | reverse complement strand
TAGCTGGAGATTGTGACGTCTGTAGCTGGAGATTGTGACGTCTGTAGCTGGAGATTGTGACGTCTGTAGCTGGAGATTGTGACGTCTGTAGCTGGAGATTGTGACGTCTGTAGCTGGAGATTGTGACGTCTTTAGAAGGAGCGAGTCTTCATTTTGCGCTTCTATTCTCCAGATAAAAAAAAAATAAAAAATGCAGGGGCGTCACTTGACGGTACAGTGTTTGCGGCTGCATCGAATGGCACCATGACATCGAATGGCACCATGACATCGAATGGCACCATGACATCGAATGGCACCATGACATCGAATGGCACCATGACATCGAATGGCACCATGACATCGAATGGCACCATGACATCGAATGGCACCATGACATCGAATGGCACCATGACATCGAATGGCACCATGACATCGAATGGCACCATGACATCGAATGGCACCATGACATCGAATGGCACCATGACATCGAATGGCACCATGACATCGAATGGCACCATGACATCGAATGGCACCATCACATCGAATGGCACCATCACATCGAATGGCACCATGACATCGAATGGCACCATCACAGGGACATCAAAATGGAAAAAAGGAAATTGAACAGTTTTTTCAAGATGATTTACTAATTTTTAGTAGTTTAGTACAAGTTACAAGAGCACAGGGCCACAAGAAATGGATAGCTCCTAACAGGGTGCCACCAGATCAGGGGGCCATCAGAACACGGTGCCACCAAACCAGGGTGCCATCAGAACAGGGTGCCATCAGAACAGGGTGCCACCAGATCAGGCAGGGTGCCATCAGAACAGGGTGCAACATGAACAGGGTGCAACTAGAACAGGGTGCCATCAGAGAAAACATACTCGTAGGAGGTCCATGGGGCATTCTGGAAGAGGCGACACCATGAGTTTACCGCACTTGATGACACCATGAGTTTACCATACTGGGGGACACCATGAGTTTACCGCACCGGGTGTCACCATGAGTTTACCGCAAAGGATGACACCATGAGATTACCATACTGGATTACACCATGAGTTTACCGCACTTGATGACACCATGAGTTTACCGCACTTGATGACACCATGAGTTGACAATTCTGGGTGACACATGAGTTCATGAGTTTACCGCAAAGGATGACACCATGACTTTACCGCACTGGGTGGCAACATGAGTTTACCGCACTGGATGACACCAACCCTAGTGGCGCCTATGCCCACATATAACTGTCCCAGCATTCTGTCTATCCGGCTTTAAAAATAAAAATGTTCAACGTCCAATATCATCAACTACACAGAAATTTTGGGTTAGGGTTTGGGTTTGGGTTAGGGTTTGGGTTAGGGTTTGGGTTAGGGTTTGGATTAGGGTTTGGGTTTGGGTTAGGGTTTGGGTTAGGGTTAGGGTTTGGGTTTGGGGATTTGAGTTTGCTCATAATTTCAAAGGAGGATGATTTGCAGGGCCATGTTAATAACACATGGGGCCTGTGTACAGCAATGCACTGGGCCCTCTAGCAACACAACAGACTTGGGCTGTGAGAAAGGGGGCACTCGCCCCACGCTATAACAGTGTGGGGAGGGGTGTACAAAAGTTCCTGCTCCCCACCAACTAATCAAGAAGAATAAAAATGTAAAATAAACATTCAATACATTTAAACATTGATTACTACAATTGATTGATAAAAAAGATAAAATCATTCCAAATCAATAATAGTTTAAAAAATTATCAGAAATAAACTATAATTAATTAACAGAGGATGATCAATTATCATTATTTGTCAGATATATAAAATAAATTATTTAATATAAATCAACATAATCGTTGGCGTAATTTTTTTGCAGAGAATAGTTTTATTATTGATTTACAGTTAATTTAAATCTTAAGGATGCCATTTTCCAAACACATAAGTGAAAGCCGCAGTTCAAACGTTCTCATTGTACACGAAGCTGATTCTTTATGAGCTTCAATCTTGAATGTGAACTTTCCCCTTATTCTCATGATTTTACAAGTCAACATCTTTGCACTGCATGACGTCACTTGATTTTTACCCTCTTTCCATAATGTCGTTCCAAAGAATTGACAGAAAGATCGTTTCCAGGTTGCCAATGTCCTTACTTAGTCCTTCTGACTCACACCTCATATCATTTTTCTTACCGCCCGGGACCAACATCTTTGACTAACATGAGTGGAAACAAAATTTCGTACCTTATTTTTTTAGATTCATATCTAGGAGAAGTAAAACTTGTTGACGAGAGTTATGCCCCTTTAAAGTTAAAGGTTTAAAAATATTCATCTTATGATTCGCATTTATATTAATATTTTTTGGAATGTGCAGATAATTTTGTGGGTTAAAATTGGGAAACGTGCTGTCCACTGACTTTAAAATCAATTTAAATTTCCAAAATATATCAATATTCATTACCAATATGTAAAGCATGATGCCTCTATAAGAATGAGTCTCCTAGAAGATCGAAGCCCCCTAGAAGTGTCAGGCCCCCTAGAGGTGTGAGGCCCTGGGCCAGTGCCCATGCCTAAAGACGCCACTGTGATGATGATTGATTACTTGTATAGCGCTTGTGTCCATGCTATTCTAGCTTGACTCAGAGCGCTTTGATGTCACAAAATCTATTTAAAGAAAAATGTCTTTAAATGTCTTTTAAATGATTTTTTTTATCATTTTTTTTTAAACTGTTCCATAATTTAGGCGTTATAGCTTCGAAAGAGCACACTCCGAAGGTGACTTTTTGTGTCTCTCCACGATAGGAACTCTCAGTAGGGACTGTGATGTAGAATGTAGATAGTAAGGTGTAGAGCCTTTCATACAGCTGCACGTCAGGGACAGAATTTTGCGCTCACTCACAGGAAGCAAGCCAGAAACAAACCCTGACCACAGAACTGGTTTGATGAATCATTGTGAGTTTACTATGCCAATGTTGCATGATATTTAAATTAAGAATAATAATACTTACAGGCCCATTCTTAGCATACGCTGAATACGCATCCGCGTAGGGCCCCGAATGTGAGGGGGCCCCCGTGAGGCACCCTCGATCCCCCGTTTTTTTTTAAACTGGCCCTGCAGCCGTCTGTGTCACTCACGTTACCTTCCTCATCCTGAAATGTATCATTCTGGGTTGAATAGCACCTGCCACCATATCACCTGCCAATATAGCATCTGCCACCATAGCACCTGCTGCCATCATAGCACCTGTCACCATAGAACCTGCCAATATAGCACCTGCCACCATAGCACCTGTCGATGTTCCGACCGTTACTTGCAGTTGCACCTAAAGAAAAAGAAATTATGTCATCAGATCATCTGATATCCCACAGACAGGATCGTCCCTAGCAAACAATGGGAGACTTGAATGGTCCACATCTAGACCACTGCCGAACACGAACACACATACACGAACACACACGCGCGCGCGGGCGCACACACACACGCACGTACACACACAAACACACACACGCACAAACACACACAGGCACACACAATACAAAGAATGTAATTCAGGAAGAAATACAACATAATTTATTGAAAGCAATGCAGCCATTTATCTCCATTTCCGGCCGGATTAGAAATAAATAGATTAAATTTTAATGGTTACCACTTCTTAAACCTGATTATACCAAATAAAAACTTGGAGAAAGTCATGAAATAAATGTTCTTAAATGAGTTTGTGAAATCATTCCCACACTGATCCGAAATTTCCACAGGTCCTTGACCCATAGACCAACTTAGACTGAGTTGGAGGAATGTGTTTGCAGATCGTCGAAGTATTCTTGCTTTTTATTTTTATATTAACCCTAAATGGATCTGCAACAATCTTGTTTATTCGATCATCCTTAGCTTTTCATTGGTCAACATTCTTTTGAAGATTCGCAGTTTTTTAAACCATGACCATGCCGTTGTAAAACACACACACACACACACACACACGCACGCACGCACACACGCACGCACGCACACACACGCACACGCACGCACACACATACACATGCACGCAACACACACACACACACACACGCACGCACGCACGCACACACAACTAATGCCTATTGGCTAAGATCAAAGTAGAGATCCTTTTCTATCTAAGATTCGCAGTTTTTTATACCATGACCATGCCGTTGTAAAACACACACACACACACACACACGCACGCACGCACACACGCACGCACGCACACACACGCACACGCACGCACACACATACACATGCACGCAACACACACACACACACACATGCACGCACGCACGCACACACAACTAATGCCTATTGGCTAAGATCAAAGTAGAGATTCTTTTCTATCTGGTTACCAAGCCTGTTTTTGTGACTCGTGGTTTCGCATCTTTGTGATTGTGTCTGGTCGTAGCTCGTGATCGGTGGAATAATTATTAGAGATCCGCTCGTCCCTACGCCTACATACATCTGGGGGCAGCAAAAATGGAGAAGAGATTTCGTAAATAACTTATTTAAGCGTATTTAAGCTATCAAATATAGCCTATCTTATTTTATACAAGTAAATAATCCGATTTAACGATCAAATTTGAAATAATAGAATTCATCGGCATCGGCTTTGCATCGGCATCGGCTATTTTATTTTTCATTGTTTACTGTGGCTTTTCAAAGATCGCTTTTGTTGCCCTAAGGGGCTGCATGGTCAATTGTAAGTACTATTGATTCATTGATTGAAATTCTTAATTCAGAATTAAATAATAATGTATTTATTTATTTTTAAAAAAAGAGAGACAACTCTAAATTAAATCAGTTAAGCTCTTCTATGTCAAAACATCTCTTTTCCTTCATTGTGTGTATTCTTGTTGCATTGCATCCGGTATTTAAAGCATGGCGAAAAGAAAGTTAATTGCTGATGCAGTAAATGGCCCTAAAGGAAAAAAAGTCAAAAAGGATATTATATTGCAACCAGTTGTTTCGTCAGATGATCCTATCCCACGACAGGTATCTAAAATTATTGCACAATTGAACTAGTTAGTTAATTAATAAGCAATAACAGCATACTTGGCTGCGGCTATTTGGACGGAGACGACGGAGTTATTTTAAAAGTTACTTGGATACAAAATTTAAAAAAATTCAAATAATTTTTTTAATAGCACAGTTAGTTAGAGCTAATTTCAAATAAGAAAATGAAACCAGAATCAACTTTTTAGCTTAAGTACTTTTTGAGCTATGAATTTTTAAAGTGTGAGTTCGTTTGGTATTTTTTACTATGGACGAAACCTCCACATCTTGTGACCTCATTCCGCTGATCGCGTCATGCGCAATGACTATATACTTTATATAAGGCAACGCATCGCCTTATCACTAAAATACTGTTTAGGGTCGACTTAGTTTAAACTTTCAACTTTGGCACATGAATAATTAATTAAAGCTTTCCCTGACCAATGGTTTAGTAGTTTTTGCACACGGCAAACTCTTATGAATGAAACTCTGAGGTAGTACTACGATACAGTTATGCAAGTGGCTGTGAATGGTTGCCAATGACAACGTGTTGCACACGGTAAATTCTGATCATTTATAATATGGATTCTACCGGGTTGTTAAAGCTCAAATTAAAACATTCCAGTTTAAATGTCTTTAAATGCATTCTGAAACACAAGTTATCAAATATTTTGATGTAGATAGTGGTAATAAATTAATATTTCCTAAGTATCGGCAACTTCCGCCATTACAAAGGGGGCGTGGCCCACCCCATGACGAAATTAGGTTGAGCGAGCTGCATGACCTGCTGCGAACGCGCAGAAACATAGCGTCTCTCGTAAGACACTTATCGCTGTGAAAATTGGCATACATGTAGATCAATAGATTCCCCAGATGCAAAAAAAATTTGGTAGTGACAAATTTTTTCCTTCGACTTAATTTTAATGATGAAAGTTGCCTTATATTTACCAAGGATTTTCTCAAAGCTGACTGATTGTAAATGAAAAAGAAATTGATTAAAATGTAGGCCAAGATGTCTACCTAATTATAAGGCCGAAAACGGAACTCAAATACATATCGAAAGTACTAATTTAATAATAAATAGACACACACATCGGAAAATTAAAAACTCGGATTTTTTGGCGCCGATTGCGAAATCCCATACACAAAAAGTAGTAGTCTCCCTTGACTTACCGAAGTACCTATTAAAAGTTATTAAAATTTAAAAACTATTATATGTATTTATATTATATGCTGAAAATGAATTAGAACTAATTGTAGATTGTAATAAAAAAAGCATGCCCATAAATATGGGCCATATTTTTAGATCAATAAAAGAATCTTATCTTATTTCTTATCAGTCTCCCAAACTCAATCATAAATCTTCATTAACTTCGTAATCATACCTAGAGTCTAGAGCCTAGATTGGTAAATTCAGAGAGAGCTTCCCGCGTCTATTTCCATGGCCACCATCTTGGTTGCCTCGATCCGCGCACTTTCACGGGTCGAGGCAACCAAGATGGCGGCCATGAAAAAATAAAATAAATCACGTTTTCTAAAATTAGGAAGAAAACGTTAAAAATGGATGAAAAAAATGTCTTAAATCGATCACTATGCCTAACCCAAATCCTAAATCTAAGCCTAACCCGAACCCTAAATTTATCCCTATGCCTAACTCGAACCCTAAATCTATCCCTATGCCTAACCCGAACCCTAAATCGATCCCTATGAGTATGAGTATGCCTAACCCGAACCCTTAATCAATCCCTAAATGTAACCTGAACCCTAAAACTACACCTACAGCCACAAGTAAAAGTATGTGGGGTAAATTTACGAACTGTGGCAAGAAAATGATTTTAAAAAATTTAAAATGTAAAAAAAACTCCCAAAATAATTATAACATAAAGAAACAATGAAAATCCAACTTACAGTTTCGTGAAACACACTTTTGCACACTTTATTTCAGGTTCCAACGAAAATATAGCCACAAAATGAATAAATCTCCACACCCCAAAGATATAAAATATGGCGGAACAAAAGAAATATGATAATGAGCCAACCAATAAAAAATTTATAATTATAATTAGTCAACCAATAAAATTTTAATTCCAAAAATGTAACTCTTTTAACAAAAAAAATAAGGGCTGTGAATCCAAAACAAAGTCGCAGCTAAATTTGAAACAGCCCCTAGAATCTATCACTAACCTAAACCCTGGAACCATTTGGTAATCTTGCAGTTCAGTTGCGTATATTATTTCTGGTCGAATTTCATATTATGGCATGTAAACTTACGTATATTCTTCATTAAATTAAATCCAGGCAGTGATAGTTAACTAATTATGAATTATACAGCGCTTATTTTCGTTTTATTCTATTTCCAATAAGCGTCTTTGAACATCCCCAACCCTCCATAGCTCCATTTGTTTTGTATTTTATTTTCACCCCGTTGCCAGATTTTGATCACCTCTACTATAAATAAGTTGGTACCTGTATGCTAAACAACATTTTTCAACTGTAGGCATGTACAAAAAGAATGAAAGGGGGGGTGCTTTGAACTTAATTAGATGTTCCATTATTTTATAGGGGCCCAAACTTCTTTTTTTTTCTTATATTTATATGGGGTGTTTAATATAATTCCAAACAAAGGCTCCCCCATGGGCATGGTTGAATGGAACTAGATCAAACTTAGTACACATACTCATACACTTGATTGATTATCCATATTCAAAAACGGGTACTGAAGGGAATGAACTCATAATTTTAATTTTTCCTAAAACTAGCCGCCAATATACCCGCCAATTTTATGTAAATTTATTTTGTGAACAAGCTTTTAGTTTGAAAAGTTAAGAATCAACAATAAAATAATTTTGGTATAATTTATTATAAATCTTATTTCTTGTGACGTTTTTTGTGAATTTGCTTTCAATTAAAAAATTGCAATCTGGCATGTAGGCGGGTGAATTTTAAAAAAATAAGAAAAAAATGGGAAGGATCGTTCACACTACCGGCTATGTACCATTGGGGGCTTTAAAAATCAATAAAAAGAAAAGTTATTGCTGTACAATTTGGTGTTAGTTTTAACAAATACTATCAGGATTAAATTTTATTAGGAATACACATAATTTTATGCACGATAATATGAAATTCGATCAGAAATAGTGTACCTTAAATTTGTTATTCTTAATATTTTCTATGTTTTTATGAACATTTAAATAATATAGGTTAATTTAGGCTTATTTTTAGGTCTCAATTATGTTTTGTTTTTTTGTTCCTTCAAAAAAAAAAAATCAAATAGATCAAATGGACAAACAAACAAAGGACACTGATTTTTTCTTCAAGGGGTATTTCTTACAGAACAAGACATTTAATGATTGACCTACGAACACTGATGCCTCATTCAAAGCCAGGTTAGAGTTTTTTCCCTGTTAATTTTATTATTTTACTGATGATTGCTATTTCTTAGTTGTATAGTATTAACTTATTTTGAGAAATTATACATCTTGCTCATTATTAAGTTGGTGAAAATCAGTATTCTTTATTGATTTATCTAGTTATAATAATTGTTACCTACTGTAGTACTCATTCAGTTTTTTCATTCTTTATTTTCTTTGTTGATTTTTATACTGCAAAGGTTTTGTGTGTTTTGGACAAAGATTTTAATTTTTCAAGGCCTATTGATTAAAAATACCTTCTGTCTAATATCTCTACCTTACTTTTCATTGATTGGAACAATTCAAAACTCGCTGGAAGCACAAAACTAAGGATCTACCAGACATGTGTGCTCAGTAAGCTCTTCTATGGCAGTGAAGTGTAGAACACATGAGTAGAACTTAAATGCTTCCACTTGTGTAAAAGAATATATGAGACTATCGCTGATTACCATTCCAGCTGGAAACAGTAGTGAATTTGGGAATCCCATGAGGCAGTAGTTACGCAAAACAAAGCCCGTGTAGCAAAAAAGAGAAATACAGAGCGCCAAAAAAAACCAGTAGACAAGGTTTTTTTGCAAGTAACAGCAACAAGTGCAGCAGAAACTGCCACGCTAAGAAAAACCTCATAAGCCATTGAGAAAGTGCTATTAATGCAGAAGCCACACTATCGTCTCACAAAGATTGGGGGGATGCCGATAATAATATATAGGCCACAGGTTTCGAATAATTTTCTTTTTAAATTTGGCACAACACATAATCTTTTTTTTAAAGACTTTTAGTTGTTAATTTTAATTGTTATCAAATTAATCCTGGTCATTCACTCTTTTCAGAACCTAAAATGGACAGAAAAGACAAACTTTTTATAATTAATGAGGTAAGGATAATTCATGTTAAAATATTGTAAAACAGCTGTATATTACTTAAGAAAAATTGTCTGAAGAAGGTCGCAAAGTGAACAATTACATCAAGTAATCACTGTATGGAAACCTTATCTCGTTTCTCTAACTACTTTATGTGGATGGTAACCTCAGGTAATAACATATTTACTGTTAGCCTTTCACTTTATTTGATCTGCTAGACCAGTGGTTCTCAACCTTCCTAGTGCCGCGACCTTTTAATACAGTTTCTCTTGTCGTGGCGACCCCCAGCCACACAATTTTCGTTGCTACTTCATAGCTGTAAGGGTATGTGTTTTCAGATGGTCTTAGGCGACCCCTGGAAAAGGGTCCCGCGACCCACAGGTTGAGAACCGCTGTGCTAGACTGCTCACAATCAAGGCCTTGGAACTCAGCTCTAACTGTCCCAGGTTACTGTCTTCTCCTGTCCGCCTTCGCTCTCTCCCGACTACTCCTCTACAGTGGGCTGGCCGGCTCGTCCACCTTCCGGCTTAACTCTCCTTGTCCAGTTCTAACTATCCCCTTTTATAAGTCCATGAATCTTCCTGGGTTTCTCTAGAGATTACTTCCCCATGCTTTTCTTATTTCTACATGCGGGTACTCTAATTAACCTAACCCCACCCTCCGTCTAAATGGATCTCAACTAGCCACTCCCCATGCATTCTAATGCCTAATTATATTAGTGTCTCCGTCACACTTGTGCTTGGTGATGTCGGATGCACATGTTAGTTGGTCAGTCTTCGTACTGTGGGTTTCCCCCTCACCCTGCACTCTTGACCTCCCTTGCATTCTAACGTCTTGATTTATCCTAGTGTCAATGTCAACTCATGCTTTTCTTGGTCCCTGGCGTCTGTGGCAATCTTATGCGCATGCTAATTCATCAGTCTTCGTACTGTGGGGTTCCCCCTCATCCCTGCAGCCATCCTATTGTGGGTCCCCAACCACCCAGGCTGAACTCTCTACAATATTGATTGCTTAGCATTTAAATTTCCTTTATTTATTTTGCCCAAGGCGGATAAAATCTCTGTCTTTTTTTCATTATTATTTTTTTTTTAATTTTGCTCTCACTTTTGTGTTTAGTTCTAATCCCAAACATTTGAATCAATATATATTTTGAAATTTCAGATTTGTGAAATGAAAAATTGCAACAAATGTTTGTACTTTGAAGGAAAGAAAAAACAAGATGTATATTTGTGGTAAGTTCAGTTATCTACATGATCAAGTGTTATTTTAAGTAACAATTTTTTTTTTGTTTGATAGCAATTTTTTAAATGATCTCTTTAAAGTCTGTTGTTGAACTTTTAAATGAGTCTTTTTCTGTAAATGTGCAACACATTAATTTCAGGGCATCCAATGTTCCTAAAGGGCCATCAGTAAAATTTTTGGTTGAAAACAGTAAGTATTGGTTTTATATCATGTTTATAAAAATGTTCTTTTCACATTTAAACATGCAGTTATGTTTCAATGTAAGCAGACGTTATGATCATTTTTTTTTCTTCTATATAATATGTATAAAATAATTATTTTTAAAATTATGTTTCAGAATAACCTTCAATTTTTTTTTGAAAATAATGATTTATTACAAAAAATTTCAAGATATTTCATGAACTTAAATGTCAATTTTTTAATTTTATTTTTCAAATCAACGGAAGGAAACAAGATTAAACTTTCAATTAACCATAAAAAATAAATGCAATGCATGTAATATCCCCATTCTTTTAACTTTAGGTTTGTATTTGTATTTATTTTATGTAATTGGTTAATTCTTAGGCTCAAAAATATATAATACCTACTCAAAATGTATTTTTTATTTTATAGTCCACACAATGAGTGAACTAAAGTTGACTGGCAACTGCTTGAAAGGATCTCGGCCACTCCTTTCTTTTGACAAGGTATCGCTATTATTCATCAATGTTCATAGCAATACATTTGTATCCACAAAATTTCTGGTGTATTGAAAAATCAGAATATATACATACACCCTAATATATATGGGTGTATTTGTACTGGTAATTCTGATCACTAACTATAAGAGAGCTTGCGATAGTTACAAGTTTTTACCGGTGTTTGTGTGTCGATTAATATTTTTACATTTCTCTGAGTATACATATCCATGTGCTGTAAATGAATAATTTCTATATATTTGATTTTTTGCTTTTTATCAAGATTGTTAGTATTGTTATTGCATATATGTATACCTAATTTTACCCAACACCACTTGTCTCCCCTTTGTATTTGTTTTAATATTGACCTCACTGAGTAATCGTGCTGTGCCACTCCCTAACCACTCCTACCTTTATTGGGAAAAGGTTGTTTACATTTGAACATGTTTTATTTGTTCTAAAGTATGATATGAGGTGACGCAATTTCTGCTATTTATTCTTCTTCTTTATTTCTTCTTTATTTTGAGGGCCCACGATCAATGAATTGATCATTCTGGCTCCTATGTTTACTAGATTGGCATGATTGAATATATATATATATATATATATATATATATATATATTAATATATATATAAAATGCCAGCTTTCCTAGCTGAGAGAGTGTTTCTCTACATTTCCTAACATATATGAGACGTTATATATTTTTCTCTCCTATGTTTTTTAAATTGGTATGATTAAATATATATATATATATATATATATATATATTAATATATATATAAAATGCCAGCTTTCCTAGCTGAGAGAGTTTTTCTCTACATTTCCTAACATATATGAGACGTTATATAAGTACAAGTTTATACTCTTTATGTGTGTGTAAATTAATATCTTTATTTTTTTTAGGATTGTACCTTTTCACTTGCTCTGCTGTAAGCTGATACAGTTTTTGTTTCTGTATATTTCGATTTCTATTTTAATAGAAATTTAGCACCAATAGGATATTGTTAGTATCACTAGCTTTGGTATCGTTTTTCTTTGTATACTGGTTCTCAGTCCTGTGTTACGTATTGTTCATTCTACAATCCAAAACTTAAAATAGATTAAATTTTCAAAACCACATACCGGTATTGTATTGGTATGTTGCTATAAAATATTGTTGATCAATATTTATAAGGAGAGGTAATAGAGAAATTCTTTTTTAAAATCTGTAATATTTTTTAAAAAAATATTTTAGAGGATTTTTAATTCTAGTGTGTTTTTGTTAAATTTCAGGCTTTCAGCTCTGAACCCCACTGGCAGTTGCTGAAAGAGTTGTTTGTACAGGTAAAATATATCAAATAATTTCAAACTGGATAATTCAACAGCTGTATTTCCCTCTGGCCAAAAGACAACATGGGGGGTTGCACGCTGGTCGTTGAGTGACTATCAGCATCCTTCCGTCTCGTGAGACGATGGTGCATCACCGTTTGGTTGGGTTGCATTTTCTCGAGTGGCTGTGCAGTCCTATCCTTGAGTGACAGTCTTTACCACAGTTTTTACTCACGAGTTCCGTGCTTCTAAATGTTTTGGCCTTTCTCCTAGCTCTTCTGTCTGCAGCCTCTTCCATTCTTCGCTCCTCGGCTACCATGACGCCCTCTTTGACAACTGTGCGCCACGTAGATCTGCCTTTTGCCTTACACTCCCAGTCACTTGTATGTATTTTGGCTGCTTTCATGTCCCTTTGACAGACATCTTTAAATCGCAGACGTGAACGACCTGTTTTCCTCTTTCCCGAAGCAAGTTCACCATATAGGAGGTCTTTCGGAATGCGGCCGGGACTCATTCTTTTAACATGATCTAGCCATCTCAGGCGTCTTTCACTAAGGATTGTTGAGTACAGTCAGTACATTGAAAGCCAGCAAAAGTTGTTAGGTTGAGTTCAGTCAGTACATTGAAAGCCAGCAAAAGTTGTTAGGTCGTAGGCTGTGAAACATTTTCAGAATCTATGTAGGTGGCATAGCTCGATTCTGCTCTGGGCACAAGTTAACAAATGCATATTGTTTCAGAAGTTTGGTGGCAGATAGCGTAACTTTTCTAGCCTGTAAAGTAGCATGAGATTCTATAGAGTTCTGTTTCATCAGGCTTATATGGCAGTCAATTCTCACTCACATGTCGCTTATTCTTTTCTTCATGTATAACTTACTTGCATTGGTTCCGTCCTCTCTGTAACCCAACCAAACACATCTGGGAAGTGAATTCCCTATCATGTCAAATTGCTCATTGACTGCAATAACTGTGTCACCTGCAGCTCACTAACTTTAAGGTTACTATTTCACCTTCTTGTTCAATGTGTATACCACCTCCCCAAGATAGCACTACCATCATGGTATGTCCTGAACTTCTTCCTTTTTGTGTGGGCAGCGCTGGATGGGACACTTAAGAGGATGCCAGATCACAGAGTTTTGGCAGAGTTGAATGTTGGGTGGGGTGATGTAGTGTCCTGCATGGCATGCAACATGGTTGTTAAATTAATGTTCAACAAAAATTGAATTGCATCCACATCTCAGGTTTTTGACTTCTGAAATGCTATTTAAAAATATGATGGGTTTTGGTGCATTGCTTTTCATGTAGATCGCTTGTATTAAATTTCTATTTGGTTTCTGTTTGGATTTATTTTTAAAGATTTGTTTGCATTTTATCTTAAGATTTTTGGCACTCCAAACCATCACCCCAAAAGTCAACCATTTACAGATCATGTGTTTACATTCTCAATACAAGATAATCGTATATGGTTTCGCAACTACCAAATTTTGGCTGAGGATGGATCTCTTGCTGAAATAGGTGAGTCGATTATATTTTTGTATACCATTTAAAGGTAATTATTAATTTTACTACAGTCAAACCCGCTTATCTCACCATCCCTGTTATGTCGACGTTTTTTAAAGTGGAACCGCCAAATTCTCTTTAGCATTTTCTCCTTGGTTATGTCGATTCTTTTATGTCGCGGAACCCTGATATCTCGAGCACCAAAGACGGCCATATTTGCCACTTAACCTTGGTTATCTCGATCCCCATGACCAATTGTCGGCTTTTGAACTCCGCCAGAGTTTCATTCGTAAGAGTTTGCCGTGTGCAAAAGCTATTAAAGCATTGGTCAGGGAAAGCTTTAATTAAATAGTTGTGCCAAAGTTGAAAGTTCAAAATAAGTAGTCCCTAAATAGTATTTTAGTAATAAGGGGATGCATTGCCTTATATAAACTATATATTCATTGCGCAAGACACTATCAGCAGGATGAGGTCACAAAATGGTAAGGCTTCGACCATAGTAGAAAATACCAAACTCACACTTTAAAAATTCGTAGCTCAAAAAGTACTTAAGTTAAAATGTTGATTCTGGTTTCATTTTTTTAAAATGCAAATTCCACCAAAAAACCAACCCCCCCCCCCCCCCCGACCATAACAGAGTTCTACTGTACTAAAATGTCTAAATTTTAACTTATTCTTTTTCACTTTACAAATATGCAATAAAAATTTCTAAAAGAGGTTATATTTTAATCCTTTCTAATGAACAGGGCCACGTTTTGTTTTGAATCCAATACGGATATTTGCTGGCAGCTTTGGGGGTGCTACCCTGTACCAAAATCCAAACTACATTTCACCAAATGATGTGAGTTTTAGTTAAAATAACTATAAATAATTATAATACACTTAGCACAGACATGGACAACCTATGCCCCTGGAGCGTTTAATGGGGTTCGTAAGACTTGCCAGGAATTGGGATATAGTTTCACCTGCTCCATTCTTAACTAGTAATCGAGAATTTATTATAATTTTTCTACATATAATAATTGAATCCACTCCAATTTCAGTTTCGTCGTGCATTACGGCGCCAGAAAGCTGATAAATATTCTCACAGAGTTGATACTAAGATATCCCAACAGCTGCGGAAGCCTGAATTCTCTTATCAGATGGATCCTACGGATGAAGTTTTTAACACTATTTCAGAGAATGATGTAAAAAGAAAATAAATGTTTGATGCTTATCTTAATTTGTGGCTTTAATTGTCTGTTAATAAAATTAACCAAGTCAAATTTTGTTCCAATAATTTTATTACAATAGACACTTAAATTGAACACCAAAGCACAGTCATTATACAATGTAATGCCAAAGAAAAATGCCATAAATCCTTTTTCATAAAATAGTAACTGTTTGACAAATAATTGCTCATATGGACCAATTGACTTGACGTTCAGATTAATTAAACCTACTGTTTAAATTTAAAATGGGAATCTCTCTCATAGAAGAGAATCATTTATGCAAATGAAGATAATGAAAAAGAAACCTTTAAAAAAGATTGGTTACATCTGAGGACATATCATTTGTACATCCAGCACAATATATTCACAAATTAAAATGTAGAACTTGTAACTGATGTATGGGTCTTTTAAGTTAGGAATATGACGGGATAATGATTGAATAAACAAACAATAACTGGTAAGCTCTATTAATGATGTTGAGATGATGATTTCATCGTAAATTATTAACATGGTACATATCTTATCTTTTCAACATATTCAGCATAAACTTCACATAAAAGCTACACAAAAAAAATAGTTCAGTTTTCATTATTAGCTTTTATTATTAATATTTTGATCACATAATAGAAGTTTAAGGAAGGTATACTAACTAATATTTATGTCATTTAAAAATTATACAAAACAATTTTTTTTAAACATTAGGAAAGGATTATGAGAAAGTACATTTTTTTGAAAGGAGGTATTTTATAAGAAGTTTAAATAATGTGTAAGGAGGTGATTTATTTATCAAAACGTGATTATTAGCAATATATTATACTTTCCTTTCTGCCCATTGCTTGGCACAAAGAACAAAATGCTTGATAAACAGATAAGCCTGTAACTATACAAATAACTACATTATAGCAATACAGTCTGTACATTCTTTAGTGCTTTTTGCTACTGCTGGCAGATGACAACCTTGAGGAGCATCTAGAAGATGGCCGTCTGTCATCATCGTCATCCTGTAACAACAAACAAACAAAAAAGTCTTCTAATTGAAAAATTTTTCATTTTCTGTAAATTGTTCTAAATATAACATGTATTAAGTAGGTTCACATTTCACCACCTTTATGTAATCAAATTTTATCATTGTAGAATCACCACACATAATATAGCCTTGAAAAGATTTTGCTTGTAAAGTAGTTTAAATATTACATTATGAAACCACTGTTCATGTGTAACATACTTTACTTTAAAACCTGTCTTAACAAAAAACATTTTTACTAATTACTATTGATTTGTTGCAAAGACTGGCAAGAGTGAGCAAAGAAAAAAGGTCTGCAAACATAATGGAGTGAGTGAACATCAAATTACTTTTTAAAAAATAAATGTAAATATTTACAATGCTAAAGTTCACATAAACTTATACTAAGTGAGGAATTTAAAACATGACAGTGTTATACAGACATAAAATAATTATTCATTTCAGATGACCATCCATAAATAGTAAATATCAATATTTGCTGAGAACTGCTACAAAATTAAAAGATGTTAAGAAGAATCTGCAAAACTGGTGTGAAAATATAAAACTATGATGGTGCCTAATGGAAATCGTCAGATCAGAAATGTGAACATTTGTCAGGCAAATAATTTTTTATAATTGAAATTTATTTTGTGAAGCAAAAATAATTTTATAAATTCACACTATTTACTTTATGATACCATACTAGTATTTGCATTCACAAAGTTCTGATATTTGTCTTGTGATAAGTATATGTTTAAATATTGACAGTGTCTTCAGAAAAAGACAGCCACTAACAAAGCATGCTCTGTGAATTGGGTACAACAAACATGAAGCCCTTTTAAGAACAGAACTTCAGTTTACTTGCTTTAAGGAGTAAAGGACATACATATTAGGGCCGAGCAGGGTGCACTTTTTTGTCTGAGTACCAGGTAGGGTTTTCGAGTTTGGGTATAACAATTCAGGAATTATCTATTGACGAGAAATGGGTTCTGCTCAATAGACTATTGAAACTGTAGGGATCCTGTGTGTGTCAAAGTTAAAGGTTTCAAAATACTAATAGCATATTACTCTAACCTATAAATATTTTTAAAATCAAATATGGAGCTTAGATGAGAGTGCTGCTGTTTGGTGGTAGTACAAGAGGTTTCATTTTCCTTGTACCAATGTAGAAAAAGTTTTGAAAACATATTCATAGAATTTTTTTTTTACAACCCAGTTACATTTCACTGACAGGGTTTTGATTTTTTCCATATGTATAATACTCAGCATTTCCAGGTGTCTGGGACAGCAACCAGCTCAGCCCAATTTATATAGAAAGGTTTAACATTTACCATGAGGACACAATGTAAAAAATACATCAGAATGATCTAAGATGAACAAAAACTGCTACTTTTAAAGATGTTGGAAAACACATTGGCATTGCAATACAGAAAATAATTGTCTTTTAAGATGCTTAAGAGTGGAAGCCTATGGCAGTATCCTTTTCTAAAAGCATGATTTTTAATATGTTAAACATTCAATTGTAACTGAAATGACCATATTCATATTCTTTTTCATAAACAAATTGTCTGATATAATAATAATAAAGTTCATTTCAAAAACAAATAATCAAATGTTCTGTTTATTTCATTTTATTGGCAATTAATTTTTTATATTTAAATAACTGAATGGATATTTATTTTACAAATTTACTAGATAATAGATTACTATGATATCGGTAACTGATCTTTGTCAGAATTTTTTTTTCTACATTTAAATTGCAAAATAGTAAAAAGTTCCAAATGCTGATAATTAATTTACCAAAACAATGATTGCTTGGCTATATTTTAGCAAAGATTTGTGTTTTAGATGGAAAGTTTGTTGAAATTCAATTCAGATATCGGTAATTAAGAATTTCTGAGGGCTGAAATCCTTTCCCCAATACTTTTTAAACATCATTTTGTCACTACTGTAGATCTTTAACATCATTTTATCACCACTGTAATTTTCATTGAGATCAAATAATGATTCTTTATTTTTATTTTTTTAAAAACCTTTTGAGAAAACTGATTGAGGCAAATGATTGCCTATCACCTCAAGAAAATTGATTTGAGCTCTAATAAAGTGAACCGTTTGTTTAAAGAGTCTTTTAAAATATATAATGGAGCATGCACATACCACATTTACAACGCCAAATTTTGAGGGTACCACACTCAGACCTTCTCATCATCACTTTCATCATCACTAATAATAGGATGTCTCACTTTAACAGATGCACGACGCTTGACATTCTTACGGCTCTTCTCTGGCTGTTAAGAAAATTAGCATAACCACAAGGTCAGCCCACTTTTAAATGAATTTTCTTACTCGGCCAAAGTTATGTATTTTAATTCCCTGACGGGAGAAATAATTAAAACCCATGAACTACGTTTATGACATGATAAAAATGTGTCTTTCAGTGCTCAATGCTTCAGGAACACAAATCAGCAGTTCTAGAGTTATGGTTTTGAATATATAGTATTTGCAAAAATGTTACTTCTGTTTAACAGAAAGGGAAAGATAAATGCATTAACCCTGTTCTGCATGATACATTAAACTAGCAAGGTTATTTTAACCATTCTCTTATTACCTCTTTAGGAGTTTTCTTGACACCATCTCTTCTTTTCCTTGATCGTGTGGCTTGGCCTGAAAAAACAAAAACAAAAAATGTAATAAGATCTAAATGAATCAAGGTTCTTGCTGAAACAAAAAACAATGTTGCATAGATAAAAAAAATATTTTAAAAATACATTAAATAAAAAATTATAAATAGAGTTTTGCTGAAACTTACTGTCTTCATCATCCCCATCTTCTTCACTTTCTTCTTCCTTTTCCTCTTCTTCACTGTTGTTATTTTCCTCTTCAGTAGAGGATTCTTCTTGCTTGCCCTTTGCCCAATCTTTTTCCAGTTTCTCTCTTGCATTAGTACACACAGACTGCAACACTATCGAATCTTCATAGATCTGAAACAGAAGTGTTCATTACATTTAAACAAAATCCTTAAGCAGTGATATAGTGCATAAAAGCAGAAATACAAAGTAATGAATGGAAAAAAAGTGCTGGTACATTTTAATAATAAACTGCAAACTCTTCTTCCAATTACATTAAAATGTTCTTAAAGAAGCTCCAAACTAATAAAACAATATAAAAAAGATACAAAAGGTAACAAAAAAATACTCAAGCTATCTCCATAAACAATACCATTTGTAGTAGACCTATTCTTCTCTAGAATTAGAATAACTATAATGTGACTTACAATTGAGCCTTCCATATTAAAACTTTGAGCATTCTGACACAGCTCCATAATATCAGCCTCAAGCTCATCTAAAGTACGGTAACGGTGAGTGGAAATACGGGTCTGCAGAACAAATATGACAAAGTGAGTGAAAAAAAATATAGGTCTTAACCACAGTTGAATAACAATAAATCTAAAACATAGATTTCACATGTTTAATATGTAAACACATTGATTGGGCAGAAAATCTTAAGGAAAATATTATGAAACACTGTTGAAACAAAAATAGAACAGACCTAGAAATTAGTCTTTTTCAATTTATTGGGTAGAAGAATATCATTACTTTAAACAAATTCCATACAATTATTTGCTTCATCAATGTAGTGCTTTAAATACCATCCAATAACAATGCATTTGCAAGTGTTTTGCCAAATTTGACCTGACTATTCTCTCACATAATACATGACAATCTGGTGATAATTATCAAGTTAGGATTAGATTAAGTTGACTTAAAGAGAAGTTAAAAAAGTTAGCTTCATATGACATCAGCAAAGACTAGTTGAGGTGGATTAAAGAGGCAAAGACTTTCCTATAGTGTATGTAACAAAGCATTATATAAGAGTCTTCTTGCCATTTAATTTAAATACAAAAATTAAGTTTTTGTATCGAATGTTGCTACCTAACAGAAAATTAGCTTTTTTCACTGTGAATGATTATATGCCAATTTGATGAGCTTGAGTGAAACTTACAGAAATTTTCTTGAAATCTATAGGTTTCTGAATGATTTCGTAGTATTCCGGCATGAGCTTTTTGGAGGGTAGATGCATGAACATACTACTCAGAACCCGACCATCACTGGAAAACACAAAATACAGTCTTGTGTCTTATCAAAGCTACTACTAACTTAAAAGGAAAGAAAAATGAATGCCAAGCACTGGGGCCATATCGCTGAGTTCTTGCGCAGAGCACTTACATTAATTTTCTTGAAGTCCAGAGGGTTTGGAATGATTTCATAGTATTCTGGTGCAGCCTTGCGGGAAGGTAGACGCATAAACAATGTGCTCAGCACCCTCCCATCACTAGAAATACATAAAACCAATCAAATACCAAGGTTCTTTCTACCTGTCATGGCAGTGTGGGACATGGCAGGGCCCACATAATAACACAATCATTCAATCTTTATTGGAATTAACTTGCATTAAGTATAAAAGCCAGCTTTTTATAAATGCCTCCTTCATATCCATTTTGATACTAAACTATGCATAAAATATAAGACTGAAAAATCGACATTTAATATTTTAAGACAAAGCATTTTTTGTGAAAAGAAATTAATTTAAGGTTAATCCGTTACAAAAAAAAAAAATACAGATAGCATTTGTTTTACTTAGTGAATTTTTCATAAATAAACATAAGAGATCAAGAACCAAAAAGGCTTTTGTTAGATGCTTAACAGATACACATGCATGGAAACTTACCCGTCCTTGTAATTGACCACAATATTGTAAAGCTTGCGCATCGTACGAGTCAGATTAGGAGGGTTAGGTTGCTGCTTTTCCAGAGGCGGTCGACCCCGTTTCTTCTTTTCTTTTGGTTCATCATCAAACGACTGATGCTTTTTCCTACTGCCGCCTGGCGTTGCGGCTTCAGATTTTCTTTTCTTGGGTTTCTTTGGTTTCTTGGTAACCTCCTCTACCACCTCATCTAGATTGCCGTCTTCTATAGCCTAACAAATCAAAAAAGAAAATCACAATCAAGCTTTTTTATTTTATTTACATATAAATTTAGCTATCAAAGTCATTAAAGGAATGCACATTTAAAATAAAGGCAGTGATAAAGTAATGACTTTGGATAACTTTTTAATACTGATTTTACGGTATAGTTAAAAACTTGAGTTAACTTAGAGGCAAACAGGATAATTATAATATTCCAAAAAAAGAAAGATACAGCTGAGGGTGTTTCTATATGAGAAAAAAAAGGCCATCCTTCATAACTGATGTACACATATTATACATACAAAACATACCCTTAACCACTGCTTTTCTGTCAGTGAATCTGAGTAATCAACTTCTTTACGGGCTCGATTTCCTCTGCCAAATATTTTATCTTCTTCGTCCTCCATGGTGAGTCGTTCAACTTCTTTCTCATCTTTGACAATCCACATGGGTAATTCACTTTCCTCCATTAATCGTGGTTTACGGTTACCCTCTCTGGCTTCTGAACGACGTCGCTCTATGTCCATGCGCTGATTTAGAAAAATATTGTTTTGTTAAATGTAAGTTATTAAAATATTTTTAAAATAAAAATGAACATGAAGAAAAAAAATCTTACGTGGAAACTATTTACAAATGAAATTAAAGCTGTTTCGGAATTAGCTTACTTGAATCTTAAAATAACAAATGAGATTAAATAATATAATTTTTTAAAAAGAGGGAAAAAAAATTACCTGATAAAGTTCAAATTCCTCTTCAGTTCTTGCTATCATCTGGTTGATAGTCTCGTCATCAGGGAATTCATCTTCTTCCTGTGTTTAAAAAAAAATAGCAGTCCACATGTATTCAGATAGCAAGCAACAAAAAACATTTATTATGTGACTGGTGAAAAAAAACAGCTGCTAATAAGCCTTCACTTCAATTCATTTGGAGTGGCTGAAAGAGGTTAACAAAATATATTAGCTAAAAATATAACTATCACACACACCCTCTGAGTCAATGAGTGAGACAGTTAACAAGATGAGGTATGACAGTGCATTCGTGTCAAAAAAACTACAGTCATATCAACAAAACAATGACATGACTTGATATAGGAACCTAACCAAGTATTGGGTCCGTGAGGCAAAATCTAATTGGAAATTTACAGCTTCTTTCGTGGTTGACTTTTGTCCACTCTGTGGTGTCTAAACACAAAGGAAGATACAAAAACAATTACAGGCAAATTGGTCTTTCTCAACCTCTTATTCTTATGATTTCATTCACAAAAGTAGGTAGGTAATGTAAAAATTTAAACCTTTTACAATTGTAAAAAGAATACCTGCTTATCTAAGGATCTAAATTCAGACAATAGAGTTTCATTTTGCCCCAAATAGGTTTGATTCTTGCTAATGTAATAATGGGCACATTTTTGTTCCTTCTGGTAAGAGTGTTAGTATAGTCTTTAAAATACACCAATGATATTTCATAATAACCTAAAAGGTAACTGCGTTGATGTGAATTTTGTTGGTCAAAAATAAAATTCTCAACAAATAATCTAATACAAAATGAAGCCATTTGTGTGATCTTACCTCATCTTCATCAGCCTCTTGAGTGAGCAAGGCTTGCAGAAACTGTTTTCTCTCTGTGGTTGTAGACTTGTTGTCAAACATACCGGCCTGAATGACTTTGGAGTCCACATTGAGTTTGTACCTTGCAGCTGCTTGAATGCGCTCCTCTACAGAATTGACGGTCATGAGTCGAAGAACTCTCACTTCATTTTTTTGGCCAATACGGTGAGCCCTGTCCTGGGCTTGCAAATCCTACGCACAAATAATATAAGTTAAAGAAACAAATATCTATTTCTTAATAAAAATAAAACAATATTGAAAGCTTAGTTTCATGTAACCTGTAGGCTTGAAACTTCAATAATAATAAAGATTACCTGATGAGGGTTCCAATCTGAATCAAATATAACAACAGTGTCTGCAGTTTGCAGATTTAGACCAAGGCCACCAGCTCTGGTACTGAGCAGGAAGATAAAGTATGGGGAGTCCTTGGCATTGAACATTGTCAAAAGCTGACCTCTGTCTTCAGATTTAGTTGTGCCATCAAGTCGCAAGTATCTAAATCCTGCAAATGATGAGCAATTCTTTTATTCCACTGAAGGTCACTTATGTCAATTGTCAAAATAAATATATCTGAACTATAATCAATTATAATAGAATCTTATTACTGTTTTTTAAAATAGAAATAGTGTTTAATCATCTTTGTATTTCTATAGACAAAATAATCTTCCATAACACACTACCTCTATAGAAAAAATATCATCCAAAATACACTACCTCTATAGACAAAATAATCTTCCATAACACACTACCTCTATAGAAAAAATATCATCCAAAATACACTACCTCTATAGACAAAATAATCTTCCATAATGCTCATGAGTGAAGTCATCTGACAGAAAAGCAACACTTTATGGTCAAACTGTTTTAATTTAGGAAGAATTCTGTCCAGCAGTTCAAATTTACCAGAAGAACGATATAATTCAGGTCTGCAATGAACATCATCAATGTGCAAAAGATTTTTTTTCATTTTTACCAATTAAACAAAATAAAGTGCACGACTAGTTCAAGTAAGCTATACCTAATACATTGGATACCAATCTTGTAGTCATCAAAGTAATTTAATGTAGATCTACCTTTAAAAGGTTCCAGCTGGTTATCACTTATTAAAAAAATATTGTTGAATGGATACTCTCTCTCTCAACATATGCACACAATTAAATAAAAGGGCACTGTGTATATGAATGGATCATTAATAAATATTACAATGAAAGAAGCAGTGAACTCACCCACTGATGCTACCGTGAATACCCAGATGATCAGCAATAGCCTCCTCTATATGTTGGAACATAAAAGGATGGTTGCAGATCTTTCGAAGCTGCATGATCGTGTTCATCAATGTTTTTGTGCCCAATTTACCCTGAAATTTTGAAGTTAAAATTTAGAGATTTAGTCAACAATCTTTACCCTGGAATTTTGAAGTTTAAATTGTGAGATTTAGTCAACAATAATTATTTGATTGAATAAATTATATCAAGATCAACATTTCTACATGATTAACTTGTAAAAGAGAATTATTTAATGAATTTAAAAAATGTAAAATAATGGTGTGGTTTTTTTTAATTATTCAATTCAGCATATTATCATGATCCTCTTGATCCTTTAGAATATCCATCCTTCAACCTAAATGAACTTAATTAAGGATGTTAATGGAACTCTTTAGTTATAATCATCACCTTTTTATCTTTCTCTGAGCCATCAGTAAGCAGAACTCCACGTGTTTGCATGTGGTTGTAGATAAGCCGTTGGAGGGCCGACATGTCACATTTAATTACATACTCCACCTGTCGCCATTAAAAAATTGCATTTCATTTCCTGGTAATGACGTAGTCATATTAAAATCTTTAATATTTTTTTTAATCTCCATAGCAATGAAAGATCAAGTCTGTTAAGCACTATCATAATAAGGGCAAACACCAGACAGAAATCCTGATCATATTATATCAACTTAAGATATGTAATGAGGACATACTTTAGAGTTTTAGTAGTGAAATAAAAACTTGGAAGAAGCATTAAGTATAATATGAAACAATGACATCTCTGTACCGTACCTTTTCTGGCAACTGAGATTCAACTTCTTTTTTCAGACGACGTAGCAAGAAAGGTCGCAGCACTTTATGAAGACGTCTGATAATCAACAGAGTCTCCTCCTGATTCAATTCAACCTGAACAAATACAAATAAATAATATAGTTTGGTATTAAGCTAATACTATACATAACATTGAAATTTTCAAAATCCTTTTTTTCTCAGAGGAGTTTTTATTTATAGATCGAAAGCTATAATTGCACAGAAAAACAACTGATTTCAAATAATAATATTAAAAAATCTGTTTATTAAGAAATAAAAATGCATACAAGTAAACAGCTACCAGAATCACAAACCTTTTCTCCTGTCATGGCAAAAGGAGCATTAAACCACTGTTCAAATGTGGCGCAAGCCTTGAAAATTGATGGAAGTAAAAAGTTCAGCAACGCCCAAAGCTCTGGCAGCTTGTTCTGAATAATGGAGAGTAACATGGCAATGTAAAGGTGCTATATTCAGATAATAAACAGTACCGGTAAATAAAAGTCCTTTTTATGCAAAGTTTAAAGGATTGTGAAAGAACTACAATTTTTTAGTGTTTTAATTCAAAAGTAAAAATGCTTATTTTATGTAATGAGTGAAACAAAATATGGGAAAACCTGAAAAAAAAGGACACAACAAAACAACAATCATGATGATCATCAGCAAGCAAACAAAAGTAAAAACAAAATTACATTATTTTACAGGACACCATTTCTCTCACCTACTTATGTTCTGTCACATTCCTCTTGCTGTCTTCTCAAATACTACATTACAGCTAAGTGTTAATTTTATTTAATTCTGTTTTTACTGTTGTTTGTTCGCAGATGAAGGCTTTGTGCCTATCCTTTTTTTCACGTTTCCCAATACTTTGTTTCGCTCATTGCACATCTTTTAACCTAATGGCAATTGCTCCCTTATATTAAAATTTATATATATATATATATATATATATATATAT
>CAXITT010000391.1:515333-533552 GCA_964033795.1 Lymnaea stagnalis | reverse complement strand
ATATATATATATATATATATATATATATATATATATATATATATATATATATATATATATATATATATATATATATATATACACATATTTTTTAAGAACTATGTAAATTTTTTATAAAATTCTCCCTACTATGTACTACTAACCTGCAATGGTGTTCCTGTAAGCAGAAGCCTATTTGGAGCATTATAAAAAGTGTTAAGGATAACAGTTAGTTTACAGTGATGGTTCTTCATACGGTGACCCTCATCAATGATCATGTACTTCCAGCGAATCTAAAAACATAATTATATTTTATTAGCACATACTGAAAAAACTAACACTTTTGTAAACAATTAACTAATCATGGTTTAGCAAAGTAACTAATTCCAACAAAATTTTTAAGTAATAATTTCGTAACATGTAATAAATAATGAGCATAATTTACCACTGAAGCAATAGAAACATAAAAAGTTTTTGTGTCCATTTTGTATGTACATTTATAATGTTTATTATGGAAACTATTAACTTGCCTTAGACAAAGTAGCTTTATCTTTGATGATATATTCATAAGTTGTCAATAGGACATTAAATTTACTGGACTTGAGTTGTGGTGCTAAAGTTCTTCTAATATTAGGTGAACCTTTGTATGGGATTTTCACAACAGATGGAGCCCATTTATCAAACTCCAACATCCAGTTGGATAATGTTCTAAGGGATAAAATAAAATGATGATGTCACATGGCACATTTTAGAAAATAAAATTTAAAAGAATGGGTAAGGAATATCAACATTCATTTGCAAAAGAGCCTTTATTAAAAAAGTAATCATCATTCAATTTTCTTTCACTGTACACAATAAAAACTATTTTGAAGACTTTGAAAGTGAGAGTACGTACGAAAGGGGCACTATGATGAGGAATGGTCCATTCACATGTTTCCTCTCCATTAAGTAAGTGATAAGAGCAATGGTCTGGATAGTTTTACCAAGACCCATTTCATCAGCTAGGATTCCATTCAAGTTGTTGTTGTATAATGATACAAGCCACTCCAAACCTTTGAGCTGAGCAGTATGAAGTATTTTAAATTGATTACTCATTCACATCAAATCTGTTATTAAAATCTCTATTACTGCCTTTCTAGACTGATTTTTTAAACATTTTTCGAGTAATGCTTGACATGCATAGACTGACATAACTCAAAATTTCAAAAAAATGAGACAAATGCAGACTATCTTGCGATTACGGGATTAACAAAGCACTGATTAATTATAATGAAGTCTGTTTTATATTTTTACAGCGTACTTTAGAACCTAATTTGTGTGTTGTTTATGACAATTTGTATCATCAATAACAGGACTGTTATGTATTGACAATAACATTTAGCATCTTTTATAGGTATAATAAATAATTTGTCAATGGTATTTGACCTAAGACCAACAATAGAAGTTTTATGCTAAATGTATCATTTATGATAAACTCTGCAACATCATTGGAAAATTTTCTTGGGAGCATTTCTTAATGGATATCTATGATAGCAAGTTTTCAAATGTTTTACCGCAGTGGCATATCCTCCAATTGTGTCAAAAATATACAGGATGCCACTTGTACCAAAATTGAATTTTATTTATAACTTCATAAAAGTTATGTATAGCACTAAACACACCTGGTACTCCTTAAGTTTTCCATTCACCAAAATGGACGCTTGTTCATTGATTTTCTCTTTGATTGTGTGAGCCAGTGTATAATAATTTTGCTCTCCATCATCATCAGCATGGGTTTGACTGGAAAAATAATTTCAAATAAGAGAATCAATTTTTTAAGAAGATTGAAATCATTAACAAAATTTTGAAAATTAAGATTTAAGAAAAAAAACTTTAGTGTAGATAACAGAATTGTTATAGAGGGAAAAAACCTACGGTTCTTCTTGAGGCTCAATTTCTGGCTCAGGCTCCTCCTCCTGTAAGTCATTAGAAAGTTGATTAGATCACTTTTTAACATAATCATTTTATAGTCATAGTTATATCAGCATAAAAAAAATATCAAATAAAAACAAAATTTTTATAGTCACCTCTTCACCACTTTCATCGTCGTCATCCTCTTCTTCTTCATCATCTTCCTTGGGGGCAACTTGGAAGCTGGTAATTTAACAAGAAAATTATCACCGGATGAATATTGAGCTCATCACAAATTTGATCAGACTAATTGTCCCATTAATTATTATATTAAATAATGTGGAGACTTACTTTGGATTCATCTCTAGCCATGCTTCTAGTTGACTTGCCAAAGGAGCTTGATCACCAGAGAGTACTGTACCGGTCTCCGGATCCATTACCTTCACCCTAGTATCACCCTGATTGGACTCGTCTTCTGTTTTCTGGAATAATAAAAACAATTACATCAGCTTCATTTGAATAATTGTAAATGATAAGAATTTCTCACCACCACTGAGTGCCTATTAAAAGAAAAAATGTTCCTCAGAAAATACCAGGCAGAGGCAGCAAATGTTAACCGTCATCAGTATAATGTAACAATAGCCCTCAATATTTCTTACAGTGTACAGCTGCTAATATAATATTATACCTTCTTTTTCTTCTTTTTCTGTTTTTTCTTTCTCTGCTCTTCCTTGTGTTCTTTCACTAGTGTAGCAAGACTGTTGACATATTCATCAGTCTGAGATAGCAAATAGGCCAAACGCTTGTCTTTCTTCTGATCAATAAGTTTACGATATCCCTCTTCATCTTCAGCCTAGTCGGATAATCATTTTAGAGGCAGAAATAAATGTTAAAACAAAAGTAATTTGGAAAATGTGAAATATAAATTTTGGCATTGAACAATGAGAAAAGATAAGATACATTAAAACGTAATGTCTAACAGCCAGTATGTATACAATGTTAAAAATAAAATGAATTTAAAAAAATTATTACAAGTTCGAACTAAAAATACCTCCAATGAGAATATCAAAAGATCAAGTTTCACTTACCATGAGTCTTCGCATACGTTCCTTCTCAATCCTCTCTTGTTCCTTTTTCTGCTCTCTTTCGGTATTAGTATGAAATGTGATAACAGCTCTGTTAAGTTTACCAATTTTAGCGACCACATTGCGGTGAAAATCTTTGAAATCTTTGGCGTGTTGTAGAACAGCATTTAAATATTCCTAGAAGATAAATAACAAGTTTGATCTCAAACTGTTTTACTGAAAAGCTTCAAAGTTAGCATAATGCTTAATTTACACTAATCTTTAATAAATTCTAAGTCCACATCTACAGCACATTACTTGATGTTTCTGCCTCTTCTTTCTATCTTGCTCCATTTTTTGTTGTTTTTCCAGCTTTTCTGTCACTCTGGCCTCTCGCAATGACTGTCGCTTACTGCGTTTATATGCCTTAGGGTTCAAGGCTGTCTCTAAGGTTGTATCTTTACGCATAGTTGAGATCACTTCAGCTCTCAGCTAAAAAGAAATAAGCATTTACTTTGTTATTCAAATCACTGCTTTAAATATTCTAATGCACATTCCAGCATGTCAAGATTGCTTTAATGAAGACGATATGGATGTTAAAAAAAGAAAAATCACAATTCTCTTCTCTTGAAAATAACATTACTGTTACATTAATTAATAAAATTTGTCAAAGAAATGTTCTAAAAAAAGTGTAATTACTTACAGATCTCTGGAAATTAAGGAGACGAAGAGCTCTAAGTTCTATCATTCCTTTTAATTTCATATCATCAGGCATTGTAGTGGGCATTTTTGAAAGCTCTTGAATTCGATGAGCGATTCGAGCAGCAACCCTATCATTAAATTTTGTTTAATCAGATGTTGCTTGCAATTAATTGAATAAAAGAGTACAAATATTATCAAATACATTTTGATTTCCAGATAAACTCTAATAAAATTCTTTAAATGGTTAAGGAAATTGTAATAAACCGGTGGCAACTTTGATACAAAAGTGCGAAGAAAAAAACAACAGAGTCTAAGACAAAAAGAAGAGTCCTCATAAATTCTACCTGTTCTCCCTTTCTTTTAACAACTCCAGGGGGTCCAGACCTTGTGGTTTGGTAACAGGCGCAATTCTATTCTGTTTATTCAATGCAGACAATGCTTGAGACTGTTGCTGCTGTACTGTTTGTTGACCTCCCATCTGCGGCTGTGAGAGCATTTGTTGGTGGGGTGGTCCTGGCATACGAGGCTGTGAGGAATCAAGTTGATTTTGAGCCGGGCCAACATTGATCGGTCTCATTGAACCCATTTGTTGCTGTAGATGTGGTTGGGGTGACTGCTGGGGATGACCACCTGGCTGCATCATACGAATTTTCTGCATCTGAATGGGATCTCCTGCACAATAAAAAAAATCCCTTGAATTTAATTCTTAGAGTATTATATATTTTTTAACATATATTAAATATATTTATCCCATTAAAATGTAAAGGATGATATGTAGTGGTAATTATAATCAGATTTTTATTTAAAAATTAAATTCATGCTTGTTAACTAATTTAACTGAAATTAGAAAAAAAAAATTAAGCAAGAAAATATCAATTTTATTCATTCACGGGAAATAAATGACCAATCATAAAATTGGGATTAGATAAAAAATAAAATGGTATATATTAGGTCAGAATCTTCCAAAGACAAATTTTTTGCATCATATACTTTGGGTACATGATAGAAAGCAAAGTATTGGAAATGTTTGAAGAAAAGCTGAGAAGAAATTAAAGACTTTCAATCAAACTTGCCAAAACTATCAGCCTTAGGTTAACAGCCCTCCCAAAAATTTTTTTTTAAATTTTTTAGCTACTGTAAATTACAATATGCAGCCTCAGCTTTTGTAAAAAAAAAAAAGTAAAAAAAAAAAGTTAACATTTTTAAGGGATAAACTTGTGAGTGATAAGGTCTATTATTTTTACCTTGTCTTGGAAATGGCCCCATTGGTCTTTTCCCTTCTAAAGCCATCCTTAGTGCATCTGGAATGGGAGCATTGCATGAAAGCAGCTTATATGCCTTAATTTGAGCTCGGAGCTGATGAAGTTGTGCTTGATTAAACGTTTGTCTTGGTGGTCCTTGAGGTCCTCCCGACATTCCAGGTGGTTGATCTTAAATAAAGAGCAAATAACATATATTATTATATTGTTCGTTCTCCCCTTGCAAAATTGACCAGGGCTTCAAATTGAGTAGTAGGCTTGACTTGAATTTTGTTTGAAGTGAAGGAGTGTTGCCCATTATGTCTGCCTCATTCTCCACCTTGTCTATTTGTTACAATGGCAAGACTAAGTCAAGACCACTGGAAATAGACTAGGATGCAGGTTTGTTTGTTTTTTTTTGAGTGATTTACTAGGAGTTCCATGTTGCAGGAGTTGCTGGAATCTCCAGATTTGAATTAAGAGTTTCCTTCTCTTAGACGAGTTTCCATCCAAGGTTAATGAGTCCTAGCCACCCGAGATGCTATTTTTGCATGTCTGGGCTTTTACTGGGGATTGGGATTAAACTCCAGTTTGCAAGCTTGGCATTGACTCGGTTGAGACCGCTCTGCCACTCAGCAACCACAAAGAATATTATTAATTATTAGTAAGAATGCATTATTCCTTTCTTCCCTAATAATTTAAACAAAACTGTTTAATACTGTAATAGATCAAACCTTTTATTTCTTATAATAAAGAAAAGACAAAGGCTACTGGCAAGATTGACACAATGGGGAAATAAAAAATCACAGATCCACTTAATGAACAAAATAATATTTTTAAAAACTCACTTTGACTAGTGCTGGGGTCAACACTTTGGTTAGGAGGTCCCATAGCTCCACCAGCCATTTGAGATCCAGAAAGATTAGGACTTGGGCTTCCGCCTGGCATAGATGGGGTCATCCCTTGAACAGAGCCTCCCATTCCTTGTCCTTGAACCATATTAGGCTGTTGTTGCACATGACCCTGCATTGGCATTCCTCCAGCTGGTGATGGCATATTACCCATGTTGTTCGGCATTGTGCTATCAGACATTCCTTGCATAGACATCCCTCCCATTGAAACGGGAATTCCACTCATAGAAGAGGGTGGCATTGAAGAAGTCATTGACATACCCTGAGAACCATGACCACTCAAACCTCCTCCCATGTTACTGTTAGATCCTCCAGGAACCATATGAGGCCCTGGTCCACCTTGTATCATTTGATGGCCAGGTGACATTCCTGGCATTCCAGAGGCTTGATTTGTCATTGGCATCCCTTGCTGGTTAGCACCAGAGTGCATATTTTGTCCATGAGAACCCTGCATTTGTTTGCCACGATTTGTCATTGGTGACATAATGTGCTGCTGAGTGTAACTTGGGTCTTCACTCATTCTTATCTCTCTCTGTGCAATGGTAAAATAGGGGGGGAGAAGAGAAAACAGAAACTTGACTAAATTTTTTCCTAAGAATTAAATTTGAGTACAGCATTTTAACATTAAATATAAATCCCAATATCTAGGTACTTCACTAAGCTGCGCGCGCCAGTCGATTTTTCAGATGCGAGAAACAGACCATTAACCGGCGACCGATCAATGCCGGTAGGTCACGGGGGTCATATTTAGATTTCGTTTCCTTTGTCTACGTAAGGGAGAGACAATGAACTTCCTATAGTCTGTTTTGTGCACACGAGGAGGACGATCATTACAAAATAAACCTTTTCACCGGACTGACAGGGCTTGTGGCAGATATCTTTCATTGGGAAAACAGGTAATTTTGCTAGCGCTATATTTCGGAAACCATTATCGTATTGCAATTAATTCCTTTTGTATTGAATGTAAAAACATTTTAACTAATTGAAGCAAGAAAAATAATGACATTTAGATAGGCCGTAAATTGCATAGACAGGGCTTCAGGGTGTAAATTTGAGCAATAGCTCCTAACCAGTTATCGATAAGGCCAAATGAACCGGAAGTGATAACCATTCTCTGTTATTATTATTCTTATTGCATAAGAAGTATTTAAAAATCTTTATAAATCTATAAATCTTTTTAAAAGCAATCCAGTTCATTTTTATTATTAAACTTATTTTTATTTCATGAATGAAAACAAATTTATAAATATTTTATGAAATTTCATTTTTTTAAATGATCAAATTTACATCCGTGATAACCATGTCAAAACTATATGATATATCAACTTGAGTATTTTAAATATATGTTGTAATTGTAATAATTATCAAACTTCACAACAGTGTATTATATATTTGGAAATTATATAATGCCCTTAATGATATAATTCATCTTAAACCCATATTAGATACGGCACACAATGAAAAGTTGTTGTAGTAGTAGTAGGCTCAGCAGCTACTAAACTAAACGTCGTCATCTATTTGGATTAAATTTCATTATTTTATTTACCTTTGTCTTCTAAATAACTTATCTCTCTTTTTTCATTTTCCTTTTGTATACCCTATTTTTTAAAAATTGTATATTCCTTTCTTGCCTCTAAACTTTACTGCTTTACCTCAAAGCTATTATATTTGACTTTCAGACTTAGCCCAATCTTTAGTTTGCATATGAAAATGTTGTTAAAATTTCTTAAATTCCTCAGCATTTTCTTTCTTTTAAATACACAGCCATGTCCCCAACACTTTTTGGAGGAGCTGTGCTTCTAGTACTACTACTACCTAAGATTCATGCCTGGCCATTCCAATTGATGCACGAGCTGTCATGAGGACTCATCAAGACTAACAGACTTTTTATACAAGTAAATTTATATCTGATACTGTTCCTTAATGACTTAACGGATATGAAATACAAACTACTTGACTTAATCTGAATAAAAGTAATGTTAGAACATCAGTGTAATATCTATACATACTGGATATACGGCATAAGTAAAATAACCATTGTCTTAATTAATGAATAATTTAATTACAATATTATCACACTGAATTACACAATCTTAAATTAAAGACATATATAAATTAAATAAGGTACCTTTTGTTACTTATGTTAAAATGCTTATTTTGTGTTTAACTAAATCGATTTTCAATCTCTATTTCAGTTTGTCTGGACTACTAGACCACATTGAATTACAAGGAGTTTGTGTTGTGATGAAGCGGAAATAATGCCTCTTCTGCTTAGAGGTACTGACTACCCAGCTGTGCCAAGTGTTGCTTCAGCAAAACATCTCTAGATGCTTCTTTGGAATATGGCTTCTAATACCAAAATGTGTCTGTACGAACAATTTCACTTAAATTGTGGTACCGGTCTTTCCTGTTTTAACAAAAATCTATCAGGTGTGACTGCATGTCCAACTGGAGAATCCACCAGAGCATAATCTTAACAGCTATTGATATTTTTTACCAACTACTGCATTTATATGGCAATTTATACACTCAGGACTCCTATTTACCATCATGATGGGTGGAAGCAACAATATTGACACAAAGTAAACCATTGCGGAAAACCATTCATTACCAATGGTATCTACACTCAGGACTCCATTCATCTGTGTCATACACTGAATCTTTACCAATGGTATCTATAACTGTTACAAATTTGATCTATGATTATTAAATTATGCTGACAATTTGAAGGCTTTAACTTTAAAAGGAATATAGTTATGGCATTTTGGGTATTGAGAACATGTGTTATGTTTTTAATGAAATTTACATAACCTCGGTTCGTCAAATCCTGCGCATTAATACATTAGTCAAAATATTAATATGGAAATGGCTTGTTATAAAAGCTCAATACCTAATTAAACTGTTCTGAAAATATGAAGGCTTTAACTTTCAGATAAAAAAGTTATGGCATTTTGAGTATTGAGAGCAGGTGCTACGTTTTTAATGAAACTTAAATCGTTAAATCGTACACATTAATATGTTTATTGTAGTATTTGCATAACAATGATTTATTATAAAAGCTAAAAAACTTAATTGAAATGCGTTGAAAATTTCAAAACTTTAGCTTTGCTGAATAAAAAGTTGTCGCATTTTGAGCGTCAAAGATGTCTTTTTTCGGTCACAGAATTTTGGAAAATATTTACTAAGGCTATATAAGGAAAAATTCTGACACTAAAGATGCGATAACTTTTGTTCTAATTAAGATAGAAAGATAAACTAGGTATCAATTATATAAGCTTCATTAATATATAACAACTTTGAAATTTTTAGTGAAGTGAAGTACCTACAATATCTTCAGTTGGTAGGATAAGTATATTCAAATTCCATCCATGGTCATAGTCATTAATTTATTAGGTAATGACTTTAATAAGTCTCGACTTCTCCGAAAGAAGTCCTTTAACAAGAAGTAACAACTAGTTATAATCATTTGTCATAATTTCATTTATTAATTTTACAAAAGTGTATTTTATAGTGTTCTTAATCTTTTATCCACCAATTTATCTGAATAAGTAGCTTTTTGCCTAATTAAAAATTGTTTCATTCAAAATCAAACTAAACTAAACTCCATGGCCATCATTTGGCTATCTAGTATATAGTATAGCCTACAAAAAATTGCTTCCTGGGTTGAACTAACCTCCCTTACCCTTCCACGCCTTAAAATATTCGACCCTAATTGTAATTAAAATGTACGAAGTGTCTACACGTCCGGCGCTGGACAAATAGTGCGCAAGATATACGTCCACCGGCCTTTCATGTGACCGCCGGACGGCTAGTAGTTTTTATAATTCCGAACGATATGCAGTGTGGTAGATCTTGTGTGGTCTACTGGTAGAGTGGTCGCTTGACGATATTATGATTTGAGGATCAATACCGGGGATAGGATCGTTTTTTTTTCTTCCCGTTTTAATTAAAAATATTTTATACTATATTTAAATTATCATGTTCATCAGCAACAGTAGTTTCATGAGAAGTTTTTAAATATTTTGTAACAATTTAAACAATTTAAAATGAAATCTTTGACTTTTATTGGTTGCCCACTCCATACTGGCCCCTAATTTATTTTATGGATTACTGGTACACAAACTCAAATAGCAAACTAAACAAAAATGTTTACAAGCCACTTTCACTTCAGTTTTTTTCTATTATTTGCATGCAAGATGCACATTACGTGGTAGAGAAATAGATTTTAAAATTAACAATAGTTTTGAATCATTCGCGGTCACGTGATAAGGCTGATGGACAAAATATCTCTCGCCACTTTGTTACGGCGGTCATGTGACCTGGTCGCCGGACGAATATCTCGATAAAGTATTCTTCCGGCGGTCATGTGACGTGGTCGCAGGACAAATAGTGCGGGAGATATATGTCCGGCATGCCGGACGTGTAGACACTGCCTAAAATATATTTATTAATTATAAGTAAACATACCTTGCCAAGTAGTATTTAGTCATTGTAATTTAATGTAATAAATAGCCCTTATGAATTTTTACTGTAACAGAAACTGGAGGAATAAACTTTTTCTTGAGCAAGCAGTAGGGACTAATTTCTAATTCTTAGCCATCCCCCTCTCCCCCAGGGCGTCATTTGCTGTTTATTATTATAGTTGCAGTGAATTATAATTTAACCTAAATTATACTAAACTATGATGACTTGACTATGTTCCATCATCATCATGTCATGTAAAATATGTTAATATTTCTATTCAGTATTCACATCAGCCTACTACGACTACACTTCACTACTATTACTATTATCGCTAGACTATACTGTCTTAGGCCTTAGGTCTATTCTATACTCTATACTATATAAATAAAAATTAGCTAAAATACCATACAGTCAAACTTACCGAATAACTAACTGTTGAAATTTGCTGTTTTCTTAATATCCAATGTAAACAACTTAATAAAAGAAATTAACAAGCTGGGATGTGGGATATAATTCTATTTCATATATTTTAGTAATTTTCCCAGATGATTGAATCACTTTTCACTTCATCAGGAAAGATGGCTGAAATTTACTGAGTGCATGAAGCACAGCGACACCATGTCTAAGTGAACTACATTTATTTGGTGACTTATCCACTGTCAAATGATACCTCCACCTTACAAAAATATAGAGAAAAAAACGGTTCAAGACATAGTATTTACTATTTTGTCTTAATGCCTAGCGGAAATAAAAGTTTTGGTTAAATAACAGTGCAGCAAAGTACAAAATATGACAAAAACCTCCAAAGCGGCGTTTTCTATTTTTAGACCATAGCCTACAAAAGAAAGCGAGGCAGACGGTGTATAAAATTATAATATTCCATTAAAATAATACATTGCAGTGATGCCACTAGGGTTTCTCTCTATATATCCCGCGCGAATTTTAGTTAAACATAAGAATTCCCGGGAAATTTTCATATCCCTGGAAATCTCAGCTACACACGTTGAGAATACAATTATCTTGTTGTTTTTAATTTCAGCAAATTACAGATTGTCACAATTTTTTGCTATATGCCAATGGTCGCCAAACTCAGCCAAAAGAGCCAAAATTCAGCAGCAGGATAAAGCAACATTTTTTGAGAGCCACATTTCCTTTCAAGAAATTGTCAAGAACCATGTTTTACGGAGTCAAAATCGATCTGTGGCCGACTGGCCGAGCCACACTCAGGTCACCATATGCCAAGACCTGTAAAATGTAGTCAACTGTGCTGATTACTAAACTCGGCAGTTCTAGTACACAGGTTCTCAAGCGTTTTCAAGTCACACCACATTCATATAGAAGCAAAGTGCCCTTACCATAATGTATTGCAGTGGTTGTCGAACTGGGATAAAATGCTTAAAATGATTAAAAAATGGAAATATTTGGAGTAATGATGGCTCAATAGTTATGCATAAAATTATATTTAGAGTTTTTTTTTTTTCACGTGGCTTGGCAGTTAGCGTAAGCTTACCTCTTATATTGAATACGTCATTTGGCCAAGTCACCTATTTTATCTTATGCTCAGTGACGTCAATAGATTTGGTGGCACCCAGTGCGTTGAACTCAATAGATGACTACATTCAGATGTCTCCATGGAACTCCCCCGAGTCGGTCTGCTCCGGTTCCACCCTGCAATAATGGCAACCTGCTCTGGTGGTATCCTGATCTCGTGATGGGTGGCACCCTGCTCTTGTATTTTAGATGATCGAACTCTGCCAAATTTACTATTTTCATTTGGTGTTCTCCCCCCCCCTCTGGTAGAGTTTCATCTTCTTTTAGGCTGTTCCGAGTGTGGTCCCCATCCCTTAGTGACGCTCCTGTTTATGCTTAAAACGTCAAGAGATGCGAAGATTTTCAAAATTACTCACTAGGGGGCAATAAGAAAAATTGCTGCCCCATGCAACAACCTACCCAGGCGAGCAAGGTTTTTTCACTCTAATAAACATGGAAACAAAGAATACGAATCAATTATTTAAACCAAAGAAAGTATTCAAATCTCTTTGATTTAAAATGCGTCAATTTTGATGTTATTGTATAAAAATGGAACGTCATTCCTAAGAAGTTTAAATTCAATATTTTGTTCAAAGAAATTCTCTTGTTCCACAGTGATTATTTTATGAATTTATATTACAAAATTTATTATTAAGTGTCTTATATTTATAATATCTCCGTATAGATTTTCGAACTTAAATAGTTTATGGTTTTCTTCCTTACATATCGGGGAAGTGTTCAAAGTTTGCCGGATGCGTAATGCATTTTAAGAAATTTAAAATTGTTTGCTACTAGTTATAATGCGTGAACTTCCCATCTACTAAAGTTACTTGACAAAAACGTGAACTCAAGTTACGTACATTTAAGAATGCCAATTTTGCTGCACACTTTTTATTTCACGTCCAGTAATTATATTAATATTCTCATGTCCCAACCATTTTTAAAAATAATATTTTTTTACACAATACTTAAATTGAGACGATTTTATTTCCGTAAAGAAAATATAACGCACCAAACCAATTGCGTTATTAAAAATAGATATATATCATTTAGCGTAGTTATCGGGAATTATATTTTGCGCGCTAGTGAACTCATTATTTAACCACACCCTGGCGTATCTATATATAGCCTGGGTGGTGGTGTTTGACCTTTGCTGGCGAATTATATATATAGATAGATTTTATAGTGCGTTTTAACTCATCTTTGATTGAACTTCTTCTTTTATTATTATTTTTAACAAATATTTTTTTTCTTATTTTCTTTTTAATGTTTAAATTATCGACAAAAGTAGAATGATATGCTCAAAAGTAGATCTGAGCTCACCTACCAACCAGTTTACCCAACGAAACAGACGTGGTCAACCTCTATAATTTGAGCAACCTTGTATTAAGGAGCTCGTTCACTCTTCTACCCACCCTTTTCCAGCTGTTCGCCAGGTGAACACTGCACGAGTAAGACCCAGTCTTATCATGTCAAGTATGTAAACAAAAAAATTATCATCCACAAGATGGGAATGTGTGAAAGAAATTCTTTGATAATTTAAAGAAACGAAACAGAGAGAAAAAGAAGGAGCCAGGGAGGAAAAGAAGGAGCCAGCGTTTTGTGAAAATTGTCCTCTTCTGTAAATAAATTAATATTGAAAATAAATTTTAATGGAAAAACTATTGATTAAATTCAAGTATAAATGATTTAGTTACACTAAAGGTAGAAACAAAAGATATTGATAACACAATTGATCGAAACTCACAAAAAATACGATAGTCAAACAAGATAGAAATGCGAGTAGAAAGAAGGCCTATAAAACATTGACACCCAAAAACATGTTAAAACTACTGATCATCTCATTGCATCTTAGTTGTGTCACATCACGTCTGCTTCGTTCTGAAAAGTGTGGGTAGGGGAGCTCATAAGAGAGCAGTAGGATTTTGTAGATTTAAAAAAAAAAAATTAAGTTAAAAATCCTTCTTTTGTCGATAATATAACTAAAAAGTTTCAAGTTAATGTAGGGTGAACTAGTAGGCAGAAAAAAAAAAAACGTTTAAAAGATTTTCAAAAAAAAAAAAAAATTTAAAAAAAAAAAAATTAAGTTAAAAATCCTTCTTTTGTCGATAATATAACTAAAAAGTTTCAAGTTAATGTAGGGTGAACTAGTAGGCAGAAAAAAAAAAACGTTTTAAAGATTTTCAAAAAAAAAAAAAAAGACAGTGGCGTAGCTAGGGATATTGCCGCCCCGGGCGGACCAAGAATTTAGCCATGCCATTTCCACGAAAAAAAAAACCTCTGCTGTGGGCAGAAAATGCCAACCCTACATATAAAGAAAAAATTACGGACCAGGGTGGAACCTCCCTTCGGCACCCCTTTATACGGCATTCAAGTCCATGGACATATACGTGAACTCTTGGGTAAAAACTTGTGTTGAATAGGAGAAGCTGGTATTGCAGACTCATTGACTCATTGTTGGAACACACTCTTCAGAGACTCAGAGAGAACGAAGGTAAAGCAGAATCGCCTCCAATTTAGCTAGAACCCCAAAACACTGCAGGTGAGCTTCCCGGGCACAATAGAACTCACATGCCACCTGCGTACTCTTCATAGCTTTGGCCATCTTTGCTTGCGAAGGATGAACAAAATAGTTTAATTTTTTAATGCACGTGTTCCGTTTAATTTTTAAAAAATAATTAATCATGAAATAAGGGGGGGGGGGGGGGAAGGAAAAAAAAAAAAAAAAAAAAAAAGGGGGGGGGGGGGGGAGAGAGAGAAAGAAAAAAACTACCAATACTACAGTTTAAGCCGATAAGTTTTTGAGCTTGTCCAAATATTTAATCATTACATTATCTAATAAAAAAGAAATAGAGACATATTTATTCATATTCTGAAGTGGTAATCTCTGCTGAAAATTTTGAAAGTGAATTTTAAAGGCTGTTGCATTTTTAACCTCCCTGCTTGCTTTTGTTTCAACAAGAAATACATTTTCTCCTTTCTCAGCTCACTAGACACCACTTCGCAAGCCTGAATTTTATATCACTCCTTATTGCGACTGTTGATGATGGCCACCTTAAAATCATTATTATTTACGTCATATGGTATTCCAAACAGTAATGTCACCAGTGGAGAGAACCTATGCTGGATTAACTAACTTAAAGGCAAAAAATGCACACACATTCTATGCTTAGTTTCTTATTTAATACTAAATATTAAGAAAATAGGGAATTACATAAATATAGCTCCTAGCACCAAAATCAGGCTGATGCGCTCATTAGTCATCTCAATTTTCTTGTATGCCTGTGATTCCTTTACATTAACAGCAGAACTTGAAAGAAAAATAAAGCAGATGGAATGAGATTTTTCAGAAGCATTCTTAGATACTGCTATAGAGAACATATTTCCAATGAACAAGTGAAAGAAAGGATTCGTCAAGCAATTGGGCAGTACGATGACAGAGAGGAATAGCGAAGAATAGTTTTCTTGTCCTATGTGGCGCCTCAACGGTCCAAGGGCTAAGGGGCATGATGATGATGATTGTTGCTTTATAGTTTTTATTTTTAAAAAGCACTACCAACATCATTATAGATACTGGAATTAAAATTTAACAACACCATGATTATAATAATTACGATTAATTAACGTTTTAACTTTATTTAATACTTTTTTTTAAAAAAAAGGCAATATATGTGTGATTTATCAGAGAAAAGTTGAAGAAGCACAAATTCAGTAAAGTGAACATTTTATTTGTAATATTAAACTACTGTATGTTTCTTTATATAAATGTCTAATTAATGAAAATATGGCTCTTGTAAACTATTTGATTTTACTTTAACCGCCCCCCCCCCACGCCAGCAAACCAAATCCCTGGATTTATGTTATATTGACTTAAATAATTTTTTCTTTAACTCCTACAAAAAATGAACTTGATTTGAACATCGAAAATTTGTTCGCAGAAGCTTGATAAACGTGTTTTCTAATGCACTTTTAAGGAAATTTAAATTCTCAAACTTCAAAGATCATTGAATGTTCAATAACAACACGGGCAACATAATTCACAAAAATGGTGAGGCTCCTAGAAGCGTGAGGCCCCTAGAAGCGTAAGGTCTTGGACAACTGCCCAGTGTGCCCAGTGTGCCTATGCCTTAAGCCAGCATTGGGTAGCTAGGTCATCTCCAGGTGCAGTAATTGAGTGTAAACATTGTTATTATAAAATTGAAGAGGCTATCATGGTAGAAAAAAGCTGTATGCGTGTCATACACTCAGTATATTTATTTGACGTTTAAATACAGTTTCAATGGGTTTTCTATTTTAAGTTTATATGATGTTAGGTGTTTATAGGTATTCCCGTTTTTTGCTCAAATCCCATCAATTTATACGACAAACCAACTATGCACAGGGGTAATAAGGGGAGAGACTGCAATCAGGTTATCACAATATTTAATGATTAAAACAAAGTAGGGTTTTTCTAAGCTAAGTGATTTTTTTATATTTTATTCTGTTTTTCTTTGTTTTGTTCACTGACGAAGGCTTCCTGCCGACGCGTTCGTTGTTTTGTTGCGTTCCTTTTTTCAAGTTTAAATCTACTAATCTTTTTTGTTTATATTGAACGATGTACCGGTATTAGTAAATCTAATCAGGGATAAAATCTATCTAAACACCGTTCAGATTTATGAGTTTATTGAAGCGGGTATATTCATTTCAATTGGTACGACTAATATCCAATATATTCATAACGTTAAATTTATTGTTTTGAACCCTGTTCATTAACATTTAAAAAAAAAGGTTTTATATTTGAAAAAAAAAAAAATGTTTGCAGCTTAAAGGTCCAAATCAATTATATATTTGTATGATTTATTAATAGTCTGAAACTTTTAAAATTCTAATATCCAATATATTCATAACGTTAAATTTATTGTTTTGAACCCTGTTCATTAACATTTAAAAAAAAAAGGTTTTATATTTGAAAAAAAAAAAAAAATGTTTGCAGCTTAAAGGTCCAAATCAATTATATATTTGTATGATTTAGTAATAGTCTGAAACTTTTAAAATGAAAACAATTGGCCTATATTTTAATGAAAGGAGGCTATACTATAAAAATTATAATTAAAGGGATGCTATATATATATTACGTAAGTGACCCTATAATATAAAAAGCCCCCAAGCTAAAAATAAGCGTTTTTAAAATAACAGAGATTAAAATTATTTTCATTATGTATAAGAGTAATACTTAAGGGCACATTATAATGTTAATTCTTCAGAACAATTTAACGCTTTATAGTATAAAACTGTGTATACTGGAATATAGCCACACCGATTGTTTATTGTCGCAACGGAATATGAAAATACCTGCACGCTCTTGATTTTTAAAAATAAAAAATAAAAAGACAGACATTGGGTTATTCTTTGTTAATATCATAAATATTTATATTGAAATTGATCCGCCTATTATAGATGCAGCTAGTTATCAGATAGTTATTTATTTCGACAAAAGAACCGTAAATTTAAAATTGGCAGTTGATGATGTCTTAATTATTAATTAAGAAATTTTAAGGTAATCATAACAGCAAAAATAAATTTAAAAATGCATAAATATGGTATAGAGTACCTAGTAGTTTAGTGTTAAACTTGTAATTGTAGCCTATTAGTAATAAAGTATTAGTATTAATTCAGAATTCATTCTTCATAAAGTAATTGTAATGAATGTGTGTGCAATTGAAATTTAGCAAAGAAAATTAATAAATAGCATCTTATATATTAAGTTTGTAAAAATAATGAAAATAAATGTTTCTAAAATGATTAAATTAAAATTTGACATTCTCTTTCCAGCTCAAGAATCAAGTCAAATGTCATTTTATAGACTTGGCCATAATCGTAGAAAAAAGGCACCATCTAAGAAGCGGCCATCATGGGATGTGAGAAATATATTTCAATGTCTTTTTCATAATTTTAATAAATTAGCAAAAAACTTTACTAGTATAATTTCAACCCGGCAGCTGGCTCTTTTAACTCCAAGCCCAAGCTTCAATCTCTTGAGAAGAAAATAGCATTTCAACTCATGCATATTCTTGTACACTGTCATAATTGCCAACCTGAGTGCCACCATCTAACTTCTTGAAGATCACATTCTCTCTTAGACCACTGATTACTGTGTATCCTATAACCTTATAAGAACTATTATTCACCAACTCAAACGTGATTTATATGGCATCCTTTCTATCAACAAAAAGAAAAAGCTTGACAATCTCAAGTCCACCAATAGTTTAAAACCTCATCATACAGTGCCTGGTAACAACTCAGTCATATTTATTTATTTATTTATTTAGGCATTTTTATATAGCGCTTATCATAAAGCTCTAAGCGCTTTACAATTATTAAAACATGTAAACTAAGTAAATACAAATGAGACACTAGGATAGTAACTACTATTCTATAGAAACAATGAAAATGGCTATAAAA
>CAXITT010000391.1:467973-514602 GCA_964033795.1 Lymnaea stagnalis | reverse complement strand
CATCAAATACAAGTCTGCCAATCTTTGCTTCAACTCGTTCACTGACCCTCACTTTCCTGTCTATCTCTCTGAACTGTTGCTTCCTTACATCCCCACAAGACAACTACGTTCTTCCATTGACAGTAGAACCCTCTCTCTATGGCTCTTAAATTTATTCCCCTCAACCATCCAGTGATCACTTGGAACTGCTTTCTGATTCCTACCATTGCTTCCATTCTTCGAGACTTCAGTTTCACTAAGCTGGGAAAAAAAGTACCCTTCCAGATGAGTTATTTCCATTCCATAGAGAACGCAAATCTAATTGGACACCCCCCATCTAACTAATCCAAGGCTTTAGAGCTGTACATCAATAGCACAGAAAATGATATCAAGAACCTCCCTTTGTCTCCACACTGCCTCTCTAATCTTTCAAAAAGAGAATCCAAGGCACTCTCTAAGCTATGCAGCCAGAAATATATTATCATCAAACCAGCTGACAAAGGTGGAGCTGTCGTTGTGTGAGACTAAAATCTATACATTAAAGAGGCAAACATGCAGAAGACAGGCAGTTCTACCAACCGATGACTAATAACCCTATTACTAAAAATAATGACATGGTAGAAGAGATAGCTTGCAGAATCAGCACTCACTAAATTGGCCTTGGCAAGCCCTGTTTCTACCCACTTCCTAAAATACACAAGTAAGGTAACCCTGGCAGACCCATGTTCTCAGCATGTTCTTGCCTCACCCAACATATCTTGGAATTCCTTGATGGAGTTTCTCAACCAATTGTAGCACTGCCCACTTATATAAAAAATTCCAACCATTCATTGAAAACTTTAGAATCCATCATTATCTCTCCTGAAAAAAAAAATTCTCTATTTCTGCTGGATGTATGTTCTTTATAAAGGCTTCTTCAATCCCTTATGCTGATGGTCTCTTAGCTTTACAATTCTTTCTCTAGAGTAAAGTCCATCCTTCTATACCTATTAACATCCTCCTCCAATTGGCTGAACTTGTTCTCAACATCAAAGCCAAGTCTTCGACCAAATCAGTGGTGTTGCTATGGGGACTATAATGTGACAAATGTTTATTCATGGGACATTTTAAAAAACCAAAGCTTAAAACATGGATGAAAATATTTAACAAATTCACTAAAATTTTAATAAGTATCTGCTAATGCAAATAATGTTTCATTCACAAGCAGTGGAGCAGACACACAAAAATCATAGGAATTAAAAATTCAATATATTAAATTCTCTAATTGGAATTTTTGAAACTTGTAATGAATAGGTGAAAAAGCAAAATTTTATTGTCTTTATTTTTTCCCCCTTAAATTTAAGTTTTGAGAGTTCTTCATATCAAAAATATTCTAAATTTATAAAATTACCAATGTCCTTATTTTATCACTTTTAGAGGTATTACTGTAAATTATTTTAAGATTCAAACATTTAAATACTTATTTAAAGAATTATTTGAATATTTCAGAGAAAAATATTTAAATCTTATATTTTTATTTATTTAGGATACTGTAAATGACCTAACAGTTCTTAGAGCAACTCCTGAAGAAGTGGTAAGTAATGCACAGTGCATTGCAACTAGGTATTTAATGTTAAATAATTTTTAGAAACAAACACTCGAACAAAGTACAATGGAAATATAAAATATCAAAGAGTTGTATGTAGCGCTGATGACATTTTCCCATCATTATAATATTGTTTTTATGTGACAGCTCATGAGGAAAGAAGCTCACAAGTCCAAGAACCATTTGAGTGTCAAACTTGAGAAGCTAAGACAAGGTACAAGTAAAATAGTTGAAACAAATGGTTCAATCAACTATTCTAGACGATTGCTTGATATTTTTATCTATTTTCAACTTCATCTAATCTGTAAAATCCAAAAGATGTTTTTTAATGGGCATTAAAATTGAGTACAACTATTTTTAACTAACCATCCATTAGACTTTAGTGGTTCTCATACTTTTTGTGGCCACCACCCTGTTGGTGCGCTTAAATTATCCCTAGCGTCATTGTCTTACTTTGTTGTATGCTTAATTCAGAATTTTAATTCGACTTACCTCCTAGGAAAATTACAGTGCAATAAAATTTAAAAGAGAATAATCATTCTTCTAATCAAAATGAACAGTATGTTCCTTTAACCTGCCTCGTCTAAGTATCTGTTTCATCACTTAATGAATGACCTAAGTGTTCAAGCCTAATTTTAATTTCTTTATTTCGATTGCATTAAAATCAATTTCATATTCCATGTTATATGAGCTAATCCAATGAATAAACAAAGCTGAATGAACCAAGTCACTCTCAGATGCCTGAAAATAAAAAATTCCAAACTAGATTTTGTGGATGCCCAATGATATAAAGTGTAGCAAAAGTCTAAATGCTCTCAAATAACACTGAAAAAAAATATATTTGCAAGATAAGTAACCAAAGTCATTGTCTAATAATTTTACTAGCAAAACCTTTTCACAGGCCCATCTAAATATTTTGAAATGGTAAAATTTATTTTTAAAATATTACATGTTGAGAAAATTCCAAGGTTTGATGAATGTTTATGATCTCCTGATACAGAAAGAGAAAAAAGCAAAATGTCTGGAGCAGATGCCCAGCAGCTTGTCATTATGAAAGAAGTCCTCTACGATCAGCAACAGGTTATTCATTTTTATTAATATCACATCTGAGTGTGTGGATAATGTATCCTAAATTTGAGCTTACCATCTTAATGATTTCATAAAATGAACATAAATGTGTTTGAATGTCACTTGAACTTGGAAGAATGGGTTTGAATGTCACTTGGACATGGAAGAGTCTACGATACTACCTTAATATTGACTCTGTCTTCACTGTGTTCAATTTTAATAGTCTGTATGAATTTAGTCTCCAATTATTCATTATTATTTTATTTGAAATATATTTTCATTTAATCATATATTTATATCACCAAATTTTTAATCCTGCATCAAAAATGCTAAAGTTGGAAAAGGTCTTAGCCAAGACAGACAGGATGATGTCAGTTGTCAAGGATTTGTTTGGTGATGATCCAAAAGTAAGATGGCACTAAGAAATTTTTATTTATCTAATAAACCATTTTATCTTAGTTAGGGAGAAGGATATTAATATTTTCATTAATAAATAAGATTAGACAACAGGTTGCATCATACAATTTAAATCTTCAGATATTGATGCTAAATGAGGGTGACTTATTTTTTACAACTGGCATTAAAAAAAAAATCAAGAATATAATTTATTATTTAATTAAAGCTATTTGAAAAATTAAGAATTTATAAAAAATTATTTATTTTTAATTTTCCGCCTAAAGAGGTTTTTGGGCTTCCCTAATGTGACGACTGCTCCAAATGCAGAACACGATTCTTCCAATTGGTAAATTTTAAGTTTTGTAAAAAAAAATATGTAAATTCATTTGTATGGATATATTTAGGAAAGTAAGTCTTAACTTTTCAACAAATTATGAGAAGGCAACCATTGGTAAAATTTAAAAATAAATTTTAAACTCTATATAAATTATTAAAAAGCATTAAAAAAATAAATCTTCAGGCTTTTTAAAATTATTATTTATGACTAATTGGATTTATATCATTAAATAAAATATTTTTAAATTTTTGTTCTGTTAGTAGTTTTATGAGCTATCTGTGTATTTATTAAACCTGATGATTCCAGTGCCAGCAGTTTTGTGGCCTCTGTCCCAGATATCTACACACAGACTGAGAAGCTCAGTGATTCTATCATGGACCAGTCAGCTCTTAATGACATGGACTCTTCAGTCTATTCTGGTATGAGCCCTTTAGTTGCTGATCTATTCACTCTTTGTGGCAGTAGTTCCCAAAATTTTTAACTTGCATAACCCCCTTTTTGGAATCAATTTCTTTGGGGAAGCCCCTTAGGGTCACCCTGTGTATTACAATTAGACAGTGTTATTTTAGTTCCTGGATTAGGGCTCTGGGAAGCACAGGTTGGGAACCACTGTTTTATGGCTTCAATAAGATTATTGCCTTATCATCTGGTCCAAGCTGTAAATACAATGATCAAATATTTGTTGTTACAGCCATTACATCCAGCCCTTTACAAACAAACAACAGTACAATTTTAGAATAAAGTATATAGTAGTCACCCAGGGTCTGTAGTTCTGGTCTCTCGATCTTGTTATTTAACTAGTTTTGTAAAGTACAAGTGCACTTGATGGTGTCCCATCCTCTTAAATTACCTGATTCTTGTTACTAAGTTTTCACTTTGGCTGACTTGAGTTTGATCGTGGAGTTCGATTCCCTAATTGGCAGGTGAACACCACCATTTCAATTGTGGGCACCTATCATTTTTCCTTACTAAAAGGAAAATAACAAGGATTTGAACTATTATTTTTGTATACTTTTTTCTTCAAACACAATATTTCCTTTGGTCTCTATGAGACCAGCTTTGGTCTCCATGAGACCAGCTTCTATTTAACACAAGTAAAATGACTCCTATTAAAAACGATCAGATTCCAGCGAAGATGAAGATAGACCAAAGCCGATTTCATATGAATCCAAGATGGACCTGCACAGGTTTCAAGAGTTTCTTAAAGAGGAGGAAAAAAGAACCGCACACATGGACCCCCCTACCCATCAGCCAAGTGGAAACATCAGACATTATCAGGACCCCCCTACCCATCAGCCAAGTGGAAACATCAGACATTATCAAGACCCCCCTACCCAACAGCCAAATAGAAACATCAGACATTATCAGAACAATGGCGACTTTGGATTAAATACAAAACTTAAGACCTTAGCAGTGACGGACTCCATTGCACAAGGTCAGGGAGGTAGAGTGTTATTTTTTTAACATCAATTTGATATAACAATTAAAAACATGAATCACAATTTTAATAAGATGAATGTAATCTTTTAAAAATTCAGTTTTAATAACAAAAGGAACATAGAAAAATATTTTACACATTTTATTTCCTCATGTAAACATAAATTAAACATGTGATTAAATGTGTTAGCCAATAAGGAAAAAGAAAGATTTGGGACTCCGCCAAGAAATGAAAGACGCGGCCCACCTTTGCCTAGCGAGAGAAGCCCACCATCGGCCATGAATGACACAAAGAAGGTGAAGAAGACCAAAAGTATCAATAAAACGTCAAGTATTTGCTCTGACAGTGGCAACACAACTATGAATGACATGAGAAAGGTTTGGAATCTGTTTGTACAGAGTTTTCATAATTTTCCAAATTAAATTAACAGCAGTTATAAAAAAATGTGTATACCAATACCAGTAATTTATGTACCAAATATAACTTTTTTTTACTAATACTATGTGCCCATCATTCTCATACTTGAGATTTGTCTATTAAGAGTTAAAAACAAGATTGAAATAGGTTTTAATGTAATTTTAAATAAAATTGTTAGTTATCTTGTCGTAAAATGGCCTTTGACCTCTTTGTGTCATCTACCAAGTTGTAACATAATTATCATTGGCAATTACGATAACATTTGAATGAAAAGTCTCTTTAATGCTTTTAATGAGATTGTTTAATCCCATAGGTATTGCAAGAACTAGAAACTGAAATAACTCTTTACGAGCAGCAGACTGGTCGACAGCCACACCAAGTTCAGAAAACAGAGACATTTTCTGGCTACACCATAGCGTTGGTGACGGCTGTGTCACGCCTTACCAAATATTTAAAAGAAGTGAGTTTTTTTTATATGTTGAAGGCGAGCGGAATTGTTGGTTGTGTAGGTTGATCTTCAGCCGTCTTTATCAAACTTTTTGTGTCAAAGGCAAACTTCTTGAGATTCTAAAGATAATTGCTGAATTCCCATCAAATTTCGCACTCATTACAAGGTAACATAAATGGAGAAAATTATCTAGCAGGTTCTTGTTGGGTGTTGGTGTTTGAAATTACAATAAAAGTTTTTGTGTTCCAGCAATGACAACTTCTCTAGTATGTAAATATTTCATCTATTTGTGTTCCAGCAATGACAACTTCTCTATATGTAAATATTTCATCTATTTGTGTTCCAGCAATGACAACTTCTCTAATATGTAAATATTTCATCTATTTGTGTTCTAGCAATGACAACTTCTCTAGTATGTAAATATTTCATCTATTTGTGTTCCAGCAATGACAACTTCTCTATATGTAAATATTTCATCTATTTGTGTTCCAGCAATGACAACTTCTCTAATATGTAAATATTTCATCTATTTGTGTTCCAGCAATGACAACTTCTCTATATGTAAATATTTCATCTATTTGTGTTCCAGCAATGACAACTTCTCTAATATGTATATATTTCGTCTATTTGTGTTCCAGCAATGACAACTTCTCTAATATGTATATATTTCATCTATTTGTGTTCCAGCAATGACAGCTTCTCTATGTATATATTTGTATATATTTCATATATTTGTGTTCCAGCAATGACAACTACTCTACTATGTATATATTTCATATATTTGTGTTCCTAGGCTGAACTAAGAATCAACACAGAGGTTACTCTCAGAGAGCATCTTACCGAGGATGTTTACCAACTTAAAATAATAATTGATGCTCTAGCAACTGTAAGTGTATTGTAGTTAGAATATAATCTTTTCAAAGGCTGATCACTAAATATCTTTTAACACATTTTATCCTTTAAATTTCTGTACCAGTGATTGAATTTCATGCCACCCCCCCTTCCCCCCATTCGCCACCAGAGAAAAAAAGGGTGGGGGGGGGGTCTTCTATGATTAAATAAAATAAATTTCATTATCAATCTCCTACCATCATTGTCAAATCTCCTACCATCATTGTGACATCTCCTACCATCATTGTCATATCTCCTACCATCATTGTCATATCTCCTACCATCGTCATATGTCCTACTATCATTGTCACATCTCATACCATCATTGTTGTATCATCTACCATCATTGTCATATCTCCTCCCCCAACTTATTGGATTACCTACTTTGCTCATTAGCTAACTATGAATAAAATACAATGAGCTAATGAGTTCACTCAAAGCACAGAAAATGAAAAGGAAAAGAAAAAATGAAATATTAAAATAATGAGCAGGTTGAAGCTTTTTAGTTTTTTTATAACATTGTAAGCACTATTCACCTTTGATTGTCATTGTATTTTTAGTTTTTGTTTTTTGGTAAGGATTTGTTGACGACACAAGAAGAGTATGGCAAGCTTTACCTGGAACATCTGAGCTACAGGGAAACTACCCAAGCTCAGTTGGCTGATATTACTGTAGGTTCATGGGTAGATATGGGTGTTTCTGATACACATGTGCCTCTAATGTTTAATACTAGACAAGTGTTTATTGAGTAGATAAACTGTGTCAACTTTGTTATATTTAATAAGAGATGATTCTTAGAGTATGTATAATTTGCTATCATTTATGCCTATAGTATCTGTTTCTCAGTTTAATATTTATCAAGAAATGGGTCACAACATAAATGCTACCAATAGAGAGTTAAAAATAACAATTACTTTCTCCTTTCTTTGCAAGCACTTTTAAAAAAAAGTTAATAATTACTTCCCTTTGAAGACATCATGTTAGATGTACAGTAGACAAATATCTACATGAAATAACTAAGAACTGTTGTCTACTACAACTCAGAATCAATTGAAGGAACTCAGATGGAGTAGATCTGATAATCCAGGTTTGGCTAAAACAGATCAGGAAATTTCTTACAACAATAACAACAACACACATTCTGGGACTTCTACACCACTTCATAATGCACAAGGTACACCAGTTGATAATTAATCTGCATTGTAATAATATTGTTGCATGGTCATGTTAAGGTATTGTTGCATGGTCAACATTTCAACTTTAAGAGTAAATGAACAATGTATTTCCCTTGATAAATCATGTAAACTTGACCTTAATAAATCATGTAAACTTGACCTTAATAAATCATGTAAACTTGACCTTAATAAATCATGTAAAATTGACCTTAATAAATCATGTAAAATTGACCTTAATAAATCATGTAAAATTGACCTTAATAAATCATGTAAAATTGACCTTTTTTTTCTTTCCTTTCTATAACTCACTTTTAACTTATGTTCTATTTTTGTATTGTACTAATGTTTGGTATTTGCAGATCCTAAGGAGCCAAGCAGTTATCATTTGCTGACAGGGGCTAATGTTAAGACCACAGAAGCAGCAGCGCCCACTTCTGACACCGGGATCATAGAAACAGACGCGCCTACAGCCACTGCGGCAGCCATACTTCTGTCTCCACCTGTTAGAAAGACCAGACTTCCAACAACCACACAAGCTGGCAAATGTAAGACATGCAACTCTTTCATAAGCCTGTCAATAGATCAAATGTATTTATAAAAATGTCATCTCCTGATCATATTGTTGCTAAATCCCAACTATTCTATATTAACTTGAAAAAGAGGCCAAGGCTTTTTTATGTATTAAATTTCATGATCCCATTGTAATATTCAATGACAACACACAGAGTCATTACTAAACCATTTCTTGACCTAAGAAATCTTCAGGGAACTAACTTTTTGAGTAATTTTAGCACATGGTTAATAATTTATTTTGCCCAAAAATATTGTCTTTAGAGTGAATGAACACCATTTTCATTAAAAAAAAAACAACTTCTTCGGCATTTCTGCATTCATTTTTCTTTATGTTTCTCTGGTCACTCTGGAAACAATGTTATCTCCAATATTGTAAAGCAGTAGTTTGGCTGTAAAAAAAAAAATTGCTTGGAAAATTGAGGCCTTAACTTGGATGATAATAATTGAAACTTTAATTCTCTCCCAGACCGTCAGTCATCTCTGGCCAGCTCTTCTAGTTCAACCAATGAGAGATCATATCCTTCACTAGACCCGCCTTATCTCACCCAGGCTCCTCCCATGACCAGCACCGTCAGTGTCCCAAGACCCATCCCCCTAGTCCAGACTAATGTCTGCCAGCCATTGACCTTCCAACAACCCATGGCTCAAGCCTCAGTTCCACATTTGAGAGCTTCAGGAAGTAGCATATTTTCTAAACCACAACCTGCTGATGACTCTGTTGGGTTGGAAGATGAAGCTAAACTGTTACAGCAGGTAGGATGTTTCTTGTTATTTTGATAGTTTCATGAAGCTAAACTGTCAAAATTGTAGCATGTAGGAGAAGGCTGTTATTTATGATAGTTTCAAGTACATTTTATGATTTACAATGGTATGATAAAAAAATATCATGTTTGTTACAGAGTTCAGCTGATCATTTCTTGTTATCTGCAAAGATGATTTGGTACTGAGACTATATTAGCTGACCATTTGATGTTGATTATTTAATTGAGTGTTTATGAGACTATATCACCTTACTATTTCATGTTATTTTTATGATTTGATATTGAGACTATCACTTGACCATTTTATGTTGTACTTACTCTGAAGTTGTCAGTGGATGAGGCTTTAAGTAACCCAGCCTTGCAGAGTCTGATGCAGAGTCAGATAACAGAACTGAATCGTCAGCAGGAGGAAGCCAGGCGCAGACTTCTGGAGCTCCTAGACAGTAACAGATTACAGCAGCAGAACTTGCCCCATTTTTTAGAACAAGGGTTCTCTCCCATTGAGGCAGACAAGGATTCTTATGGACTAGAACATAAAGAGGGTACCCACAAAGGGAGACAATTAAACAAGGTAATTTAAAAAAAATTTTTTTTAAATTAAAAGATAATTATTTTGTTCATTCTTTGTATGTTTGCACATTTAAAATTTATTTTTAAAGAAATTTTTGTGATGGTATGTGACATTTCCATGAACAAGCTACTCTTCTGGATCGATAAAAAAAAAAGTTTAAAGTTAGCAAACTAAAATTTTAAATAAAATAATTTTAAAACAATATTACTCTTTAGTAACCACTCAAATTGAAGGATTTATATAAAATCAGAAATTTACGCTAGTATTTCTTCTATTTTTCTCGCACCAAGTGGAGAAAATTAGGTATAACTAAATTTAAGTGTGGCAAAAATGCATTCTTTAAATGCATTTATAATTCATCAAATTTTTTTCCGGAAGGGGCCTTAGCCCATTCTCCAGTTCCATTCCCCACATTTGCTCGAGAGACTTTGGTGGGTGGCCTCAATTTCCTCTCCCCCACCCAACTATTGTCTATAGGGGGGGAGGGGGGGGGGGGGGGGGAGGGGGGGGACGAGTTTTTATAGACAATAAAGTAATGTATATTAATATATTCCTTTTATTTTTCAATTTAAATCTATCTAATTTATTTATGGATGTAGCTGCATAAGTAGATGTGCTATCCTCAGTTGTGCTTTAAGAATAAATTAATGTGCACATCATTTATTGGCGATTTATTTTCTTTACTAGGTTTAATGAAATGCAAAGACCTTATAACTCTTATGATTTCGGCATACAATGTACGATATTGAGATGTCTTTTACGATTGTACTCTGAGACCTATAAAAAATTATTATTTAAGACTGCATTGAAAAATTTATTTTGGTTGTTTTATCGATTTAAGCAATTATTTTATTAAAAAATACAATTTCGTTTGTTAGATTTTAGCTTCTTTCTACATCGGCGGTGAATGGACCGAGAAATGCAATTTTTTGGGGGCAATTCATACTTATAATAAAATGACACTGCTTCATTTTGTGCTGATGATTGTCATAGTGTTGCTTTGTGTTTTCATAATGAACTCCCTAGATACAGCAATAGTAGTAAAGTTATTGTAGTCAAACTAGTGTCAAATTTATCAATATTGGCTTTTGTTGCTTCGGTGTATGTGACTTAATTTGTGACATTACTGTTTTTTCAACTGAACTGTAGCAGTTCCGAAAATGGAGAAAACTACGGAATTCATTTTTTCAGTTGCATTTATAACTGCTCTGCTCAGAAGCTTCAGATTTTGACATATTTTAAAAAGATCTAGTTAGGGGCAATTGAAATCTATTTTTAAAAGTCACTAAGCAGCTTGAAAATTTTAATACACCAGTTTGGTCCTAGCACTTCTCTTCCCTTCTCCCAATTCAGCTTTCTGTGGTTATTTGACTACATTGTTAATGGAAAATAAAATCAAGCTTCTAGACTTAATGCAGGCTTAGCCAACCTGCGGCCCACCACGTTAAATATTGTGGTCCCCGGATGTATTACGAATGAACTTATTTCTTTATTCAATTAGCGATTATTTTCATTCGTATCATAAACAACCCACATCTGAATAATATACAGCGGTACATCACAGCAGTGACAGTAAGCGCCATTTTGGTGTACCTGCCCCCCTTTTAAAACTGATTAAAAAAAATATATTGAAACAGGTCAACTCAAATCTTAAATAAAAATTATTAAAAATTATACCACTTAATAACTAATCAAATTAAATGATTTGTATAAACACAGCTAGGTTTTAGGAAACTAATTTTTCACGAGCATTTCTTCAGTTCTCTGATGAAGTGTAGAATGGTGCAAAATTATACTCGGGTAGATGCCAAAAGGGAGCCCTGCATTTTTAATTTGTAAAAGATTTTCCCTCCCTAAACCTCTTTGGCGGGCGTCCTGGATTTAAGATCCCCAACCCCACCTTTGTATATCAAAGTGGCGATGGCATGAACCTTTTTATTTTGCAATAAAGCATTGTATATAAATATATAAATATCCGTCTTCACCTTTGGGATGTGACCTTTTTTATACGTGCTATACAAATAGTTATTGCATACATTATACTGGATGTTTATTTATTTACAATTAGAAAACGGTATTGTAAGATTTTCAGATGGTAAAGTGCCATTCTAAGCAAAAATAAATTGTACAATTTTGTAAGTTCTAGGTTAATTAGGTATGCATGCAGCCTGTGAAGATTTGACATGGGAAGCCATTTGGGTGGGCTACCCATGTTATTAAGGGTGCTGATAAAAATAAAATATAAGCTGAATTTAGTAGTTGAACAAAAATGAATGAAATAACATAAGCACAACATAATGAATGACCAATATCACTTATTACTCTAACTGCTTCTGGGGTTTCTGAATTATAATTGTCTGGAAACTTGAATTTGATTTACTGATTTTTAATTTCTTAAACAAATTTTCAGCCACGATCTAGGTCAGTTTCTCCACCCATCTCTCCCATTCCTTTTAAGAATGAGAATTGCTGGGTTTTGAAGACTGGAGGTAATCAAGAACAAGTGAGTTGATATTTAACATATAAAGTATTGTAAACCAGTGAAAGGAAATGATGAGTTCTTTTTAGGCTGCCACGTTATTTCAAGTTATTTTTAATAAAGTAACAAACATCATAGATTTAAAATTAGGAAATTTATGTAATCTTTTCACAGAAGTTGTGTTTTCAAATACAAAGCAATATTATTCCATTAGGAATTCTCCTTGCATTTATTTAATAACCTTGCTTTATCTCACAAATGATGGCTCAAGTGTAAAGTGCAATATAAGTTCAATTTTTTAATATGAATAAACCAGATGATGAAAGTATGCACGCTTTGTTTATGAACTGTAAAAAAAAGTCCTACTTAAAATGGAAATAAGTGTCTTGAATATATGAATGTTTACTTCTGGAGCAGGCCCTGTGCTAGAACCATACACACACTTCCACCCCACTCAAATTAATCATCATAAGATTCTTTTATTGATCCAAACAAATGGAAATGTTCTACGCTTGCCTTGTACATTTTCAGCACATAAAATAAAACAATTTGAACACAAAACATTTATATTAATAAATTATTTCACTAGTGAAAAAAAACAACAAAAAACAAAAAACAGCCATTCAGTGAGTTCTCGTAGCCGTATCAGCGACTTATTAGTTCTCATTAAGATTTGTGACTTCAGTGAGAGCACGCTTGTAAATTTGCACAGATTGAGGAACAAAAGAATTTTTATATCTTTTAGTCCTCGCCCTGACAGAAAGAATTCATCCTGAACGGGCCGATTCTATGTATCTGTGATGAATAGGGTGGGATGATCATCCAAAATGGAATTTCCAATAACATCTTTCTTCCAATTGTTGCACTGTAGAATAAGTCAACGATTTGTTTGTTTACGCCGAAATTGTACAGTTTTTTTGAGGTAGAACAGTCTTTGGTTGAATTTCTTATACAGCATTTGGCTGTACTCATGCCATGTTAGCTTATTATTAATGGTCACACCTAAGTACCTATATGCCTCTACTTTCCCTACACTTTGTGATTTTTTATGTTGAGATCTGTAATCTGGTGTTTCCCCCTCCTGAAATCAACAACCATTTCCTTTGTTGTTGAGACATTCACCTGGAGAAAATTTTCATCGCACCAATTGATAAACCTTGTAACTAAGTTGCGGTATAAGCCTTCTCCTTCAGATATTAAACCAATGATGGTGGTATCATCAGCAAATTTTAAGATTGGAATGGTGTCGCTTGAGCTTTGAATATCTTTGGTATATATTGTATATAGCAGTGGTCCCCAAATGGCGGTCCATGGACCTTCACCGGTCCGCATGCCTAGCGCTGCCGGTCCCCATAACATAAATATTTATTGTCAAATAGAAATAAAAGTATAAAAATAAATCATGCACTGGTCCCTTGTAAAATTTCGAAACTTGTTCACCGGTCCGCCAAACTTAAAAGTTTGGGAACCACTGGTATACAATACAGGGGAGAGAACGCATCCTTGTGGCGCACTGGTGCTTATTTCTCTGGTTAGAGATAATGACATATTGTGGTCAATTTGTTTAAAAGTTCAGTATCCAAGCCTGAATATTTAAATTTACACCTAACTAGAAAAGTTTCTTTATCTAAAGGTGTGATTGGATAATGTTAAATGCTGATGAGAAGTCTAAGAATAGCACTCTGGCATATTTTTTAGGACTGTCTAGGTGATGGTTAAGTCTCTCCAACAATAGTAAGATAGCATCCTTCGTATTTCTGGCAGGTTTGTAAGCAAATTGGTGGGGGGAAAGTTTTTGCTGTACTTCATTTAAAATTTTTCTCAGAATTAGTTTCTCAAAACATTTCATTACAATAGAGGTAAGAGATGGTGGTAAGAAGTTTTTAGTTTGATTTCTAATTAATTAAATGTATTTTAAAAGCTATCTTTACATAATTAATTAATACCTTTAATCCGTCTGAAAAATGTATCAGTTTTGTTTAATTGTCTGGTTTGTTCCAATCTACAGGTACTGCAAGCCCAGTGAGCTTGCTCTAACAAGCAAGTGTTGCCATCTTGATTTCATTCCTTCCCCATTGGTGGCATTTTGTATTTATAGGAAAGATTAGAAGTTTATGTACCAAGTAACATACTATTCAATCATTTAATTTTTTTCCAACCTTGTAAGTGATGGAAAATAATACAGAAAAAAATTATGTTTAGTCATGTGACACCATTTTTAATTTTGATGATCATTGAACAGATGTGACCAATGAATGCTTCTTATCTTAAAATTAACACGAGAAAGGAATAAATAAGATGCTATTAAACCTCCACACCCTGAGCAATGGAACTGACCACATATTATATTCGATACATTTTGACAATTAAGAAACTAAATTTTTGCCATGAACCTCTACAATTTTTATTAAACGCTGCTTTGATATTTGTCAGAGTTCTAAAATGTTGTCTTCATTAAATAAAATCCTTCTACTTCATGTTAATTGTATGAATTTAAATTGGAACAGTTGATTAATAAATTAAATAAATAGACAGAAAACCATTATTAATTATTTTTTTGCCAGTTTCAATAAAATTAAGCTAACATTTGGACCTCCACAATGATTTAATTTTTGTTACTAAGAATTTAAAAAAAGATTACTTTTGATCTAATACAACTTTAATAGTACAGGTTAAAAGAATGATGTAATATAGTTTTAAATGGAATAAATTATTAAAATCATAAAAATGGACACTAAAGTAACAAAACTGAAAGTCCAAATCACCAGATAAAGCATATCAATGGATTAATCAAGAATAATAGCGAGGTATTATTAAAGGGATTAAGAGGTTTCCTTTTTTTGTCCTGGTTTTATTTGACTCTTGTAATGCCATCTCCATTTGACTGTTGTTCATCAAAAGGTCACCATTTACATGCATGCCATTAAACACAAAACACAATGTTCTCAAATAAAATTCAAGACAAACATTTGAATGTTCCAAAGGGTTGAACAAATTTATTTGCTATCCAATTAGATACACAATGCAACAATTTTGTTGACTGCATGTAGTCAAGAGGATTATAGTGGTCATAGAGACATGTACACATGCCCCAGACATATGGTGTGAAGACTGCATGTAGTCAAGAGGATTATAGTAGTCATAGATACATGTACACATGGCCCAGACATATGGTGTGAAGACTGCATGTAGTCAAGAGGATTATAGTGGTCATAGAGACATGTACACATGCCCCAGACATATGGTGTGAAGACTGCATGTAGTCAAGAGGATTATAGTGGTCATAGAGACATGTACACATGGCCCAGACATATGGTGTGAAGAAAATTATATTGCAACTCCCCCTCCCCACCATAAAACCTGGAAGGTTAGTGTTTACATTTTTCTGGCTATGTATTAAGGTTAATGACAGTCATACACAAGCATCAATATTAATTAGAATTAATACATGCTTTAAACGAACATTATTAATTTACAATGGCAAACAATTGCTGACATTTTTTAACAGAATGTCAAATCTACAGGGGAAAGATAGAATTATTTCTCAAATTTAAGCAATTACAAAAATAAAAATTCCTATTATTGAAGATTTAAAACTTGAGGCCAATCTTCTGTTTTAAAGTATTTCACAAATTGTTCTACTATGCATTAGTATCAAATAAAGTATTGGAACGTGAACAGTTCATCAAATGAAGCAAACACTAATGAAACCCTGATAGAAAAAAAATAAACACTCATTTTTTTATTTTTGAGTCAGTAACTAAACACTAAACAACAGTCTACACAAATCTGATAGGCTGGAAATATGTCAGTGTTGTACCATTTAAATGTGTCCGTATTGTACCATTTAAATGTGTCCGTGTTGTACCATTTAAATATATCCGTGTTGTACCATTTAAATATGTCCGTGTTGTACCATTTAAATGTGACCATGTTGTACCATTTAAATGTGACCATGTTGTACCATTTAAATGTGTCCGTTTTCTACCATTTAAATTTTTATCTGTGTTGTACCATTTAACTACAAACAAATTGTACAACATAATTATCTAGTTACTAATGATCATGATGTAATATTTAATAATATCCATATCTGTCAGGTGCGTGAGTGTACATTAAATCCGCAGTTTTCAACTTGTGTGTTGTGACACACTGAACTAAGGTCCACAGATGTTTGCAAGATTGTTATATAAAGGAACAAAAAATGCTTTTTCATTGTACCCCCCAGAGTATGGGACCTACAATAAAATAATTCAAATAGGTCTGTCATAAAAATAATTCTAAGAGGTCAGTCATAAAAATAATTCCCTTATATTAAAGCAGTAAATATTTTTTCAAAACTTAAATGCTGTGGACAAAACTGAGGTATTAGTTACAGTGCGACATAAGATTGAAAACTGCTGCATTACCCTACACACTTCACTTGAAGAATGTTTTCCATAAAATTCTCTAAGAATAATATAAAAGTATATAGTACAAATATTACAGGTAAAAATCTTAATTCTTCAATTAAAAAAATACTGGTACAAATTGAAATAAGGTCACTCACAACACCTGTCAACTTAATAAACCAAAGAATTTTTAGTATAAAAACCCCCCAATAAAATCAAAGTCTGGCAAGTATTTCCCCATCAAAAGGCCTAAACAGCCATTATAGTGATATTTAATGTTGGGTAAAACTGTTTGATAATTAGGATTGATTAATTCTAGTGCAGATTCTTCTACATACATAGGAACCAAATGATCAATATATTGATCATGGGGTCTTAATATATAGAAGAAGATGGAGGACTAGATCAAAAGTTACCTTTGCGTATTCTTAGGTATCCAATTAAAAACAAAAATCTGTAACCTCATATTGTTTTTATATAACATTATATTGGCAACTAATTTTTTAACAATCAGGAAGAACAATGTAAGTTTTGAAGGTTAGAAAAATAAGTGTCCACCGAAAGCCAATGTTAGTAGCTTTTCATCACAAAAACTAGTGGCCCCCTTGACCAGTAGTTGGTTTTGGATCTGTGATCATCATGACATGAGAACCATTTATAGTCCAAATTAATATTTCAACTAGCTTTTTTTCCCCTTCTCAATTTTATTCCATGATAGACAACCTGGCAATATCCTGTAGAAGAAAAATCTTATTAATGTTAACAATGTTTAAGATGAATGCAAAAGTGATAAAGTGAATGTAATATTTTTAATGGAAAAAATCATCATAGCTATATATTTTCACTGAGCAACTTGTCTTCTAATGATTTGACTACTCTTTTTGTGCTATTAGCAGACCTGCCAATCTTCCAAGAAAAACAATCAGTAGGGGGGGGGGGGGGGGGGGGGGGTGTGGGTGGGCGGTGCGGGAAGCGCCTGGGGAGAAGGGGGGGAATGGGGGCGTTGGTTAAAGATCTACAGACCAATGAACAAGACTTTTTTTAGTAAATAAAGAAACCTAAAGTTATCTCCAGTGTCTTTGAAGAGTCCACAGAACATGAGGAAAACATTACTGGAAATGTTGATATACAGAACAGAATATCCATTTTATTTACATAATTAGGCAACCATGATGCCATTATCTGCCCCTAACCATGGTGCCATTGTCTGCCCCATAAACCATGATGTCATTGTCTGCCCTACAACCATGGTGCCGTTGTCTACCCAATAAATCATGGTGCCATTGTCTGCCCTACAACCATGGTGCCGTTGTCTACCCAATAAACCATGGTGCCATTGTCTGCCCTACAACCATGGTGCCATTGTCTGCCCTACAACCATGGTGCCATTGTCTGCCCTACAACCATGGTGCAATTGTCTGCCCTACAACCAACGTGCAATTGCCTGGCCCACAACCATCCATGGTCTCCCCCACAACCATGGTACCATTGCCGGCCCCACATCCACGGTACCATTGTCTGCCCCACAACCACGGTGCCATTGTTCGCCCCACAACCACGGTGCCATTGTCTGCCCCACAACCATGGTGCCATTGTTCGCCCCACAACCACGGTGCCATTGTCCGCCCCACAACCATGGTGCCATCGTCTGCCCCACAACCATGATGTAGATTTGAATTTGACCGGGGGTCACTTAGAGCTTTGGGCAAACTGGCATGAAAAATTACAGTGTTGTCTAACACTACTTTGAGACATAGTAAAACCTTTTTAAAAAAAAGCTCAAATCCAGAAGTTGGAAGGCAGCAGTCAACTTGGCATGGGATTAAAAAGTTGCTCTCTAATCTTATGTTCCAAAATAACAAATAAAGTTAGGTGTCATGAAAAATAAATATACAGATATTCTGATGGCTAAAGGGCAATTCTGATGGCTGAATATGAAAACTGCCAGCATAAATATACTTCAACATGTCCGACACCTACCAAATTTTTTTGGATGGTTTCATCCCAGTCTTCTGCAGCAATTTTTGGTATGGCGCTTAACAAGACTTTACAGGCCCTTGTTGCGTTTTCTTTGAAAGTTTTCACAGCCAGCTCAACATGAACCTTCAAAGTAAGAGAGAGGAAAAACCTTGATGAAATGCAATCATGATGAACAGAAAACAAGTGAAAGTAAAAATTAAGCTAGTAAAACAACTAAATTTAATTTTTATTGCTTTCAAATCTTGTACATTTTTGGGTGTATTCATCTGTTACTGTTACAAGTTAAATCCACTTTCATTTAGAACCACAAAATTTATCGAAAAACTTGTATGTTAAAAAAAAAATATGCCTTCAAATGAAATCTTTTTCAAAAACATTCAAAAATAAGATGTTTGAGGTAGCACAGTTTGTGAAAGTATACCCCCCCCCCCCCCCCCCCCCCCCTTTTTAGCACATCTTTATAGCTGGTTGCAAGGGTCAAGGACTTCTAAGTATAGCATCAGAAACAGGTGGTCCTCTTAGCCATTCAACCAATATCCTAGGGGCTGTCCATAAATGATTTCATGTGTCTAGGGTGGGAGGGGGGAGTTACACATTTGTGACATCTTTTATGAAGGTGTCCTGTGACAATCTTTTATGAAGGTGTCCTGTGACAATCTTTTATGATGGTGTCCTGTGACAACCTTTTATGATGGTGTCCTGTGACAATCTTTTATGAAGGTGTGCTGTGACAAATTTATAATAGTGGGATGAGTGGGGTCTAAAATCTGCCAAAATAGCATGACCTGAGGGTCCCTTTGTCATACACCCTGCATCCTAGCTGTACACCCAACATAACCAAGCAATCTACATTAAACTGCTACACTTGACCATACACCCAACATAACCAAGCAATCTACATTAAACTGCTACACTTGACCATACACCCAGTATCCTACCCTTACACCCTACATCCTACCAATCCAACCTACATCTTACCAATCCAACCGACCATCTTACCAATCCAACCTACATCTTACCAATCCAAACTACATCTTACCAATCCAACCTACATCTTACCAATCCAACCTACATCTTACCAATCCAACCTACATCTTACCAATCCAACCTACATCTTACCAATCCAACCTACATCTTACCAATCCAAACTACATCTTACCAATCCAACCTACATCTTACCAATCCAACCTACATTCTACCCATACACCCTACCGAATAGCCATACACCCTACATCAGGGGTCTCAAACTCAAATTATCTGTGGGCCGCAGGAGGTAGAGTCTGAGTAAGACTGGGCCACATAGTATTCCACAAGAAAGCGATTGCAAATTTATTAAAGTACAAATGTTACAATCTGCTCAAACTTTATTAATAACAAATAAAATAATTAAGGGTTTCCAAGAACTTGGCCGTCACATTGTGTATCACTGTTAATGGCATTATATACTTAGTAAGAAAATAAACTTTCCGGTGATCTAAAGTAAGTATTCAGCTAATAAATGCTATGAAAATAATGAGCTTCTGCAACATGGCAGTAAGGTATTACTATTAACCTACAGCTTCATGGTCATCCCTCCAACTGTCATAATCTGTGACCAGTGCCAAGGATGCATACAACAGACCTGCCTCTTTGGCCAGCACAACCTGAGTGACATACAATGATGATTTGAAGTGAATATACAATCAATGGTATTACTGTCCTTGACATTGCTAGTTGGCTAAAGGAACAACAAAAATAATCTCCATGAAAACCACTCAATTTGTTAAGTGCAGTAACATCTCAGTATTTAGACTATGTTCAGGCTTGGGAATATAATATTTTGCTTAAGAGTCCAAAATCTCCTACTCCTCGAGCCTATTAAAACATAGTCTCAATACCCAGCCATTACTGTTACAATATCACAAATGGCTTTTACAGGTGTTAGTGATGGCTGTTTTTAAGGAATAAAATTTGTTTTTTTTAATCTTGTCATAATATGCTATCACTTCACTCTTGCCTGCCACCATCCCCATGTTGAGCGGTCGAGTTATTTCCCAAATGCAACACATTGATTCATTTGGCTTCTTCTGGGCTTCTAGCAACCTGAGCCATCCATAAATTATGTCATCGGGCGGAATTTGTGATGATGTGCGAAAAAAGTGTCAAATTTGTGTTACAATTTTGTGATGATGTGTGAATAAAGTGTCTAATTTGTGTTAAAATTTTGTGATGATGTGCGATGAAAGTGTTTAGTTTGTGTTACAATTTTGTGATGATGTGCGATCAAAGTGTCTAATTTGTGTTACAATTTTGTGATGATGTGCAATGAAAGAGCTAATTTGTTTTACAATTTTGTGATGATGTGCGATCAAAGTATCTAATTTTTGTTACAATTTTGTGATTATTTTGGGAGGGAGAAGGACAAAATTGACCCAGACAATGTGACATCCTTTATGGATGGCCCCTAACCCCATACTGGTTAAGTTATATGTTATTTTTGTGACAAAAGCTGCTCTGTTATATGAACAATGTCGAATTTCTTTATCTTCTTTCATTGGCTTTCAATTTAGATGATAAAACTATTGAACAGACCAAAATGGAATTTATTGAAATTAATTTTAAAAATCTATGTGATTTAGATAGAAATACTTGAGAAGATAACTCTGAAAAGGACTCTTGGTTACTAGGTCATCGAAAGTTGATGCTGACGGCGGGCAATGTTGACAACAACAAACTTTGGGAGAATCTACGGTTATTCAATTGTATGGAGATTATCACTGAAAGTAATGAAAGGTAACTTCATAATAAATATTTTAATTTAATTTATCATTTCCAAATTGAGTTAGGCCACCCGAGAGTTTCTATGAGAAAGAACAAGAAAATAAATATCCAGATTGGAGGAAATCTTATGGATGCCAACGAAAGAAATATCGTACCTCTGGAACTGTACTCCTGTTCACTACATCAGCTCTCCACCATAGTTACACGAATGCCAAAAAAAAGAAATATCGTACCTCTGGAACTGTACTCATGTTCCCTACATCAGCTCTCCACCATAGTTACATGAATGCCAAAAAAAGAATTATCGTACCTCTGGAACTGTACTCATGTTCCCTACATCAGCTCTCCACCATAGTTACATGAATGCCAAAAAAAGAAATATTGTACCTCTGGAACTGTGCTCATGTTCACTACATCAGCTCTCCACTGTCGCCACAACCTGCTCTCCGCACGAGTTGAGAATCTGGGACCTTCTATGGTTATCATTGTCCCTCTCTCATGGAACGGGAACCCCAGAGCTTTGATGCTTGTGGCTAACAGCTGGGGATCAGATTTAGATTTAAATAGTATTTTCATGATCAGTGTCATGTGACCTATCAGGACAATGTTAAGGAATATAATCTTTCAGGGTGTGGATTATCATAACATTATAACAGTTAAATTTTAAAAAATTTCTGAAATCTATAATTATATTTTATTCTTAACAGCAAGAGATGACTAACTGTGCGACATCCCAATAAGTTAGAGTTGAAATTATCTCCCTTAAGACATATTGTCTCCATCCTCCAATTAATTATCATCAAACCAACCCTATAATAACTGAAAAGAATTACAAATTCATTTTTAAAAGATACAGCTGATATTTGAAGAACTTCTAGATTTAGGCAAGTTTTGTACTTACAGCTCTGAGTTTGAGCCTATCGTCGCATGTTGTACTTACAGCACTAAGTTTGAGCCTAGTGTCCCATGTTGTACTTACAGCTCTGTTGTACTTACAGCTCTGAGTTTGAGCCTAGTGTCACTGAACCAATCAGAGCCTATTATTGTTGTTGACCCAAATAAAACTTAATGTTGTACTTACAGCTCGGAGCCTAGAGTCTGGTGCTATTGAACCGAACTAGAGCCTAGTGCTATTGACCCCAATTGGTGCCTATTGTTATTGACCCAAATCAGAACCTATAGCTGTACTTACAACTCTGAGCCTAGGGCAGAAGGGTTCATTCATAGGAACATGACAAACTCCTTGATGTGTAGGAGAGGAGCCATCATAGAATGTAGTTGGTCTCTTTGTGGTCCTGCAACAGTGGGACATGCTTTCATTATTTCAAAGATGCAATGTGATTTAATAACAAATGAACAGTTGAGTTAAACTTGTGAGAATATAATGGAGTCAACATATTGTAAATGGCTTATGCTAAGTTGTCACATTTACCATGTGCCCTTTGCCTACTAGCCCCTCACCCTCTTTACAGCTACCAAACCCCTCTGCCTACTCGCTTTCCTCAAACAAAAGATGTGGAGCTTTTTATATAGAAAGGGACCAAAAATGGAAATATGAGAATCATGGTAACAGCTTTGGAAATGTTAAGGTTTTATTTTCTCCATTTTTTTGTTTAAGATGACTATTGCTGTTTTCGTGTAGTGCCGTATGGTTGCTTTTCATTCAGTGATAGATTTCAGTTAGACCGCCTTTAAAGTCAGGGGGAAAACATTGGTAAATAATTATGTGTCTTTGGATTTTCTTGGAAACAGACAAATTAAGATTAATTAATGCATGAAAACCATAACTACCAATCAATTCATTTCTTATAAGAGCATGTGATGATTGCGCCACTGATGATGATGAGATGTGCACCCTAATAGATGAACTTTCACTTTGCACAGTGTGCTCTAGTAACTGAACTTACCTGTCCAAGAAGTCATCAATAAGAACAATTTCTCCGGGATGAACATTTTCTTGTAGTGACCCACAGGCCGTGGTTGCCACAATGTGAGTGCATCCTTCTTCTTTCAGGGCCCAAATGTTTGCTCTGTAGTTAACTAATGTTGGAGATATACTGTGCTTTCTGCCATGTCTGGTGAACAAAATTGGGAACTAGTCTTTTATATAAGTGCAGGAAATCATTACATATAAATATTTGTGCTATATGCTAATTTTTGTTTTAAAAAGACTAATAAATTTTTACTTCTTAGGTGTTTTAATCTCAGGTATTAAAAATCAGAGTTAAAAATTGTCTCAAATCTCTTGAAAAATAAATTTTCAAATTTCATTCACCGACCATTTTAAGACTCCTTCGAAAGAGGTCCAGTATGTTATTGTAAAGCATAATTTTGTTTACAACCTGAGAATGTCCATATTTATTCCGTAAATGACTACCAATGACCTATAATTTAATAATAGCTTTGAAAAGTGGAGTTTCAGATTTGTCTCCATTTTTTTAAATCCTCTATATTAACTTCACTTTTGTTTGTGGGTGGCTGGCAAAAACTTTAGATGCCTAATTGGCGTACTTCCTGTCATGCTAGCCAGCTGAAACTTGGCACATAGACTCATTGCTGATGACAAAACATTCTTTCAAATTTTCAGCCCCACCCCCAACCACAACCCTCAAAAATAATTTTTTTCTGTTTTTCAAGGGGAATATAAAATAAAAATTCCAGATAACTGCACTAAATGATATTATTTTTTTTTAAAAAATGCTGTTTTTCTAAAATTGTTGGTGAAATAAATCTGCGGTGTAAAAGCGGGTGGATCATTATGTCACAGATGAGATGGTATTATGAGGTAATGGCCGTACTTATGGTCATGTACCACGTGGTTTTGGTGGTGTTATGAATAGTACTGGGCCGTTCCTCTCTGTGATGGTTCACTAATCCAGGCGTTGAGAAGTACGACCAAGAGAACACAGAACACGAATGAATGAATAAACAACTCCTCATTAACAGTTATAAGTAAAAGATGTATTGATCACTATAATAAGATTGTAATGTCTCCTTTCTAACTGTTAACACTTCGCTATCTATCCCTAATTCTATCTCTGACTACGGCTAGTAATACTACGTCTGTTACAACAGAACGACCGTCCACGAATCTCTCCCTCTCCTTATGCCACGAAGAGTTCTATGTTATATACCATTCTCTACCTCCCTAGGTGGTCCAGGAATGCTGGCAATTAACCCATCTATACCCCCCTCATTTCCGGTCAATTAGGAACTTCCGTCGTCAACCCCAAAGTTGTCACACGAAGTCTGGGAAATCCGAGACATAATGTTATGGAAAGAAGCATCCCCTTAATCTAAAAGATACGAGAATGTATTAGCCTTACCCCCATGCGCCCAACAGTTCCCTCCCTAAGATCACAGCAATTTCCGTTCATCCCATAAGTTATCTGAAGAACAATGGAGCTCTGTTGTTAACCCCCGACCCAGTCATTTGTGACACATTAGAATATTAATATAGTTCAGTGACGTGAAAAAAAATGTGCGGTTGCGAGCGGGGTGTGTGCGTACTAATTGGGATTCTTGTAGTGTGTTACTTGTATGCATGTTTTTAAAAATTTTTAAACCCCACCCCCATTGCTCCATTTTAAATTTTATACAGGAATTTATACGAAAAACTTTGTTTTAAGGGGTTGCTAAGATACAGATTTTTTTTAAAGAAAATTATTTTTAGACACAAAATGAGAAGAAAATACCTGGCCAGAAGGACACAGTCCACTCCTTGAATTGTTCCAGTAACTAGGCTATCAGATGGCTGAATAGTAGATGGAATGAAATAATATATTTTCAATACAGTTTAAATGAGATTATTGTGTTTGCAAAATTTTTAAAAAAAACAACGAAATAATAGTTTTAAAATATCAAACAAAAAGGAAATGAATACAAAAATTATTTTACAAAAAATATTATTAAAAGCATGACTTGATTACAAGCCCTTGCAATAAGCAGCTTCTTCATGGCTACACGAGAAAATGATAGTTATAGAATTAACTGTGATGTTATTAACTTCAATATTTTTCTGCAAATTGCAACCCATGAGTGTACATATAATTTTTTATCTACACTGGAGGCATTAAAAATCTGGCTATCAGATGGCTAAATAGCAGATGGAATAAAATAATATATTTTCAATACAGCTTCTTCATATCTACAGGAACACCACAAAACCTGATTATGACATTTGTTTTTAAAAAATTTAAAGGGACAAATTATTGATCCACTATTTCATGAATGAAAGCCATAATGCAAATGACCAACAATTACAGTGGGCGGGCTGAGAACAGTGGATCAGTTTTTCTTCATGGTTGAACAATTTCAATGACAGCTGAAATAATGGTTAACTGCAAATGGTCAGGACTGTTTAGCACAGTCAGATATTACCAGTATTTGAAAGGGTTTCTTATATTTAATGCAATTTATAACTTTTTATTAATTCCTCTACTAAAACACTCTTTAATAAAGTCACATAGAAAATCTTCAGACCTCCTTTTACCCAAAGGGATGTCAAAGGTAAATGATAATCAATGCAAGCACTGAAAATGAGCCAATGTCCAAATATCAGACACCCACCTTTCCAAAGGGCGTTTTCACAACCTTCTCCTCTCTGTTTTCTAAAAGGTCAGCATTATCTAACCCTGAACCACCAATGATGCCAACCTAGATGAAAACAAACAAGGCAGGAGAATTAACGAGAGATCTCATTTTGAGTAATGAATACTCATCAAGGTAAATTAGTCAAGTAAAGTAATGTCTATCCAACATAATTGTTTTGGAGTAACAAAGTGAAAGTACATCTATTTGAGTGCACATAAAGGGAAATTACATCTATTGGAGAGCACAAAAACAAAGTGAAAGAATATTTACTGCAGTACACAGAGACAAAGTGAAAGTATACTATAGATATGTATGCAAACAAAGTGAAATTATACCAATGGAGTGCATGCAGACAATTACAAAGTATACTATTAAAGTATACTATTTACACTAGAATATCTGTCAATGAGGCTGAGAAAATACTAAAATAAGCCAAGTATAATCTCATTGGAACATTTGTAAAACTTTGTTTACCAGAGGCACTGTAATGTCTGTAACAAGTTAATAAAAGAAATAGTTGGTCTATCAACATTTTTCAGCCAGCTGCTGAATAGCTTAATTTCATATATTCATAATATGCCATGGGTGCCATGGCCATAATATGCAACAGTGTTAGTAAGCTGTAACATACCTTTATAGCAGACATAGTTACTGGTTACACTCAAGACTTCCTGTAGAAGAGCAGGTGCTTGGAAATTATAGTCCTGAAAAAAAAATTTTTGCTCTTAACCAGAACTTGACAAACATTTTTTGTTGGTAAATAACAAGCTTAAAAACTCAAGTCAAAAGTAAAAGACACATTTTTTGTTGGTAAATAACAAGCTTAAAAACTCAAGTCAAAAGTAAAAGACACATTTTTTGTTGGTAAATAACAAGCTTAAAAACTCAAGTCAAAAGTAAAAGACACATTTTTTGTTGGTAAATAACAAGTTAAAAAACTCAAGTCAAAAGTAAAAGACACATTTTTTGTTGGTAAATAACAAGCTTAAAGACAAGTCAAAAGTAAAAGACACATTTTTTGTTGGTAAATAACAAGCTTAAAAACTCAAGTCAAAAGTAAAAGACACATTTTTTGTCATTTGAATAAACGTGGCTTAGTAATTTTTCTCTAAAAACATAAGATGATGATAAGTTAGTCTAACATTATAATGTATATAGTCTATACATACAATCTATTAAACTTTTGAAATAAGACAATGCTCACGTCCCACGTATATATTTATATAATAATATTACATAATATTACGTAGGCCACGGCTGAACAGAGACTGTGTAACACTACATAGATTTACCACTTCGCTTGTTACTATTAATATATTATATTCCTCAAAGGGTTGCCTCCAGAAGGTTACACTCAATAACACATGTTTTTAATACAATATTATAAGCAGGCCTGTACTACCGTATATAATATGACAATCAACAAAGCGATGAGAGCTCTGAAAATGCAACACTCAGGTTATAGTATAGATAGTTATATTAACGATCTTCGAATGCATTCACGCAAAGTTGATTATAGTGCATCATTGGCATCGGCCCTGAAAAGTCTATGGCTATGGTAGTAGCTAACTACTAGGCACAATGTTTGAAATGACAAATTCTAACCTAAGGCTGTCGTAATCAACCAGCTAGCAAAAATTAATATAGGCCACTCTGTGTACACGACATTCTGGCCTGCCAGCAGACGTGACCTGTTAGTCTGAGGGAGCAGGCCTACACATGTGACCTACATCAGACACGAGAAGAGAATGATATTCAGAAAAACAAATGCAGTAGAGTAGAGGCTGCGTGTTTTGTTGTTTTTTTCCAAGGCACACCACTAATCTTAATGGTTGAGACTAGTTGTGTAGGCGAAGCACTGTTTCCCTACCGCATGGTTTCCAGCATGGCGACATACTATGAGCAAGACATTTGGCATATTATTGTATTGGCGTTGGGGACGACTTAAGCCACTTTAGGTGCAGAGGCTTACATTACTAAACAATCTACTCTTCGTGAGTGTCCTGGGAGAAATATTATAAGAGCTTTAAACTGTGACCTCTGGTTGATAAAGAACAAAATGTATCGAACAGAGCAGTGGTTCTCATTTCTGTGTGGAGAGTCTTTTTAAAAAATGAAAAATGCGCCTATCGTCGTTGAATGATTGATAGTAGGCTACATGTGTAAAATTCATACTTTCAATTGAACAAGTATTCAGAGTTGTGACAAGATTTGTTAAGTCGGGTTCTTTAAAAAAAACAAAAAAAAAAAAACAAAAACAAAATTAAGCCATCTCTTAGTAGCAAAAGTTGACAGCAGTGAAGCTTTATAACGATAGTTTCACTCATTGTGTTGCAGATTGTCAAGTATAAATAACCCCCAAAATGTCCGGGGACCAGACGCCCTTTTCTAAACGCCCCTTATTAACGTCCACAAGTTACGTCATGTGAGTAGGCCAGATTTAAAAAAAAAAATTAAATTGTTATATACTGTGGCGCCTCCGTTAAAAAGAGAAGTCCGCTGGGACGAGCATATTAACAATGTGTGCAACCAGGCAAACAAGACCATGATGTTCTTAACGCGTAATCTAAAGACCAGGAACTCCAGTGTGAAAGAAAGACTCTATAAAGCTTCTGTTCGGCCGCTTTTAGATTATGCATCTTCAGTCTGGACCCATTTACCCAAAAGAGCATCGACATCTAGGAGGCGGTCCAGCGACGGGCGGCACGCTTTGTCCTAAACCACTACAGGAATACCTCTAGTGTTGACAGCATGCTAGAAACACTAGGCTGGTCACCATTGGAGGAACGACGACGACAATCCAGGCTCTCCATGATGTACAAGATAAATAATGGGCTGGTCCACTGTTCCAGTATTAAACAGAAACTCGTCCCTCTCCCCCATAGACAGCGACGAGGCCATGACAGGAAATTCAGGCTCATACCAGCAAGAAGCCAGTATAGGAGCTGCTCATTCCTGCCAAAGACAATCAGGTACTGGAACAAGCTTCCAAAAAGAACAGTTGAGGCGACAACACTAGACACATTTGCGTCTGTTGCCTCAAGCCTTCCAACCTCCAGTGCATGATAATGATACCCTCACTAAATAGCCCTTGCAACCAGTGAAATATCCTCATCAACACCAGGCACAGAAACATTGCAAATCCCGTCTGCATGCATATGAGCCAGAATGATCAAAAATTAATTGCTCGTGGGCCCTTATATATATTTAAGAAGAAAACAACTCAACAAGCCGGCACAAGTTTTGTCCCCCACCCCACCCTAAAAAAAACCCAACACCTGAAATGACGTTTGTGCCTACTTCCTACCTGTCATAAGCTGCGTTGGGGTAATAACACAACAATAACAATTAGATTGGATGTAAGAAAGAATAACACGACAATAACAATTAGATTGCATGTAAGAAAGAATAACACGACAATAACAATTAGATTGCATGTAAGAAAGAATAACACGACAATAACAATAAGATTGGATGTAAGAAAGAATAACACGACAATAACAATTAGATTGGATGTAAGAAAGAATAACACGACAATAACAATTAGATTGGATGTAAGAAAGAATAACACGACAATAACAATTAGATTGGATGTAAGAAAGAACACAAACATTATGAAATGAGAACGAGCTATCGTTCAGAGCAGAGCTAGGCCTAGAATTGAGCGCGTCCTCCTCCTCCATCTTGAGTTGCCATTTTAGCACAACCGTTGGCGGATTTTTTTTTCTTTTTGTACGAAACAAATGGGGGAGGGGGGCGATAGACATGTAAATATAATATGAAAATCAAAGCACGCTGACCCTCACTTTCCTGTCTATCTCTCTGAACAGTTGCTTCCTTACATCCCCACAAGACAACTACGTTCTTCCATTGACAGTAGAACCCTCTCAATCCCAAGAACTAAAACTAAGACCATCGGTGAACGCTCCTTCTACTTCAATGCGTCCACGTTCTGGACCCAACTCCCCTTCCACATCCGTCATTGTGAAACCTCGTCCACTTTCAAAATGTCCCTTATAACCCACCTGTTTAGGTCCGCCTATGACCTGTGATGCACCCTTCTTGCCTTGCCCCATTTTCTGTCTCGGGTTGATCCTGTGGTGTAGGCCAAGACGTGCCAAAGTGTACTCGTTTTATAGCCATTTTAATGTTTAAGCCACTGTTTCTATAGTCATTTTTCACATTGTAGTTACTATTCTAGTGTCTCTGACATTTCTTTTTTATTTTACTTAAGCAGTTTAAATAGTTGACATATTTTTAATTAATTGTAAGGCGCTTAGAGCTGTAAGGTAAGCTCTATACAAAAATGCTAAATAAATAATAAATAAATAAATAAATAATGAAGGTACGGCTAAATAGTAATAAAAACCAATACATTACACATCATATGCTATCAGTATATATAAACTCAAGCAACTGTTTACTGTCTATGCTAGTCTATAGGATGGTTTAATTTGTCCCCCTACTAAACTGCCTTTTGGTCTCGCTGCCAACTCTCTTCTTCTTCTTCTTCTTCTATATTTTGAGGGCCCACAATCAATGAATTGATCATTCTGAAACCTCTATTTTGGTCTAATTGTCTCGCTGTCAACTGTCTAGTTTTGTCAAATGATCCCATTGTCAACTGTCTAGTTTGGTCGAATGGCCCCGTTGCCAACTGTCTAGTTTGGTCTAATCATTGCCAACTGTCTAGTTTCGTCATATAGTCCCTTTGCCAACTGCCTAGTTTGGTCTTATGGTCCATTTACGTTTGGTCTAATAGTCCCATTGCCATCTGTCTAGTTTGGTCAAATGGTAACAACACAACCTGTAGCCACATTGATGATGATAAATAGTCAAACTCCCGTGAAACCTTTCAACAAAACAAACCCTTGGAATTGGAACCAAACCAAAAATGGCGCCAGTGCCATAGAGAATATAAGTCTAGTGCCGCCGGGGAAGGTCGAGAATTTTTCTTGCCCCTCTCCAAGAAAAGGGTTCTGCAGTATTCCGAAAATGCCGCCCCTCCTTATAAAGAAAAAAACTGCCCCCAGGGTGGACTGCCCCCTCCACACCTCCCTACCTACGCCACAGAGTAGCACTATTTCCAGGGATGCATCTTCAATTACAGGTTCAACCAGAATGATGATCAAGCACACAAATTTGAAAAAAAATGTTTGCATGCAGTTCCTCTGCATTTACCTGTTCTTTTGGGTTTGACAAGTCTGTTATGTTGATCCAAACGTAGAACATGCTACACATGTCAATAGTGAATCGTCTTGCTTTCCCCGCACGTTGGCGAAATTCGCCCCCCCCCCCACCTTTTTCCCCCACAAGGGTTCAACCCTCAGTCTTGTAACTTGTTATGTTGATCCAAACGTAGAACATGCTACACATGTCAATAGTGAATCGTCTTGCTTTCACTGCACGTTGGCGAAATTCGCCCCCCCCCCACCTTTTTCCCCCACAAGGGTTCAACCCTCAGTCTTGTAACAAATCTGATAACACCTTGTTTCATCTTGATTGGTGAAGCAAAATCTCTACGTCATACACAGTTCATGACGTAATTCGGCGCCAGAGCGGCATAGCTGAGAATTAGAATCCAAGAGGGCAGCAAGATTTTGCTAGATAGCAACAGGGACCCTATCTCCCGGCATTGCAGCCTGGTCCCGGAGACACTAGCGCACCCGTTAACCGAATGTCCCTCACTAGACTAGATGTCCCAGGGGAAACCAGGGCGGTTGGAGAGCCCTACGTGAGGAAAATGTATGGCTCAGCTCAGCAGTTGGAGCTGGTAGCCAATGTACTAGCCGGGGTCATAAGAGATTAATCTCAGACCTTCACCAGAATATGTGTGTTAGTATTAGTATATCCCCGCAGAACACTACACGAGACTACACCGGTTGCGGAGCTCTGGACTCTAACCTAGAGTCTAGGCACTCTAATTGTCTATAGTGGAGTTAAGTCTCAGTTTTCTGAGTTTAGGCATTCAAAATGCCGCATTCTAATAGTGTAGTTGTGTACCTGTAGTCTTTAGCCTTAGCACCGAATTACGAGTGAAAGTCAAAACAAATAAGTATAGTCTAAAATTAATAGAAAACTATATAGGCTAGTCTACCAGGTCTACCTTGACCTTTTTATTTTTTTTTACTTATTAAAATTTAAAAGGAAGTTATTTTATCATTTTATGATATGGAATATAAAAATAATTATAAAAAAAAAATGTATCTTACTTTATTTTAACTTAGTTCACTAAAGACAAGTAAAGAATAGATTTTCGAAGTCGACTTATAATCCGGTATTTTATACAGCAAAAAAAACAACAAACAACAACAAAAAAACGAACAAATAAAATAGAAACATACAGTAACGTGTTTCTACTTTCGTTTTCGGCTCCTCGTTTTCTAATGCGTTAACAAACGTTGCACTAAATGTGTCAACACACTCACACAGTGACCCAGTAAAGTAATGACACGCCCAAATAACTTTCTATTTTATCGATACTAGAATCGATCATTTACCAATTAAATCCCTTTTAATTTTCCTAAGTCAAAATTATGAGCAAGTATATTTACTAAAATATCATGAGAAATGTTATCTTTATATTTGAAAATGAATTTATTTAGTATGAATGTAAAGTTGTACCGCATTATAAGATAATAAAAATGAGTACTTAAATTACAAATGATTAGAATCCGGATGTCAATTTGTATTGTCACGTGACAAATCATGGCGGGATCCATCCATGTATTGCTTCCTGTTTAGCTATTAATGTTTTGTGTAACCTGCAAATTGCACTGGAGTGTAAAAATAATTGTTCACAAGGTATATATTTTTTAATGAAATGTTGATGGATATAATATTTTATATTTATTTATAATTGCTTCATGTAGTCATTTTGACTTGAAATTATTTTTTTAATGAAATCTTTTAGCTCCAGTCAACCGTGCCGTAGTCTGTAGTCTAAAAATACTAACATTTCATGATTCAATCTCTTGAACTTATTAGGCCATTCATTTCTCAGTGAATGAGTGAGAAAGTGATAGTTTTAAAGTGTAAGTCTAAAATTATCATTTTGTGAGGTATTTGGTTTGATTGTTTACTGGGTCCGTTTACTGATTCAATTTTATGCCTATTTGAAGTATTTTTTGTCATATATCATATATAAATATAATTGTAAGTCATAAGTTGTTAAAATAAATAAATTTAGTCTTAAAGGATAAATAATAAATATGGCTTAACTAAGCCTACTTCTCTACTACTACTAGTACTTGTCTTTGCAGTTCCTTTTCAATTTTACCTTCACTTCTATACTCAATGCTTCAAAATTTGATAAATCTCCATAATTAAGTAAGTGAAAAATGATTATCATCGACCAATAAGGCAGAAATACATTTAAATTTAATAAATATTCATGATGAGGCCTATACACCATATTAAAATTAAGTAGCCTATATTTTAGGCATAATATTTAATAATATATATATGAATATGTTTGAAATCTTTAATTATAAAACGTAAATCGTAGTTGTAGGCCTCAGTCTTGGTAATTACACTACAAATAACCTGAAACATTCTCTGACGCTCAAATGCTAATATGAATGAGGCCTATAATTATTATAATAGTATAGACATTAGACTACTGTAGGTTTTATTTTTTATTGTTAATGTAGATGCAGCACTGTTTCTGAGAGATGGAGTAAATTGACATCTATTTGCTTTTTATCTTTGTACTTGTATCACTTGACTGAAAAAAAAAAACTGTTCTCACAAACATAAGTTTTAAGTAGTAAAATTTACTGAGACATTTATTATATTTTATTTTTGTACACCAAGGGGTATCAGAAACCAACTGAATTGAGTTTTCTTTTTCAACAAGGATTAAGATTTAAGTCGGGACCTTCCTTAAAACATACAGATTTTATCAACCCACAAGTAGTCTTTGCAATGATCATCACTTTCAGGGTTATAATGACTATAGTTTTGAGATAAACTCAAAAGTTCTCAAATATAGTACAATTGAAATTAAAATAACGGAATATGAATTTACTCTTGAAGCAATCCACAATAAAATATCCATTTGAAAAAAATAGAATCATTTCTCTATCATCCTTGTGCGCTGGACATCCCAAAGAGCAAGCTTCTTATAAACGCAACTGCCATATTTCTCAATGTAAAAATATTTTTGCCAATGTCCTGTGGAGGTATGTTTTTGGCTTTTGAGGGTCCATTTCTGACTTGCATGGATTAAGAAAAAGTAAATATGTCTAACATATAAGTTAGCGTAGCCATTTAATTCAATGTCTCCGAAATCAGACTTTTGCTCCCTCAGTAAACTGCTTTCCTTATTCCCACGAGTGTGAAATAACACTTTTTCTTGGCAGCCACCATTTCGCATGTAGAACAAGATGTTAATTAAAAGTTCATCTTACAGTTGTCTTAGCCAGAATCTCATAAATCCCATCTCCAACTTGACCTTCTTTATCAATTTAAACTATTCTCTCCTAATTGTCCATCTCCACTTCACCACATGATCTAGCTGTACCATGTTATAACGGCAATATCTTTTTCACAGACCATGGTTGAAAACCACTGAGCAATTTAAGCTAAGGCTGAGAGGGTCAGTAAGGTCAAATTTGACAGCTAGTATCAGTGTGTACAACAGTAAGGACCATACAAAAAATAATTGTGCCTGGGTCAAGTCCTAAATCCAGAGCTTCCTATAAATTATTGTTTTTTAAAGTGTTTTGTGCATGTGGATAAACAGAAATGAAGTGACACAAGTTGTTCAACATTTAAATGAAAAAGAAGCTGTAGGAATCTTTTAAAATTTACTTAATACTGTGATTAATGATGACTTTGGTACCCTATTTGCTGTCACATACCATGCCCCTGTATTTACGATGATTTTATTGCATGTCAAACCTATGTCATATTGAATAGGATCAGTTCGAGAATATATTTTGATATGAATTATAGTTTCTGATTATTTTTCTGATAATCATCAATGGTGCCACAGCCCATGGAGGGCCCTGGCATGCTCCACCACATCCTTCTGATCAGACCAACCCATGGCTTTTCTGTCTCCATGTGTGGACCCCCAGCTGATATAAAACTATCTCTGCATCATCAGTTCGTCTCTGTCTACTATTTTGCAGACCTGGTTTCTGTCTGCAAACTACTTTAGCTCCTCTATAAACTGGCATCCTTGTGGGTTAGCTGTCCAGCGTAGCATAGCCTTACCCTTTTTTAATGTTTGGGTCTTTGTACAATCCATCATTATAAACACGCCCATATATTTTTCTGAGGCTTTTCCTCTCCCACATATATAATTAAGTATGTTTTTGGCTTCCTTGGGTCCATGTCTGACTTGAAAGATTACTACCAGTCTTATAGTGGTGAGTTACATGGTTTTCTTTGTTTTCCCTGATACTTTTTTGCTTCATAGTAACTTATGCAGACTTAAATATGATCGGTTGTCTGATGTTATCCTTTCCTTCACTTCTGTCATTATTTCATATTATATCTTAGCTCCTGGTATTTAAATGTATCCACTATCTCATAAGTATGGCTTTTTTGTTTTGTTGTGTAATTAGCTTAACTACAGACCTGTTTACTCTTATAATTTTGCCGAACAAATGTATGATTTTTAGGTGTATACATTATATATACCGTATGTTAATATTTTTACTATTAAGATAATGTATTGAACGATTTTGTGATGATATTGTACGATCTTAAGAGTTTGATGGTAAACAGGTCTCTAACTAATATTTCATTAGTGTTAAATTTGTTATAGTGAGTTAGACGTTCTCTTTGTAAATAAATTTGTTAAACTTGAGTTTAAAATAAGGCCTTGGGAGCGGAGCTCAGGGGTTATTTTTTTTAGAACTAAAGCTTTTGGGGGCTGCTTTAAATAAATGCATGATAAAATTTTTTAAAATTGCAAACGTATTAAAATATTTTAATGGATTTGTTCTAGATCAGGGGTCGGGAACCTTTTTGTCTGAGAGAGCCATGGACACCACATATTTTGAAAAGTGATTCTGTGAGAGCCATACATTATGTTTAAAACTAAAAATTCAAGAAGATGTGTGCATTTTGTGTAATTTCAACACTAAAAATGCAATAATTATGTCTCTGAATTCTTTTTAACAACATTGTTATGCTATTGCTAATCAATAATGAGTATTTCTTACCATTAATGCGACTTTTTTTAATAATCGAACATTTGTCTGTGAGCCAGATGCAGCCATCAATAGAGCCACATATGGCTTGCGAGCCATAGGTTCCCGACCCCTGTTCTAGATGGTTTTGATACATAAATCTGTCCTCGTTTTATTGCCATTTTAATTGTTTCTATAGTATAGTAGTTACTATCCTAGTGTCTCATTTTTATTTTAGTTAGTTTACATGTTTTTAATAATTGTAAAGCGCTTAGAGCTTTAAGGTAAGCGCTATATAAAAATGCCTAAATAAATTACAATTCAATACAAGTGGACCACTATCATTTCGAGATTAACAGCTTTGTTATGAATGCAGCTCAAGTATGAGCAAGAGTAGGTCTCACATCACAGTTTTGTCAATGTGTGAATGAGTCCTTGAACAATGAATAACCCAGACCACCCCTCAGGGATGTGACTAAAATAAATGACATAAGTGATAGTTGTTAAAACAACTTAGTAAACAATATTTTAATTTTTGATCAGGTTCTTTTTCATTGAATAGTTGTCAATTCATGAACACAAAGTGCAGATCTGATGTATTAAAATATTGAAATTCCGTTCGAGATTCAAATCAGACAATTTTTTTTTTACATGTCTATCACAGTGTTTGATATTCCCTCTGACAACAAGACATATTTAAGAGCAATAAGATGTAACTAGACAAAGTGTGCTTGTAAAGTACTAGGCTTATCCTGCTCACAGAATCCCTACAAGGACCCTCTTCCTGTTATTTTACATGGCCAAGTTTTATTCTGCTTTCCAATGTGTTATGCATTCATTTTACATGGCCCAGTTTTATTCTGCTTTCCAATGTGTTATGCAGAAATTACCATCCAGAAATGGGCCTGGATAAAATGTTGCTTAAACTATTTCTTATTGTATGTGGAGCATAAACAAAGAACATTGTAACAGTAGTAACACTGATTAACTTTTTCCTCTTACATTTTACTGATCTCTATAAAGTGTTTAATGTTCCTTGTATAAACAAATACAAATCAATCTATAAATATTGCTTCTTGGTCAGTAGAGAATTAAAAACAAAATTGTATTTATTTTCAATACTAAATAATTGACTGGTTTCAGAACTTAAATAGTTGCTTTGAACCAGGTATCCAGTAAATTGTAGATATGCTAAACATTTGACACAAGGAAGGAAAACAGGAAGAAATTTAATAAAGCAAGCAGGAACACAATTATTGTATTTCATAGATATCAGAGTAATCCTTTGGCCTGTTTGGCATCATTCCAGAATTGTCTGTTTAATACTAAATAGTGCAGTGTGAGAATGAAATATCACATTCCCATCACTCGGCTAAGACAATTTTCTTCTTGATTTCAGAGGTATACCCCAATTCCCTTATGCATATTAGCTGATGATATTTAATTTACTTGAGTTTCTCCCCATACTTCATACTCTCCCCATACTTCATGCTCTCCCCATACTTTATGCTCTCCACACACTTCATGCGCTCCACATACTTCATGCTCCATTTGAAAAAAAAGAATGATTTAAAATCTTTTTGTTGGAGTCTGAGATACTGTCATTACTTATGACTCCATACACGAGGCATAGCTTTGGCTATAAGTTACTATAAGCTTTGGCAAAAAAATTTTGAGCTCCGCCATATGGCCATCTTTTGCTCTATAATATATAATGTATATTTTACATAATATTTATAACAAAAGAAGTTAGTTTTTGAAATATCCATTCATAAGTATAAAAACTCTGGTTACACGTGAAGAGGACATGAGCAAAGAAATGTGAAATACAATGCTTGTTGGTTTTGACTATATCTTGACTGTTTGGATACAGCTACTGACCACACAGGCTAACCAGTAATCAATTTCAACTCTAATATGTGCTAAAGTCTTCATTTCAGTCTTTAAACATTCATTAAATTATTTTATGAAACTCATTATGTTATAAGGAATATAATTTTACATGTATTTGATATTTCCTTAAAATTGGTTTCTTGAGGAGTCCAACTATATTTGCAATTTAACACCCCCCCCCCTAACCCCCCTCCCAGTTGGTCCCACCCTCTCTGGGAACCACCAATTAATTGTGTTTAGCATGAGAAAGTGTTCTGTATTCTACTAAAAACTTGTAAAAATAAAACTAATAGTCCACACATCTCAACCTATTTCTTCAGGCCTTTTAACATGGATTGTTGCTGTATTCGAATTAAATGCCGTCTCAAAAGAGAATTAGTTAACAATTGTCCAAAGCGTTCTTCCCCAGATCACCTGCCCATTCATGACAGGAGTTTTCATCAGCAATGTCAGACGGGGAGGTGTTATACTTCGAGTGCATCAATCGCTACAACCCCCTTGACTATGGGCATGGTCGTGAGCACATCCAAATAGATCCTGGAGACAGTCTGGAAGTTGATGTCTCCTCTTTGAGTTCTGGGCCTTCAGAGAAGCCGCAGGTATGCGTAGAGAAGTTTTAACAGTGTATTATTAATGATTTGCCATTTGGTAAGTTCATTTTTCTCAAGCTATCCTTTGGAAACTGAATAGGGTGAATTTAGTGAAAGAATACTATGCCAAAACAAACAGCTATTAAAAAAATAAAATCAAAACAAACATAGCTAGTGAAAAAGTACTAGGGTCTATGCCAAAACAAACATAGCTATTGAAAAAATATTATCAAAACAAACAAGGCTAGTGAAATAATACTATACCCAAACAAATATAGCTATTGAACAAATACTATACCAAAACAGCTATAACAGTTTAGGTTCTTTTCCATAACCACTAAGGTTCAGGTTGGGTAATAACTGAGGAGGTTGTAACCATTTTTTATGGGGGTTGTTGGGATGTGTTTTAAAATTATGCCAGACTGCTATGTACCAATTATCTATCAAACAAAAACGCTTGCACTATCAGGGTGACAACTTTTCCTACCAATTTTATGTATTAGCATCTTTATTTTTATTAAAAAGCATTTTAATTTAAATTATGATACTAATACATTCCCTATTGATGTATTATTTGTTTTTCATTTTTAGTCTTAATTTTGTCCTTTTTTATGTCATGATTAAAAAAAATAATCAGTAACTGGTTTTTGAAAATCAACTACCGTTTTTCAAAACTGAAAATCAGAAAAATCCTTTGTAATAAATAGGGCTGTAAACCATTTTTTTCCTCTGCAATCCGGTGATGGGTTTTAGAAATCTGGTGATGGGTTTTAGAAATCCGGTGTTATGCTGGTTTTGGATTTTTGAAATAAGGGCACATGATTAAACAACGGAGGCAATGGACATTTTCTATCCTGTCTCAATTTTGATCTATTGCTGCATGTCTAGGTTTGTTAATTGTTTATCTAGTATGATCTTCATACTATTGAGCCTCTGTCCACTCAAGCGCATCCCTCTCTCTTCATGTTTGAGGGATACCAGTTGCTGTCACAGGATGAAAAAGAGTCGTCTACCTAGTGTTTTAGTTTAATTTGTCCAGCTATGCATGCAATGGTGTTGAGGGGAGGGGGTGGGTTGATTAAAATAAACATCATTTTGGTTGACACATTTCTGATATAAGCAGTGATGTGTCACATTCATATAACACCGTTTGCTTAAATAAGTTTGCAATAGCTAGGAGCTATTAGAATAGCAGCATCATACCCCCAACCGTTGCAAAAATGCCAGTACATGGATGCAGCCAGGAAACATGACCAGAACCAGAACATTTGGGGTTGTGTTTTTGATTCGTGCTTATTGACATAGAGGTTTAGGTCACCAGGGTTTTAGGTTGGTGTGTTCGGGTTCTCATCTGATCTCTAATTGTCACTCATCCATTAACATCTAATTATAAACTCATGGTCTGCCACTGAAAGGTCACATCTCATGATCTGCCACTGAAAGGTCACACACATCTCATGATCTGCCACTGAAAGGTCACATCTCTCCCTGGAACATGTCTAAGTTATATTGCCGACATCCGTATTATAATTTGTTTTGATGAAGTAATAATGAAAGGGGTCTAATTGAATAATTTCTGTTGGTGATTGCTGTGAATCTTGAATTAGTGACTTGTGGATTGCTGTGAGTCTTGAATTAATAACTTGTGGATTGCTGTGAATCTTGAATTAATGACTTTTATTTGAATGTTTCAGGGTTGGCTTCTAGGCAGGAACATCACCAAAGGTTTACAAGGGAGGTTCCCAGGAGTTCCATATGTCCAGTTTGTTAGACGTGATTTTAATGACAGTGGCTACGAAGGTACACCCCACCGTATGTACTCATCCTTTTGTCCTTAGTTGACACACTGGTTGTCCATTTTATTATTTTTTAAAACTCTATTTTCTTTCAAAGATTTTCATTTTCACTTTTTTTTAACAGCCCTTTGTTGAGTTTGATGTTAGTTATGTTTGCACTTACTGATGACCTATCAAAGTGATGTAGAGATTTTCATGTCTATCAAAGTGATGTAGAGATTTTCATGTCTGTCAAAGTGATGTAGAGGTTTTCATGTCTATCAAAGTGATGTAGAGATTTTCATGTCTATCAAAGTGATGTAGAGATTTTCATGTCTGTCAAAGTGATGTAGAGATTTTCATGTCTGTCAAAGTGATGTAGAGATTTTCATGTCTGTCAAAGTGATGTTGAGATTTTCAGGTCTATCATAGTGATGTAGAGATTTTCATGTCTGTCAAAGTGATGTAGAGATTTTCATGTCTGTCAAAGTGATGTAGAGATTCTCATGTCTGTCAACGTGATGTAGAGATTTTCATGTCTGTCAAAGTGATGTAGAGATTTTCATGTCTGTCAAAGTGATGTAGAGATGTCAGTTTGTTTTTCATTTGGTTCATTTTCACTGGTTTTATTTTCAATAAAATATAAGAACAACAAAGTATGTTAAACTTGAATCAATGGACAGGACAAAAGAGATGGACGCGGGCTTTGTGTATTTGATTTTGAATGCAAATGTACTGATTATCTCAGAGTCCCCCAAAATGTACTGATTATCTCAGAGTCCCTCCAAATGTACTGATTATCTCAGAGTCCCCCCAAATGTACTGATTATCTCAGAGTCCCCCCAAATGTACTGATTATCTCAGAGTTCCCACAAATGTACTGATTATCTCAGAATTCCCCCACATGTACTGATTATCTCAGAGTTCCCCCACATTTACTGATTTGCTCAGATTTGCAGCACATGTTCTGATTTGCTCAGAGTTCCCGCACATGTTCTGATTAGCTCAGAGTTCCACATGTAATTATTAGCTCAGAGTTCCACATGTAATGATTAGCTCAGAGTTCCACATGTAATGAATAGCTCAGAGTTCCCCCACTTGTACTGATTATCTCAGAGTTCCCCCACTTGTACTGTTTATCTCAGAGTTCCACATGTACTGATTAGCTCAGAGTTCCTGCACATGTTCTGAGCAAACTGTGCCCAACTCTCTGTGTCCTCCTTGTTAGTTTGAACAATGATCTTATTCGCCAGGATACGATGCAGAACATGCTGAGACAAACCACACAAACAAATCCTATAACAAACCACACAAACAAATCCTATAACAAACCACACAAACAAATCCTATAACAAACCACACAAACAAATCCTATAACAAACCACACAAACAAATCCTATAACAAACCACACAAACAAATCCTATAACAAACCACACAAACAAATCCTATAACAAACCACACAAACAAATCCTATAACAAACCACACAAACAAATCCTATAACAAACCACACAAACAAATCCTATAACAAACCACACAAACAAATCCTATAACAAACCACACAAACAAATCCTATAACAAACCACACAAACAAATCCTATAACAAACAACACAAACAAATCCTATAACAAACCACACAAACAAATCCTATAACAAACAACACAAACAAATCCTATAACAAACCACACAAACAAATCCTATAACAAACCACACAAACAAATCCTATAACAAACCACACAAACAAATCCTATAACAAACCACACAAACAAATCCTATAACAAACCACACAAATAAATCCTATAACAAACCACACAAACAAATCCTATAGAAAACTGGGGATTTCCTTTAGATTCGTTTTTTTAGCAAAGTCAAAATTAAATAATTTTTTTGGAGTAACTCATCTTGGTTTCTGTGACAACTGATTGTTATAAGATTTTTATGCTTACTCCCCTTTATTAATTAATTTGGAATAGATGGTAAAAAATGAGGCGAATAATCCATGTGAAATATATCTTTAGTACCGGGTATTGCAATATTTCAATTAAAAAAATGTCCATTTAGTTATTTAAACAAAAAAATTATGAACACCTACAGAGTGACATTAGGTTCAACTGTTTCCCAAGAACGAACATTTTAAAATCGTTCACTTCTATTCTACTTAATGAATGCATGGAACCATTCAATACTGTCCCTACTCACTACATTCGATTCTTTGATGTCACTATGATTTAAATATCAAACTATTGTACATTTGAAAGATGTAACATAAACTATTGGTTTTTTACATCCTTATCGCAAGCTGGGAGAGTTCATTGACTGACTTGTAGTTCTCCAGCCTCATCTGGTACTGGGGTGGGGTGGGTAGGCTTGGCGTGAAACTACTTACCTGTGCAAACCGTTCAACCGGTTGTAAAAAAAGTCATTAACGAGACACCCCTGAGTTCTTTGATGTAGCATTATTATTAACATGACACACCTGTGACGGTGGGCGCAGTGTTTCTCAAACATTTTTTTTGGTCCCACGATTCACCGTAGCGTCTAAACATGATCCACCGAAGCACCCATACACGATCCACCATACCTTCTAAACCAAGCCCGCACAACATACGGCCCGCGGGCTACATGCGGCCCGCCAGCACCCACTTTGCGGCCCGGGAAGGAACGAAATATTATATTATTATTATTATTTTATCTAACCACTTTCCACCGTAGCCTCTAAACACGTCCATACAAGCCCCCTTTTTGTGAAAGAGATCTAAAGCCCGATGGTCCCATTGTTGAAGTAAGGGTGATTGTATGTCAAAATCATGGCCTGTGTAGGCCTCAATCCTCATCGTTCTAGGATCAAACTAGCAATAATTATATTTTTATTGCATTATGGGACAAAAACTATTTCTATTGCATTATGGGACAAACAATGCCATTTAATTAAGTTTGTACAAACTGTCCTGTCCAACACCATACCCCCATCCCCCTTTTCAATTTCGTTTTAATTTTTTTTAAAAAGCTAATACTTTTCTCATCTAAGAGGCCAAATGCCCACATCATATTTCAAATGACCACATCATATTCAAATGACCACATCATATTCAAATGACCACATCATATACAAATGACCACATCATATTTCAAATGCCCACATCATATTCAAATGACCACATCATAGTCAAATGCCCACATCATATTTCAAATGACCACATCATATTTTAAATGACCACATCATATTTTAAATGACCACATCATATTTCAAATGACAACATCATATTTCAAATGACCACATCATATTTCAAATGATCACATCATATTTCCAATGACCACATCATATTTCAAAGGACCACATCATATTCAAATGCCCACATCATATTTCAAATGACCACATCATATTTCAAATGACCACATCATATTTCAAATGACCACATCATATTTCAAAGGACCACAATCATATTTCAAATGACCACATCATATTCAAATGACCACATCATATTCAAATGACCACATCATATTTCAAATGACCACATCATATTTCAAATGACCACATCATATTTCAGATGACCACATCATATTTCAAATGACCACATCATATTTCAAAGGACCACATCATATTCAAAGGACCACATCATATTCAAATGACCACATCATATTTCAAATGACCACATATTTCAAATGACCCCATCATATTCAAATGCCCACATCATATTTCAAATGACCACATCATATTTTAAATGTCCACATCATATTCAAATACCCACATTATATTTCAAATGCCCACATCATATTCAAAGGACCACATCATATTCAAAGGACCACATCATATTCAAATGACCACATCATATTTCAAATGACCACATATTTCAAATGACCCCATCATATTCAAATGCCCACATCATATTTCAAATGACCACATCATATTTTAAATGACCACATCATATTCAAATACCCACATTATATTTCAAATGACCACATCATATTTCAAATGACCACATCATATTCAAATACCCACATCATATTTCAAATGACCACATCATATTCAAATGACCACATCATATTCAAATGACCACATCGTATTCAAATGACCACATCATATTCAAATGACCACATCATATTCAAATGACCACATCATATTTCAAATGACCACATCATATTCAAATGACCACATCATATTTCAAATTACCACATCATATTCAAATTACCACATCATATTCAAATGACCACATCATATTCAAATGACCCCATCATATTCAAAGGACCACATCATATTCAAATGACCACATCATATTCAAATGCCCCTGCTTCCTGTTGGGAAACTCGTTTGGGGCTTGGTGTCAACTAGTGGCAACAATTTTTCTCATTATAATAATACCAAGATGGCTTCCATATCAAAGTGCCGTAGACTTAACCCTGAGTTAGGTTGGCCCAATGTTTACCTTTACCTGACCTGACCCTGATATCACTCGGCACAGTCCAGTGGAGATTTCACCGTAGTTCGCCTAAACATTGTTTAAAGCCCAGCTATTGGTAACCTACTGCAAACGTGCCATAACTCATGTTTGGGTCCCCGTATCTGGGATTTAGTGACCCGCTGATCCAACTTACCGTCTGTGGCGAGCCAGGTCCGGGTAATTTACAAGCAGCTAACCCAGATAGCTTGACCTCTGGGCCAAACACCTAGACGAACCTCCGAACATGGTTTCGACATTATCCACAAACAGTTTTATCGTTTAACACTAATGATGCCTGATGAGGTTTTCCGTAACGGGAAAGTAAGATCCCATAACCACAACAGCATGCCTGTCCTATATCTAACAGACCAAACCCGTAGTTTGAAACCCGTTACTCACAAAGGTGTCTGAGAGGAGGAGAAACATGAAACGTCATGAAATACATTGTTTTGAAAGACTGTAAAGTTTGTCATTTGTCTCCTGCTTAAAACAGATATTTCTTTGTGTCCCTGTGCCTTCTTGGATTTTACCAGCACACCATAAACCTTTCAATGGGCAAGAGCCCATTTGCCTGCTGTGTTCTTTCCATGTTATTGGTCTCACATCAACCATGATCCTTGCTACCTCACCTACGCAGTCCTCACTTTACATGCTGTCTCACATCAACCATCCTCGTTAACCTCACCTACACAGTCCTCGCTTTCCATGTTATTGGTCTCACATCAACCATCCTTGCTAACCTCACCTACACAGTCCTCGCTTTCCATGTTATTTGGCTCACATGAACCATCCGTGCTAACCTCATCTACGAAGTCCTTGTTTTATGGTCATCTTCGACTTTCTTCTCATCTTTTTAAAATCATTTATTTAAATTTGTCGGCTGGCTGGCAAGCAGAATCTTTGGACGTCTAATTTACCAACTTCCCGTCAACATATCGAGCTGAAACTTGGCACTTGGCACATAGACGCGTTGCCAATGACAACACATTATTTCAAAGTTTTAGTACCAACCCCAAAAATTATTTGTTCTTGTTTTTCAAGTGGAAGATAAAATTCCCGATGACGGCGCTAAACGTGATTCCTTTTCTTACAAAAAAAGATGGCGCAAGTGTGTTGGGTGGGAACTATTTTGGTTTTGTTTTTCTGAAATAGTTGATGAAATCAATCTGCTGGGGAAAAGCGGGTGGGGCATTGGAATATAGAATAAAGTTCAGGGGCGTGACAAAAATGTGCGGCGGTGGGGATTCATGCATAGTGCGTTACTTGTATGCATGCTTGTCACATGTTCAGCCCCACCCCAGTGATCCATTTGACATTTTATAAAGGGTTCATACAAAAACTTTGTTTTTAGGAGTTATTTCTTCAATTAATGAATTAATTTCCAATCTTTTACGTTTCCTGATAATCTCGTACCCAATTGCTTAGATTTCATGCGTCACTTCCATATTTGAAGACTATGTTGACCATTTCCTGTCAACTACATATACTGAGTTTGTCTCACTCAGTAGTTTTGCTGTCCACGGCTCCTTGTTATATTTTCATTTCTATTGTTGGCTGAGGAAGGCTTTATGCCGAAACGTCCTTGTTTTTTGTCCTGTTATCTTATTTCAAGCTTCCACATACCTCGTTTCGCTATTTCCTTCATTTACTAAGCTTGAAAGCAGTCCTTTCATTTATTTCTTCTTGGCCGATCCTCCCGCGTGTTTGTATTCTTCAAGTGTCCCTCTGCCCTCTACCTTCTACCCTATGTAGATTTCTTATTGCTTCAACCTCAACACAGACCGCCTCGTATTTTTCCTATCTCTAGATTAGTGCAGGCCTGCACAACATGCGGGCCGTATGCAGCCCACCAGCACCCACTTCGCGGCCCGCAAAGTAACGAAGTATTATTTATATTAATTACTTTCTTAATAGCTACCCCCCCCCCCCCCCCCCCTCTTTTTTTT
>CAXITT010000391.1:439692-460521 GCA_964033795.1 Lymnaea stagnalis | reverse complement strand
CCCCCCCCCCCCCCCCCCCAATAGATCATTTAGGTGTGGGGAATCAGATGCCACAAGTTTTCATCCAGTGAAGGAACTATTGGAATGGCATGCATAATGAGGACAACATGCCCCCCCCCTCCCCCGGGGGCGTTGTGGATACTTCGATATTTGTTTGAGAACCCTTCCCATAAGACTACCTCACTATACAGAGTCTTCTTGATCACGTCCTTCTTTTTCCTTTCTAGGACCACGTTACCCTCTCGACATTCTGGTGGTGTAAGAACATACAGTCATAGAGGCCTTGATCCCAACCCCTACCAACGTGAGGACCACGTTACTCTCTCTTCACCCTGGTGGTACTAGAACATACAGTCATAAAGGCTTTCTACGTTAGGACCTTGCTAGAACATAAAGTCATAAAGGCCTTCTACGTCAGGACCTTGCTAGAACATACAGTCATAAAGGCCTTCTATGTTAGGACCTTATTAGAACATACAGTCATAAATGCCTTCTACGTTAGGACCTTGCTAGAACATACAGTCATAAAGACCCTCTACGTTAGAACCTTACTAGAACATACAGTCATAAATGCCTTCTACGTTAGGACCTTGCTAGAACATAAGTCATAAAGGCCTTCTACGTTAGGACCTTGCTAGAACATACAGTCATAAATGCCTTCTACGTTAGGACCTTGCTAGAACATAAGTCATAAATGCCTTCTACGTTAGGACCTTGCTAGAACATAAGTCATAAAGGCCTTCTACGTTAGGACCTTGCTAGAACATAAGTCATAAATGCCTTCTACGTTAGGACCTTGCTAGAACATAAGTCATAAAGGCCTTCTACGTTAGGACCTTGCTAGAACATACAGTCAAAGAGGCTTTCTATTAGAATCCTACCCTCACCAATGTGATGACCGTGTTACCCTCTAGTCATTCTGGTGGTGGCGAGGTGTGTCCCAGTTATCAGTGGCTACCATATTCCAAATTGTTCCAGTAGACCAGTATTAGTGGCCAGGTGTGTCACAGTCACTGCCACATGTCAAATTCTTCCAGCCCCTCTCTTCACTGCTGTGGAGGTGAGGTGTGTCACAGTCACTACCATATTTTAAATTGTTCCAGTAGTAGAAGTGGCCAGTGTGTCACTGCCACATGTCAAATTGTTCCAGTAGTAGTAGTGGCGAGTGTGTCACTGCCACATGTCAAATTGTTCCAGTAGTAGTAGTGGCGAGGTATGTCACTGCCACATGTCAAATTGTTCCAGTAGTAGCAGTAGCCAGTGTGTCACTGCCACATGTGAAATTGTTCCAGTAGTAGTCTTGGCCAGTGTATCACTGCCACATGTCAAATTGTTCCAGTAGTAGTAGTGGCGAGGTATGTCACTGCCACATTTCAAATTGTTCCAGTACTGGTAGTGTCCAGTGTGTCACTGCCACATGTCAAATTGTTCCAGTAGTAGTAGTGGCGAGGTATGTCACTGCCACATGCCAAATTGTTCCAGCCCCACTCGTCACTGCTGTGGTGGCGAGGTGTGTCACCGTCAACTGCCACATGTCAAAAATTGTTCCAGGCCCTCTCGTCACTGCTGTGGTGGCGAGGTGTGTCGCAGTCACTGCCACATGTCAAAAATTGTTCCAGGCCCTCTCGTCACTGCTGTGGTGGCGAGGTGTGTTGCAGTCACTGCCACATGTCAAATTGTTCCAGCCCCTCTCGTCACTGCTGTGGTGGCGAGGTGTGTCGCAGTCACTGCCACATGTCAAATTGTTCCAGCCCGACTGTCAGATAACACCGGCGCTAACCAGGCGAAGTTTTCCCACGTGACTTGCTGGGAGTGTTAGGTCTATTTTAAGAAGACAAGAAACCTAGTGACATTCAACTCGCCAGAGTGTAGGTCACCAGGTCACACAACACTTTGCTTAGGCAACCTTCCCCCACCCTCTATCTCTCTCTCTCTCTTTCTCTCTCTCTCTCTCTCTCCACCAGTGGAACTAAAACTGTCGAGCTAGGGCTGTGCTGAGCTATTGACTAAGTCTTGACTTGACCTGGGTCACCCAACTCTCGGCATTTAGTCCACTTTAGGTCCGCAGTTTGAAACAGGATTTTTTTCCTTTTCAACTTAGTTTTCAGTTGTGTCTTTCCATTGATTCATTGGATGCTATTGGAATGAGATGGCATTCTGTCGTCGTGATTTATGTACAGTGGCGTCGCCGGAGGAGATTTGAAAGGATTAAGCTGGCAGTAAAACACTGAGAGATGTAATTATTCGGGTGGGATCTGGAGAAAACGGGACTATTTTCTTTGGGTGGGGTAGGCAGGTTTATCCATGGGGGTTGGGTGATCAAGTAAACTCAAGGCAAAACGGAGTCGTTAGAAAGTTTTGTTTGTTTTAAGAATTAGAAAGAATGAGAAATAAACTCTCAGTAAAGTTATAAACTGACAGTGTGGTGCCACTCAGTAAAGTTAGAAACTGACAGTGTGGTGCCACTCAGTAAAGTTATAAACTGACAGTGTGGTGCCACTCAGTAAAGTTAGAAACTGACAGTGTGGTGCCACTCAGTAAAGTTATAAACTGACAGTGTGGTGCCACTCAGTAAAGTTAGAAACTGACAGTGTGGTGCCACTCAGTAAAGTTATAAACTGACAGTGTGGTGCCACTCAGTAAAGTTAGAAACTGACAGTGTGGTGCCACTCAGTAAAGTTATAAACTGACAGTGTGGTGCCACTCAGTAAAGTTAGAAACTGACAGTGTGGTGCCACTCAGTAAAGTTAGTTACTAAGAAAGTGTGGTGCCACTCAGTAAAGTTAGTTACTAAGAAAGTGTGGTGCCACTCAGTAAAGTTAGTTACTAAGAAAGTGTGGTGCCACTCAGTAAAGTTAGTTACTAAGAAAGTGTGGTGCCACTCAGTAAAGTTAGTTACTAAGAAAGTGTGGTGCCACTCAGTAAAGTTAGTAACTAAGAAAGTGTGGTGCCACTCAGTAAAGTTAGTTACTAAGAAAGTGTGGTGCCACTCAGTAAAGTTAGAAAATGACGGCTTGTTCAAATAGCAATGTGCCACAATATATGATGGCTTGATAAAATACCAATGTGCCGCAAAAAATTTAATTAATTTGGCTTGTTTAATTGACATGTGAGCACATGTCAGTACTTATCAACATGTTGACCATACTTTAACTTGACGTTTAAGTCGACATGTGAGTACATGTCAGTACTAATCAACATGTTGACCATCTTTTAACTTGACGTTTAACCCAGTTTGTTCAAAGGAGCCATTTAAATTGAATGCTGTGTCTAGGGCCATTAGTTATTAGCAATTTTTGTCCACTCCACTGACATTGTCTTTTGGTGAGCTGATTATAGGTGCACTGTCTTTTGGTGAACTGTATTGATGCACTGTCTATAGGTGCACTGTCTGTTGGTGCACTGTCTATTGGTGCACTGTCTATTGGTGCACTGTCTATTGGTGCACTGTCTGTCTATTCACACTTTCTATTGGTTCAGGACTAATCCTATTCACTATAATCAGTCGACTGATTTAAAATAAAAATGACAGTCATTAGGTCTCCCTCTATTTCTAATCATGCCAGTCATTAGGTCTCCCCCTCTGCCTAATCATGCCAGTCATTAGGTCTCCCCCTCTGTCTAATCATGCCAGTCATTAGGTCTCCCCCTCTGTCTAATCATGCCAGTCATTAGGTCTCCCCCTCTGTCTAATCATGCCAGTCATTAGGTCTCCCCCTCTGTCTAATCATGCCAGTCATTAGGTCTTCCCCCTCTGTCTAATCATGCCAGTCATTAGGTCTTCCCCTCTGTCTAATCATGCCAGTCATTAGGTCTCCCCCTCTGTCTAATCATGCCAGTCATTAGGTCTTCCCCTCTGTCTAATCATGCCAGTCATTAGGTCTCCCCCTTTTTCCTATCACGACTGTCATTAGATCTCCCCCCTATTTCTAATCATGCCAGTCATTAGGCCCCCCCCCCTATTTCTAACTATGCCAGTCATTAGGTCTCCCTCTATTTCTAATCATGCCAGTCATTAGGTCTCCCCATATTTCTCACCATGACACTCATTAGATCTCCCCTATTTCTTAGCAAGCCAGTCATTAGATCTCCACCTATATCTAAATATGCCAGTTATTAGGCCTCCCCCTATTTCTAATCATGACAGTCATTAGGTCTCCCCCCTGTCTAATAATGAAAGTCATCTGTAATATACTACCATCTGGCTATGCCGTCGACAGATCTATAAAGGCATCTGGCCATTTCGTCCACGCATCTATTATATCATTCGACCATTTCGTCCACGCATCTATTCTATCATGTGACCATTTCGTCCACGCATCTATTCTATCATCTAGCCATTTCGTCCACGCATCCATTCTATCATCTGACCATCATTGGCTGGTGGGGAGATCGATCAAACTTGGGATCATTTTCCCCATTCATCCCACTGTCAAGCAAAGCTCCGCCATCCACCAAAATCCAATACCCAAGACCGCCTCGGCGTGCCAACCACTGGCGTGTCAGCAATTATTAGAACAACCCGGTCCACAAAATATCAATTAGCCATGCTCTCCTTTTAGCTCCATTCTTGCGACAAGCTGCGTCTAATGGTCGGGTGGGCGAGAGAAGGAAGGCTCGCACCGCGGACAACGAATCCATATTATCGATTGAGATTAGGGGGAGCAAAAAAATCTGGGTCACTAGGGCAGTAGTGGCAGCTACCTGACCCTGTAAGAGGGGAGGTGGGGGCCAAGATGGTGGAGGTCATGTGATCGCGCCGTGTGAACATTGCTGTGTGTTGTTGAGGTAGGCTCAAACCGCAGCATCTTGTCAACATGGTTTAGAATAAGCCTTTAAAAAGGGTGTCATTTATTTCCATTTGACGTCACGAGCCGGGTGAGTGAATATTTGCTTATCTTCCATTCTAGCCTGGCCGTGGCCAGCGAGTTGCGGCCCTTGTGGTTTATATATTGGCAGAGTTCACCTTAGCCGGTGGTCTGACCTATGGCTGGACAGTTAGGTCCTGTTATCGAGTGTGCTCGGTTTATCTCCTGAACGTTATCTTACGATGGATTCGATCAGACAACTGCCAGACGGGTCAAGAACCCCAGACAGCTTAGTGGTGAACGATAACATGGTGATGATTAAATCTATGACATTAATATGTACTGCCCGAGAGGTCATCGGGACAATGGAGGACGTCGGACGTGGACCATGGACTCAAATTGAGCAATTGCAATATTGAATACTAGTAGGGCCCCATGTTTGCAGGTCTTTTGTTGATGGTGTACTTTACTTTCCGAGTACGTGAGTTATCAGCAGGCAGACTAGCACACAGAGGAGAGACACGATACGACCGGTAGAAACACGGGCCCTATATTAGACCAAAGGGACGCACGAAAGGCCAAAGTTCACATACAACATGTTAGTGCTATTAAATAAATATTATTTAAAAAAGGAGGGAGAGCTTGTTGCTAAATTAGCATTTTGTTTGCTTCTGATAGCGTCTTTACGTTTGGACGGAATTGGTTGTTTATGTTAAAACAGTTATGCATGTAAGTTTTGTACTAATGTGACATTTATACATGTACGTTTTGTACTAATGTGACATTTATTCATGTAAGTTTTGTACTAATGTGACATTTATACATGTAAGTTTTGTACTAATGTGACATTTATACGTGTACGTTTTGTACTAATGTGACATTTATACATGTAAGTTTTGTACCAATGTGACATTTATACGTGTACGTTTTTTACTAATGTGACATTATACATGTAAGTTTTGTACTAATGTGACATTTATACATGTATGTTTTGTACTAATGTGACATTTATACATGTACGTTTTGTACTAATGTGACATTTATACATGTACATTTTGTACTAATGTGACATTTATACATGTACTTTTTTTTTTTTACTAATGTGACATTTCGGGAAAGCTCGTTATTGATAACCCTGGTTGTGGCTGGTTGTCACCGGGATTTTAATGCTAGTTAAGTGGTCCGTTTTAAGGTGCCACCAAGATTTCAATTCACATGTGGCTACATCGCATTGGAATGTTAAACTGATCCACAAGTGGGTACATCGCATTGAAATTTTAAATTCTTCCACAAGTGGGCATCTGTCGTGAAAATCTATATGTCATGAAAATCTATTAATCGGGAAAATCTGTCTGTCGTGACAATGTATCCGTCATGAACATCTAAATGTCTTGAAAATCTGTCTGTCGTGACAATCTATCCGTCATGAACATCTAAATGTCTTGAAAATCTGTCAGTCATGACAATCTATCCGTCATGAACATCTAAATGTCTTGAAAATCTGTCAGTCGTGACAATCTATCCGTCATGAACATCTAAATGTCTTGAAAATCTGTCAGACGTGACAATCTATCCGTCATGAACATCTAAATGTCTTGAAAATCTATCAGTCGTGAACTATGATTTGCGGAACATCGAACTAGCTTCTTGCTATCGTCTGCATTGAGTTCATTCTATTGCTACCTACGGCAATGTTATTTTTGGAAAAACAAATAATTGTAACATCTACATCTACTGAACTGTAACTGAAATTTCTGAGTATCTATTCAGCTCTGTGCACTTAAGTAGAGGCCGACCGAATTTCGGCTTAGGTTTCGGCGCCGAAAGTGGCCATTTATCACTTTCGGCCAAGTTTCGGTTTCGGCCGAAACTGAAAAGTTGACTTTCGGTTTTATTTCGGTTTCGGCCGAAAGAGAAAAGTTAACTTTCGGTTTTTCTTCGGTTTCGGCCGAAATTGACTTAGACTTTCGGCCATCCGGCCGAAAGTGACTCAGGAATTCGGTCATTTAATACTCAGTGAAAGCGATATTTAACAACAAACTAAGCGACATTTAAGAACAAATTAAGCGATCTTTGAGAATAAACTAAACGATATTTAACAACAAACTAAGCGACATTTAAGAACAAACTAAACGATCTTAACAACAAACTAAACGATCTTTAACAACAAACTAAACGATCTTTAACAACAAACGATACGATCTTTAACAACAAACTAAGCGATCTTTAATAACAAACTAAGCGATCTTTAAAAACAAATTAAGCGATCTTTAAGATTAAACTAAGGGATATTTTAGAACATCTAAGCGATCTTTATGAACAAACTCACCGATCTTTAAGAACAGACTAACCGATCAATAACAACCAACTAAACGATCTTTAAAAAACAAATTAAGCGATCTTTTAGAACCACAATTTTTTAGAGACCCGGTTTAAAAAAATAATATTTTGGATTAATCTCCCCCCCCCCCACCAATTTTTGCCAAATTTTCTCCTACCATACTAATTTTTAAAAATTGTAAAGCAATTTAAATTACTTTTATATTAAAATGATAAAATCCAAAGTATTCATTAGATCAAGGATCTCAAACTCAAATCAGGGGGGGGGGGGTTGGGGGGCGCAGGAGGTAGTGTCTGAATGAGAGTGGGCCACATCAAGTAATCCACAAAAAAAACGATTACAACTGTTACAATCTGCTCAACCTTTGTAAATAACAATGAAAATCATTAAGGATTCTTAAAAAATAGGATTCACTTTCATCCACCTACTCACTGTTGCATAAAAAAATATATAGAAACATTTTTAAAAAAAATCAGAATTAGACTAGTCGGTGAGATTCGATGGAACCGTCGCGTAGAGTCACGTTATTAGATATGAGAATGGGGGAAACGGGCCGGCGCATTTACACTAAACTTTTCTGTCATGTAGCGGGCCGCAAAATAGCGTCTTGCGGTTCACAAATGGCTCGCGGGCCGCAAGTTTGAGACCCCTATATTAGATGTTTATTTATTAATATTCACGATTATCTCATTTTTTAAATAAAAAGAATGTAAATATTTATACTTTCCCACATCATTTTCGATGTATGCAGAATGTATGCGGGAACGAATTTCAAAATATCTTAATGTTTCAGTTTCGGCTTCGGTTTCGGCCAAAATTCATTTTTAACTTTCGGCCTTTTTTCGGTTTCGGCCGAAAGTCATTTTTAAACTTTCGGCCTTATTTCGGTTTCGGCCGAAATTCATTTAAAAATTTCGGCCTATTTTCGGCTTCGGCCGAAATCAGAAAATCACTTTCGGTCGGTCTCTACACTTAAGTATTGTGATTATAGAAGTAGTTGAATGTCTAGCTGAATATTCATAGAATTGAACTAGCTTGTTGTTCATGGCTCACAGAACAAGTTAGTCAAGTCAGTATTACATGAACCCTAACTCACAGAATAAGTTAGTCAAGTCCCTGTTACATAAACCCTAGCTCACAGAACAAGTTAGTCAAGTCACTGTTACACAAACCCTAACTCACAGAACAAGTTAGTCAAGTCACTGTTACATAAACCCTAACTCACAGAACAAGTTAGTCAAGTCACTGTTACATAAACCCTAACTCACAGAACAAGTTAGTCAGACACTGTTACATAAACCCTAACTCACAGAACAAGTTAGTCAAGTCAGTATTACATAAACCCTAGCTCACAGAATAAGTTAGTCAAGTCCCTGTTACATAAACCATAACTCACAGAACAAGTTAGTCAGACCCTGTTACATAAACCCTAACTCACAGAACAAGTTAGTCAAGTCACTGTTACATAAACCCTAACTCACAGAACAAGTTAGTCAGACCCTGTTACATAAACCCTAGCTCACAGAACAAGTTAGTCAGACCCTGTTACATAAACCCTAACTCACAGAACAAGTTAGTCAAGTCACTGTTACATAAACCCTAACTCACAAAACAAGTTAGTCAAGTCCCTGTTACACAAACCCTAACTCACAGAACAAGTTAGTCAAGTCACTGTTACATAAACCCTAACTCACAGAACAAGTTAGTCAAGTCACTGTTACATAAACCCTAACTCACAGAACAAGTTAGTCAAGTCACTGTTACATAAACCCTAACTCACAGAACAAGTTAGTCAAGTCCCTGTTACACAAACCCTAACTCACAGAACAAGTTAGTCAAGTCACTGTTACACAAACCCTAACTCACAGAACAAGTTAGTCAAGTCACTGTTACATAAACCCTAGCTCACAGAACAAGTTAGTCAGACCCTGTTACATAAACCCTAACTCACAGAACAAGTTAGTCAAGTCACTGTTACATAAACCCTAACTCACAGAACAAGTTAGTCAAGTCCCTGTTACACAAACCCTAACTCACAGAACAAGTTAGTCAAGTCACTGTTACACAAACCCTAACTCACAGAACAAGTTAGTCAAGTCACTGTTACATAAACCCTAGCTCACAGAACAAGTTAGTCAGACCCTGTTACATAAACCCTAACTCACAGAACAAGTTAGTCAAGTCACTGTTACATAAACCCTAACTCACAGAACAAGTTAGTCAAGTCCCTGTTACACAAACCCTAACTCACAGAACAAGTTAGTCAAGTCACTGTTACATAAACCCTAACTCACAGAACAAGTTAGTCAAGTCACTGTTACATAAACCCTAACTCACAGAACAAGTTAGTCAAGTCACTGTTACATAAACTTTACTTTGTGTTTCGATGGAAAGAGGAAAATTGAATTCTGCATTGCTAAAACGCAAACTAACTCGACACATAGTATCATTCTTTGTGTGTAACAACACATTGTTTAAATATCTTTGGTCTTTGTGTGTTACTACCGGTACACATTGTTTACGTTTTGTTGGTCTTTGTGACTTTGTGTGTCACTACACATTATATATATAGTTTTGGTCTTTGTGTGTCACTACACATTGTATATATAGTTTTGGTCTTTGTGTGTCACTACACATTGTATATATAGTTTCGGTCTTTGTGTGTCACTACACATGTGTATATAGTTTTGGTCTTTGTGTGTCACTACACATTGTATATATAGTTTTGGTCTTTGTGTGTCACTACACATTGTGTATATAGTTTTGGTCTTTGTGTGTCACTACACATTGTATGTATAATTTTTGTTCTTTGTGTGTCACTGCACATTGTATATATAGTTTTGGTCTTTGTGTGTCACTACACATTCTTCTCGTAATTTTGATCTGTGTGTGTTACTACTAGTGTTCACTGATTAATCAATGGATTTCATTTAAATAAATAATTAATCTATTAATGAAGAACCAATTCTAAAGACTATTAAATGGTATCATAGAAACTTGGATATTTGTTCCATGTTCGGGTAGGCTCTGGGATACTCGTTTAATTTTAGGGTAATATCTTGGATATTTGTTCCATGTTAAGGTAATGCCTTGGATATTTGTTCCATGTTAGAGTAAAATCTTGGATATTTGTTCCTTGTTATAGTAATATCTTCGATATTTGTTCCATTTTAGAGTAATGTCTTGGATATTTTTTCCTTGTTATAGTAATATCTTCGATACTTATTCCATGTTAGGGTGAGATCTCAGACATGTGTTCCCTGTGTGACATCTCAGAGATGTGTTCCATGTTAGTGTAAACTCTCAGAGATGTGTTCCATGTTAGTGTGACATCTCAGAGATGTGTTCCATGTTAGTGTAAACTCTCAGAGATGTGTTCCATGTTAGTGTGACATCTCAGATATATGTTCAATGTTAGTGTGACATCTCAGATATATGTTCAATGTTAGTATGACATCTCAGCGGCATGTGTTCCATATTAGTGTGACATCTGGGACACGTGTTCCTTGTTAGTGTGACATCTCCAAACATTGAACAGCTAGCGTCATATTTGATGTTTGTTCCATGAAATCACCAAACATTGAACAGCTAGCGTCATATTTGATGTTTGTTCCATGAAATCACCAAACATTGAACAGCTAGCGTCATATTTGATGTTTGTTCCATGTAACCACCAAACATTGAACAGCTAACGTCATATTTGATGTTTGTAGCACGTCGCGTTTGAGCCTATCATTAAATTGGTTCTACATTCATGAAGTTAAAACTCGTTAATTGAGACGAGGCCAAGATAGCAATGATACAGTATTGACATAGTAGAGGCATAATAGTGATACGGATGTAGAATGGCAATAGGATTGATAAAGTATTTATACACCTACTTTCTATTGGTCAATTTTCTACCATAGCATTTATCTGAATAATAAGACTTCCTAATGAGCATATAAAACAGCATATATTAATTTATTAAGAAAGGAAATCATTCATAATATGTCAAATGTCTTTCAGAAAAGTCTGAGCTAAATGTCAAATGTCTATCAGAAAAGTCTGTGCTGTATATGTCAAATGTCTTTCAGAAAAGTCTGAGCTATATGTCAAATGTCTATCAGAAAAGTCTAAGCAATATGTCAGATGTCTTTCAAATAAGTCTGAGCTATATGTCGAATGTCTTACAGAAAAGTCTGAGCTATATGTCAGATGTCTTTCAAATAAGTCTGAGCTATATGTCGAATGTCTTTCAGCAAAGTCTAAGCTATATGTGAAATGTTTCCAGAAAAGTTTGAGCTATATGTCAAATATCTTTCAGAAAAGTCTGTGCTATATATGTCAAATGTCTTTCAGAAAAGTCTGAGCTATATGTCAAATGTCTTACAGAAAAGCCTAAGCTATATGTCAAATGTCTTTCAGAAAAGTCTGAGCTATATGTCAGATGTCTTTCAGAAAAGTCTGAGCTATATGTCAAATGTCTTTCAGAAAAGTCTGAGCTATATGTCAAATGTCTTTCAGAAAAGTCTGCGCTATGTCAGATGTCTTTGAGCAATGTCTGAGCTTCATTTTCACAGAACTATTTCTACTTTTGCCCGCACTCGTCTAGTCAAAGCCAACACACTACGCTACCAGTGATGCTAGGCTCTCTGAATATTACAATTACATACGTTGATTTATTGATATGGTGGATCTTTGCTTCGTTGTAGTTGCTTAATACATATATATGTATATAGTAGTTCGGCGGCGTACGAATGGTATTTTGTATGGTTGTACTGAAGGTACTCATCTTGTTAGATGGCGGTAGTATTTGTATGATTGTACTGAAGGTACTCATTGTGTTCCAATCGTATTCCTTGTCTAACTGGACCTTGTTCTATTGGTATCTAGAATTGCCTATGTGATGACCAACAATTCCTTCTTGTCCACAGGTCCACCAAGGATACCTCATAGATTTGTGGATCTAACATTCATTAGACCAAGCTTGTGTATACACTGTAAGTAATAATTTAATTTCTTTTTTTTTTTTTAAATATTATTCAGGTTTAGCTATTGACCTGGGTCAGCATGACATTAATTTTTATCCGTGAACAGGCCAAACTTGTGTGCAGACTTGATGTTTCTATAATCTTGATAACTTAACAGGCCAAACTTGTGTGTAGACTTAATGTTTCTATAGTCTTGATCCCTGAACAGACCAAAGTTGTGTGTAGACTTGATGGTTCTATAATCTTGATCCTTGACAGACCAAATGTGTGTGTAGACTTGATGGTTCTATAATCTTGCTCCCTGACCAGGCCAAACTTGTGTGTAGACTTGATGGTTCTATAATCTTGATCCCTGACCTTGCCAAACTTGTGTGTAGACTTGATGTTTCATTAATCTTGATCCTTGACCAGGCCAAACGTGTGTGGAGACTTGATGGTTCTATGATCTTGCTCCCTGACCAGGCCAAACGTGTGTGGAGACTTGATGGTTCTATGATCTTGCTCCCTGACCAGGCCAAACGTGTGTGGAGACTTGATGGTTCTATGATCTTGCTCCCTGACCAGGCCAAACGTGTGTGGAGACTTGATGTTTCATTCTAAAAAATTCTGTAAAGATCAATGTCTATGGCTTTTTGGTGATGTCCTCATTGATCCAGGCCAGCCTGACATTAGCTATGACACACTGACCAGATCACGTTTGAGTCTAACGTTTTTCAATCATACAATAAGTTATCAACTGTGGCAGCTTTGTAAGTCATGTCAGGTTGACCTGGGTCAGTCTGACATTTGCCACCCATCATTCAGATACTAACCCATGATTAGACTGAGCTGGTTTGAACACTGCACCTGCACAATACCTGGGAATTTCTGCAATAACTTAATAGCAATGAAGAAATTGTGATGTATATTGATGGAGCCCAACTTTCTGACACATTCACTCAGCAGACATGTTTAGCAAACGTTATGTATTCCCATATTTCTGACACATTCACTCTCAGCAGACATGTTTAGCAAACGTTATGTGTTCCCATCTTTCTGACACATTCCCTCTCAGCAGACATGTTTAGCAAACGTAATGTATTCCCATATTTCTGACACATTCACTTCACTCTCAGCAGACATGTTTAGCAAACGTTATGTATTCCCATATTTCTGACACATTCACTCTCAGCAGACATGTTTAGCAAACGTTATGTGTTCCCATCTTTCTGACACATTCCCTCTCAGCAGACATGTTTAACAAACGTAATGTGTTCCCATCTTTCTGACACATTCACTCTCAACAGACATGTTTAGCAAACGTAATGTTTTCCCATCTTTCTGACACATTCACTCTCAACAGACATGTTTAGCAAACGTTATGTGTTCCCATCTTTCTGACACATTCCCTCTCAGCAGACATGTTTAGCAAACGTAATGTGTTCCCATCTTTCTGACACATTCACTCTCAACAGATATGTTTAGCAAACGTTATGTGTTCCCATCTTTCTGACACATTCCCTCTCAGCAGACATGTTTAGCAAACGTAATGTGTTCCCATCTTTCTGACACATTCACTCTCAGCAGACATGTTTAGCAAACGTAATGTGTTCCCATCTTTCTGACACATTCACTCTCAACAGACATGTTTAGCAAACGTAATGTGTTCCCATCTTTCTGACACATTCCCTCTCAACAGACATGATTAGCAAACGTTATGTGTCCCCATCTTTCTGACACATTCCCTCTCAGCAGACATGTTTAGCAAACGTAAAGTGTTCCCATCTTTCTGACACATTCCCTCTCAGCAGACATGTTTAGCAAACGTAATGTGTTCCCATCTTTCTGACACATTCCCTCTAAGCAGACATGTTTAGCAAACGTAATGTGTTCCCATCTTTCTGACACATTCCCTCTCAGCAGACATGTTTAGCAAACGTAATGTGTTCCCATCTTTCTGACATATTCCCTCTCAGCAGACATGTTTAACAAACGTAATGTGTTCCCATCTTTCTGACACATTCCCACTCAACAGACATGTTTAGCAAACGTTATGTATTCCCATATTTCTGACACATTCCCTCTCAGCAGACATGTTTAGCAAACGTAATGTGTTCCCATCTTTCTGACACATTCCCTCTCGGCAGACATGTTTAGCAAACGTAATGTGTTCCCATCTTTCTGACACATTTACTCTCAGCAGACATGTTTAGCAAACGTTATGTATTCCCATATTTCTGACACATTCCCTCTCAGCAGACATGTTTAGCAAACGTTAAGGTTTCCGTTCATCCACATTTCCAATATGATTTTAGTCAATGAATAAGGAACGAAGACTTCGCTCTTTTTTAAAGTTTCTTACTTGACGAGTTCATAAAAAAATATTTGAATCATGAAATTAATGGGGCTCTATCATGAAATTAATGGGGCTCTATCATGAAATTAATGGGGCTCTATCATGAAATTAACGGGGCTCTATCATGAAATTAACGGGGCTCTATCATGAAATTAACGGAGCTCTATCATGAAATTAATGGGGCTCTATCATGAAATTAACGGTTCTCTATCATGAAATTAATGTTACTATCGTCAAATTAATGGGGCTCTATCATCCAATTAATGGGGCCCTATCTGTCACAGAACTGTTGTTACGGAGGAGGGCTCGGTCCTGACTTGTCACAAACTATATTGACTTAGCAGTGGTCAGTACAGGACCGCTCCTTTCTGTGATTTATATTGTGGGTGTCTAGGCTTTGGGACAGACAAAAGCACAACATAGACTGGAACGAAATCGACAACACAAACTCAAGGTGCTCAGTGATAAAATAGACGATATTTATTCAAATGAAAAGTTCCTCTATAGCATTCACTAACCGTCAGCTATATACGACTGTTTCTAAACTGTTAAACTATATCGCCTCGTATATTCCACTCGTCAACTCGTCTCCTGATCTCTTGCGACTATCCCCTAACAACTGCTCAACTCTATCGCAGCTCTTTTCCCTCTTCCTCAACTGCTATACCTATCGACTGCTACTATCCCTCTCGACTGCTACTATCCCTCTCCACTGCTGCTATACCTCTCCACTGCTGCTATACCTCTCCACTGCTGCTATACCTCTCCACTGCCATGTATCGACAAACTTCTGCCTTATATTGACCCGTCGTGTGACTCTGAGCTCTGCTAGCTGACCATCCCACGGTCATTGAATGGCCACATCATTAAAGGAAACATTCCCCGACCAGATTCTTTTAGCCCCGGATGTCTATCCCATGTCCCCCCCCCCCCTTCCTTTGCTATCAGAATCAGCATCTATCATGTTGAGACTTCTACTATTACTGACCATTAATCGAACTCTAGCCATGGTCGTCGTGAACATACAAGTTCCCCCTGCAAACTGAAAACTCATTTATCCAAAACATTTGTGATACCCGTTCCCACAATGTCCACCAGGAACATTTGTGATACCCGTTCCCACAATGTCCACCAGGAACATTTGTGATACCCGTCCCCACACTGTCCACCAGGAACATTTGTGATACCCGTTCCCACACTGTCCACCAGGAACATTTGTGATACCCGTTCCCACAATGTCCACCAGGAACATTTGTGATACCCGTTCCCACAATGTCCACCAGGAACATTTGTGATACCCGTTCCCACAATGTCCACCAGGAACATTTGTGATACCCGTTCCCACAATGTCCACCAGGAACATTTGTGATACCCGTTCCCACAATGTCCACCAGGAACATTTGTGATACCCGTTCCCACACTGTCCACCAGGAACATTTGTGATACCCGTTCCCACACTGTCCACCAGGAACATTTGTGATACCCGTTCCCACACTGTCCACCAGGAACATTTGTGATACCCGTTCCCACACTGTCCACCAGGAACATTTGTGATACCCGTTCCCACACTGTCCACCAGGAACATTTGTGATACCCGTTCCCACACTGTCCACCAGGAACATTTGTGATACCCGTTCCCACACTGTCCACCAGGAACATTTGTGATACCTGTTCCCACACTGTCCACCAGGAGACTCCCTTTCCCCCAAACTATCATGTCTTCCCTGTACTACCCTCAACTCTGCCGATGTCAGGCCAACAGCTGCCTCATCTCTTGAACCTTTGTGCGGCACCCACGCCCATTGCTCCCGTCTCCAGCATGGTCATTTGTGACACTGTCATCAAATTAATGGGCTTCTATCGTCAAATTAATGAGGCTCTATCCTTAAATTAATATTGCTCGATAATCAAAATAATGGGGCTCTATCATCAAATTAATGGGGCTCTCATCAAATTAATGGGGCTCCATCATCAAATTAATGGGACTCTGATAGGGCTCTGTTGTCAAATTAATTGGGCTCTGTCGTCAAATTAATGGGGCTCTATCATAAACTAATGGGTCTCTATCGACAAATTAATGGGGCTCAAATAATTCATTAACTTGAGTCACTCAGGTTTGAATGACGCCCAGCAATTCAATCCTGTTTAATGAGGAATAATATTAAGAGGATTAGCAGCACGTTGACACCCATTACAGTGGCCGTAGTCTCATGAAATAAAGATCAGCACGTTGACACCCACAACAGTGGCCGTAGTCTCATGAAATAAAGATGAACAGCACGTTGACACCCACAACAGTGGCCGTAGTCTCATGAAATAAAGATGATCAGCACGTTGACACCCACAACAGTGGCCGTAGTCTCATGAAATAAGGATGAACAGCACGCTGACACCCATAACAGTGCCATGGCCGTAGTCTCATGAAATAAAGATGAACAGCACGTTGACACCCACAACAGTGGCCGTAGTCTCATGAAATAAAGATGAACAGCACGTTGACACCCACAACAGTGGCCGTAGTCTCATGAAATAAAGATGAACAGCACGTTGACACCCACAACAGTGGCCGTAGTCTCATGAAATAAAGATGAACAGCACGTTGACACCCACAACAGTGGCCGTAGTCTCATGAAATAAAGATGAACAGCACGTTGACACCCACAACAGTGGCCGTAGTCTCATGAAATAAAGATGAACAGCACGTTGACACCCACAACAGTGGCCGTAGTCTCATGAAATAAAGATGAACAGCACGTTGACACCCACAACAGTGGCCGTAGTCTCATGAAATAAAGATGAACAGCACGTTGACACCCACAACAGTGGCCGTAGTCTCATGAAATAAAGATGAACAGCACGTTGACACCCACAACAGTGGCCGTAGTCTCATGAAATAAAGATGAACAGCACGTTGACACCCACAACAGTGGCCGTAGTCTCATGAAATAAAGATGAACAGCACGTTGACACCCACAACAGTGGCCGTAGTCTCATGAAATAAAGATGAACAGCACGTTGACACCCACAACAGTGGCCGTAGTCTCATGAAATAAAGATGAACAGCACGTTGACACCCACAACAGTGGCCGTAGTCTCATGAAATAAAGATGAACAGCACGTTGACACCCACAACAGTGGCCGTAGTCTCATGAAATAAAGATGAACAGCACGTTGACACCCACAACAGTGGCCGTAGTCTCATGAAATAAAGATGAACAGCACGTTGACACCCACAACAGTGGCCGTAGTCTCATGAAATAAAGATGATCAGCACGTTGACACCCACAACAGTGGCCGTAGTCTCATGAAATAAGGATGAACAGTACGTTGACACCCATAACAGCGGCCGTAGTCTCATGAAATAAGGATGAACAGTACGTTGACACCCATAACAGTGGCCGTAGTCTCATGAAATAAGGATGAACAGTACGTTGACACCCATAACAGTGGCCGTAGTCTCATGAAATAAAGATGAACAGTACGTTGACACCCATAACAGCGGCCGTAGTCTCATGAAATAAAGATGAACAGTACGTTGACACCCATAACAGTGGCCGTAGTCTCATAAAATAAGGATTAGCAGCACGTTGACACCCATAACAGTGGCCGTAGTCTCATGAAATAAGGATGAACAGTACGTTGACACCCATAACAGCGGCCGTAGTCTCATGAAATAAAGATGAACAGTACGTTGACACCCATAACAGTGGCCGTAGTCTCATAAAATAAGGATTAGCAGCACGTTGACACCCATAACAGTGGCCGTAGTCTCATGAAATAAGGATGAACAGTACGTTGACACCCATAACAGCGGCCGTAGTCTCATGAAATAAAGATGAACAGTACGTTGACACCCATAACAGTGGCCGTAGTCTCATAAAATAAGGATTAGCAGCACGTTGACACCCATAACAGTGGCCGTAGTCTCATGAAATAAGGATGAACAGTACGTTGACACCCATAACAGCGGCCGTAGTCTCATGAAATAAAGATGAACAGTACGTTGACACCCATAACAGTGGCCGTAGTCGCATGAAATAAGGATTAGCAGCACGTTGACACCCATAACAGTGGCCGTAGTCTCATAAAATAAGGATTAGCAGCACGTTGACACCCATAACAGTGGCCGTAGTCTCATGAAGTAAGGATTAGCAGCAAGTTGACACCCATAACAGTGGCCGTAGTCGCATGAAATAAAGATGAACAGTTCGTTGACACCCATAACAGCGGCCGTAGTCTCATGAAATAAGGATGAACAGTACGTTGACACCCATAACAGTGGCCGTAGTCTCATGAAATAAAGATGAACAGTACGTTGACACCCATAGAAGTGGCCGTAGTCTCATGAAGTAAGGATTAGCAGCAAGTTGACACCCATAACAGTGGCCGTAGTCGCATGAAATAAAGATGAGCAGTACGTTGACACCCATAACAGCGGCCGTAGTCTCATGAAATAAGGATGAACAGTACGTTGACACCCATAACAGTCGCCGTAGTCTCATGAAATAAAGATGAACAGTACGTTGACACCCACAACAGTGGCCGTAGTCTCATGAAATAAGGATTAGCAGCACGTTGACACCCATAACAGCGGCCGTAGTCTCATGAAATAAGGATTAGCAGCACGTTGACACCCATAACAGTGGCCGTAGTCTCATGAAATAAGGATTAGCAGCACGTTGACACCCATAACAGTGGCCGTAGTCTCATGAAGTAAGGATTAGCAGCACGTTGACACCCATAACAGTGGCCGTAGTCTCATGAAATAAGGATTAGCAGCACGTTGACACCCATAACAGTGGCCGTAGTCTCATGAAATTAGGATGAACAGCACGCTGACACCCATAACAGTGCCATGGCCGTAGTCTCATGAAATAAAGATGAACAGTACGTTGACACCCATAACAGTGGCCGTAGTCTCATGAAATAAGGATGAACAGTACGTTGACACCCATCAGCACGTTGACACCCACAACAGTGGCCGTAGTCTCATGAAATAAAGATGAACAGCACGTTGACACCCACAACAGTGGCCGTAGTCTCATGAAATAAAGATGATCAGCACGTTGACACCCACAACAGTGGCCGTAGTCTCATGAAATAAAGATGATCAGCACGTTGACACCCACAACAGTGGCCGTAGTCTCATGAAATAAGGATGAACAGCACGCTGACACCCATAACAGTGCCATGGCCGTAGTCTCATGAAATAAAGATGAACAGTACGTTGACACCCATAACAGTGGCCGTAGTCGCATGAAATAAAGATGAACAGTACGTTGACACCCATAACAGTGGCCGTAGTCTCATGAAATAAGGATGAACAGCACGCTGACACCCACAACAGTGCCATGGCCGTAGTCTCATGAAATAAAGGTGATCAGCACGTTGACACCCACAACAGTGGCCGTAGTCTCATGAAATAAGGATGAACAGCAAGTTGACACCCATAACAGTGGCCGTAGTCTCATGAAATAAAGATGATCAGCACGTTGACACCCACAACAGTGGCCGTAGTCTCATGAAATAAGGATGAACAGCATGACACCCATAACAGTGCCATGGCCGTAGTCGCATGAAATAAAGATGAACAGTACGTTGACACCCATAACAGCGGCCGTAGTCTCATGAAATAAGGATGAACAGTACGTTGACACCCATAACAGTGGCCGTAGTCTCATGAAATAAAGATGAACACATGCAACTGTGGGTATTGTCCGGCCGTAGTCTCATGAAATAAAGATGAACAGTACGTTGACAACCATAACAGGGGCCGTAGTCTCATAAAATAAGGATCAGCAGTACGTTGACACCCATAACAGTGGCCGTAGTCTCATGAAGTAAGGATTAGCAGCACGTTGACACCCATAACAGTGGCCGTAGTCTCATGAAGTAAGGATTAGCAGCACGTTGACACCCATAACAGTGGCCGTAGTCTCATGAAATAAGGATGAACAGTACGTTGACACCCATAACAGTGCCATGGCCGTAGTCTCATGAAATAAAGATGAACAGTACGTTGACACCCATAACAGTGGCCGTAGTCTCATGAAATAAGGATGAACAGCACGCTGACACCCATAACAGTGCCATGGCCGTAGTCTCATGAAATAAGGATGAACAGTACGTTGACACCCATAACAGTGGCCGTAGTCTCATGAAATAAGGATGAACAGTACGTTGACACCCATAACAGCGGCCGTAGTCTCATGAAATAAAGATGAACAGTACGTTGACACCCATAACAGCGGCCGTAGTCTCATGAAATAAGGATGAACAGTACGTTGACACCCATAACAGTGGCCGTAGTCTCATGAAATAAGGATTAGCAGCACGCTGACACCCATAACAGTGGCCGTAGTCTCATGAAAT
>CAXITT010000391.1:406121-433447 GCA_964033795.1 Lymnaea stagnalis | reverse complement strand
CCCCCCCCTGTCGATCTCCTTTCCCCTGGCAGACGAGGTGACACCCCCCCCCCCCACGTCGATGTACATCTTTCAGAGCTGGCATCAGTTCAGGTGTACATCACCACGGTGCAAACTATTAACGAGAGCATTCTGTAGTCACATCAGTTTGTTACCTTACAGTCCCCTGTAGCTTTGTCTTGCAACAGTTACCAGGCTCATCAAATGTATTACACATGTACAAAGATGTGGCCCAATTATAATTGCTTATGTTGGATTGCTATCTTTCAATGCTAATTGTCTCAGGTATATTTGATTAAGCCATTATTTGTTTCATGATATTATTTGACAAGGTTTTAATTTTGGTTCCAATGTTTCACTTATTGATTGAAATTCACGTCATTTCTTTGACTTTGATCTCTCCAGGTAACGATTACATCTGGGGTAAAACCCATCCAGGAAAGATATGTGAAGGTAAGGAGTCTAAGAGATAGGCTAGATTTAAACTCGTATTTTATCAAGCTGTAGTTTATGTGTTTAAAAAACCAGCTTTTAAAATTATGTATGCTCTTTATGATATCACATAAAACTGGCTCGTAAAATGTCAGTTAACACTAACCCAAACATTGTCACAGTGCTATGACACTAACCCAAAATTAGCCCAACCATAGTCACAGTGGTACAACACTATCCCAAACAGTCTCATGGTGGTATACAATTAACCCAAACATAGTCATAGTGGTACAACACTATCCCAAACAGTCTCATAGTCACAGTCGTACAACACTATCCCAAACAGTCTCATAGCGGTATACAATTAACCCAAACATGTCACAGTGGTACACAATTAACCCAAACATGTCACAGTGGTACAACACGATCCCAAACAGTCTCATACTGGTATACAATTAACCCAAACATGTCACAGTGGTACAACACTATCCCAAACAGTCTCATAGTGGTATACAATTAACCCAAACATGTCACAGTGGTACAACACTATCCCAAACAGTCTCATAGTGGTATACAATTAACCCTAACATAGTCACAGTGGTGACCTTATACATTGCTGTTAAATTGTGTTTGTTATACAACCTTATACATTGCTGTTAAATTGTGTTTGTTATACAACCTTATACATTGCTGTTAAATTGTGTTTGTTATCAAACATTACACACACTGCTGTTAAAAATTGTGTTTGTTATCCAACACTACGCACTGCGGTTTTAAATGGTGTTTTGTTACCCAACACTACGCGCTGCTGTTAAAATTGTGTTTTTTATCCAACACTACACACTGCAGTTAAAATTGTGTTTATTATCCAACCTTATACATTGCTGTTCAATTGTGTTTGTTATCCAACCTTATACATTGCTGTTAAATTGTGTTTGTTATCCAACGCTACGCACTGCTGATAAATTGTATTTCTATCCAACATTACGCAATGCTGTTAAATTGTGTTTGTTATCCAACACTACACACTGCTGTTGAATTGCGTTTGTTATCCAACGCTACGCACTGCTGATAAATTGTATTTGTTATCCAACCTTATACATTGCTGTTAAATTGTGTTTGTCATCCAACACTACACACTGATGCTTGTACACTGATAACTACGGTTAAAAGTTATTGTTTTATAAACTGATAACTACGGTGAAAAGTTGTTGTTTTATACACTGATAACTAAGGTGAAAAGTTGTTGTTTTATACACTGATAACTAAGGTGAAAAGTTGTTGTTTTATACACTGATAACTACGGTTAAAAGTAATTGTTTTATACACTGATAACTACGGTTAAAAGTTGTTGTTTTATACACTGATAACTACGGTGATAACTAAGGTGAAAAGTTGTTGTTTTATACACTGATAACTACGGTTAAATGTTATTGTTTTATACACTGATAACTACGGTTAAAAGTTGTTGTTTTATACACTGATAACTACGGTTAAAAGTTGTTGTTTTATACACTGATAACTACGGTTAAAAGTTATTGTTTTATACACTGATAACTACGGTTAAAAGTTGTTGTTTTATACACTGATAACTACGGTTAAAAGTTGTTGTTTTATACACTGATAACTACGGTTAAAAGTTGTTGTTTTATACACTGATAACTACGGTTAAAAGTTATTGTTTTATACACTGATAACTACGGTTAAAAGTTGTTGTTTTGTACACTGATAACTACGATTAAAAGTTGTTGTTTTATACACTGATAACTACGGTTAAAAGTTGTTGTTTTATACACTGATAACTACGGTTAAAAGTTATTGTTTTATACACTGATAACTACGGTTAAAAGTTGTTGTTTTATACACTGATAACTACGGTTAAAAGTTATTGTTTTGTACACTGATAACTACGGTTAAAAGTTATTGTTTTATACACTGATAACTACGGTTAAAAGTTATTGTTTTATACACTGATAACTACGGTTAAAAGTTATTGTTTTGTACACTGATAACTACGGTTAAAAGTTGTTGTTTTATACACTGATAACTACGGTGAAAAGTTGTTTTGTACACTGATAACTACGATTGAATGGTGTTGGCATTTCCTAACACAAACGGGCGCAAAGTTAACTGGTCAGGGTGTACCTGTACATAATAGGGTGCATTTGTGGAGGTGTGGGATGAATCGGCACAAAATTCCATTGTACATAAAAAGATAGTTTCGTCACTGTGAAATGGGAAAAATTTTAACCTGTAAAATTACTCTCTCGCTCCTCCCTTCTCTTCTCCGGACACGACGGGCACAATGCCTCCCAGGACAGGTTAGGGTCGGGGGGGGGGGGCGGGGGGCACAGCGCGTCTTGGCTTCACAGGACAGGTTGGGATCGGGGGGCACAGAGGGCGTCACGGGGCAGGTTAGGGTCGGGGGGGCACGGAGGGAACAGTGCTTCTTGGCTTCACAGGACAGGTTTGGGTAAGGGGGACACTGAGGGCGTCACAGGACACGTTAGGGTCAGGGGGCACGGAGGGCGTCACATGACATGTTGGGGTCTGGGGGCACAGAGGGTGTCACATGGCAGGTTAGGGTCTGGGGGCATGGAGGGCGTCGCAGGCCAGGTTAGGGTAAGGGGGCACGGAGGGCGTCACAGGACAGGTTAGGGTATGGGGGCATGGAGGGCGTCACAGGACAGTTTAGGGTATGGGGGCACGGAGGGCGTCAGAGGGCAGGTTAGGGTCAGGGAGCACGGAGGGCGTCACAGGACAGGTTTGGGTCACGGGGCATGGAGGGCGTCACAGGGCAGGTTATGGTCAGGGGGCACGGAGGGCGTCACAGGACGGGTTGGGGTCAGGGGGCACAGCGGGCGTCACAGGCCAGGTTAGGGTCAGGGGCATGGACGGCGTCACAGGACAGTTTAGGGTCTGGGGGCACGGAGGGCGTCGCAGGCCAGGTAGGGTAAGGGGTCACGGAGGGCGTTACAGGACAGGTTTGGGTCTGGGGGCATGGAGGGCGTCACAGGACAGATTAGGGGCACGGAGGGCGTCACAGGGCAGGTTATGGTCAGGGGCCACGGAGGGCGTCACAGGGCAGGTTAGGGTCAGGAGGGCACAGAGGGCGTCACAGGGCAGGTTAGGGTCTGGGAGCACAGAGTGTGTCACAGGGCAGTTAAGGGTCAGGGGGACACGGAGGGCGTCACAGGGCAGGTTAGGGTCAGGGGCACGGAGGACTCACAGTACAGGTCAGGGGGGCATGTAGGGCACAGTGCCTCACAGGACAGGTTAGGGCCAGGGGGACATTTAGGGCACAGTGCCTCACATGACAGGTTAGGGTCAGGGGGGCACGTAGGGCACAGTACCTCACATGACAGGTTAGGGCCAGGGGGGCATGTAAGGCACAGTGCCTCACATGACAGGTTAGGGTCAGGGGGGGCACGTAGGGCACAGTACCTCACATGACAGGTTAGGGTCAGGTGGGCACGTAGGACACAGTACCTCACATGACAGGTTAGGGTCAGGGGGCACATAGGGCACAGTACCTCACATGACAGGTTTGGGCCAGGGGGGCATGTAGGGCACAGTGCCTCACATGACAGGTTAGGGTCAGGGGGGACGTAGGGCACAGTACCTCACATGTCAGGGTAGGGTCAGGGGGGCATGTAGGGCACAGTATGTCCTGGCGTCACCGGACAGACACAAGATAAGTATTTTATGGTGGAAGACAACGACCTTATGTTATTGTCTCATGGGTTACAGCTCCTGGCAAGTCATTTGTCTTGTTAATAGTAGAGATACAGTAAGTCTAAACTTTACCAGGTACAATTGTTAGTGGTACAAATACAGTAAGTCCTAAAGTGTACCATGTGCCATTATTATTGTTACAAATACAGTAAGTTCTACATTGTACCAGGTACAATTATAAGTGTACAAATACAGTAAGTTCTACATTGGAGAACACTTATTATTAGTGATCTTAACATAAAATGACCTTAAATATATCCGTTACGATGCTGAGTGGTGCAAGTACCCAGGAAGTGCCAGCACCCAGGAAGTGCAAGTACCCAGTAAGTGCCAGTACCCAGGAAGTGCCAGCCCCCAAGGAAGTGCCAACACCCAGGAAATGCCAGTACCCAGGAAGTGCAAGTAACCAGTAAGTGCCAGTACCCAGGAATTTCAAGTATCCAGGAAGTGCCAGCACCCAGGAAGTGCCGGTACCCATGAACTACCAGTACCCAGAACTGTCAGTACCCAGAACTGTCAGTACCCAGAACTGTCAGTACCCAGTAAGAACTAGTAACCAGGAAGTGCCAGCACCCAGGAAGTGCCAGTACCCAAGAAGTACCAGTACCCACGAAGTGCCAGTACACAGGAAGTGCCAATACCAGATTATACAACATTAAAGACTTGTACATTTTGAATAACTTAACGTTACCTATTTTGAGCATGTATGGCTAAGACTTAACGTTATCTATTTTGAGCATGTATGGCTAAGACTTAACGTTATCTATTTTGAGCATGTATGGCTAAGACTTAACGTTATCTATTTTGAGCATGTATGGCTAAGACTTAACGTTACCTATTTTGAGCATGTATGGCTAAGACTTAACGTTATCTATTTTGAACATGTATGACTAAGACTTAACGTTATCTATTTTGAGCATGTATGGCTAAGACTTAACGTTACCTATTTTGAGCATATATGGCTAAGACTTAACGTTCATGTATGGCTAAGACTTAACGTTACCTATTTTGAGCATGTATGGCTAAGACTTAACGTTACCTATTTTGAGCATGTATGGCTAAGACTTAACGTTACCTATTTTGAGCATGTATGGCTAAGACTTAATGTTATCTATTTTGAACATGTATGGCTAAGACTTAACGTTACCTATTTTGAGCATGTATGGCTAAGACTTGACGTTACCTATTTTGAGCATGTGTGGCTAAGACTTAACGTTATCTATTTTGAGCATGTATGGCTAACACTTAACGTTACCTATTTTGAGCATGTATGGCTAAGACTTAACGTTACCTATTTTGAGCATGTATGGCTAAGACTTAACGTTACCTATTTTGAGCATGTATGGCTAAGACTTAATGTTACCTATTTTGAGCATGTATGGCTAAGACTTAACGTTATTAATTTTGAACATGTATGGCTAAGACTTAACGTTACCTATTTTGAGCATGTATGGCTAAGACTTAACGTTACCTATTTTGAGCATGTATGGCTAACACTTAACGTTACCTATTTTGAGCATGTATGGCTAAGACTTAACATTACCTATTTTGAGCATGTATGGCTAAGACTTAACGTTACCTATTTTGAGCATGTTTGGCTAAGACTTAATGTTACCTATTTTGAGCATGTATGGCTAAGACTTAACGTTATTTATTTTGAACATGTATGGCTAAGACTTAACGTTACCTATTTTGAGCATGTATGGCTAAGACTTAACGTTACCTATTTTGAGCATGTATGGCTAAGACTTAACATTATCTATTTTGAACATGTATGGCTAAGACTTAATGTTACCTATTTTGAGCATGTATGGCTAAGACTTAACGGTACCTATTTTGAGCATGTATGGCTAAGACTTAACGTTACCTATTTTGAGCATGTATGGCTAAGACTTAACGTTACCTATTTTGAACATGAATGGCTAAGACTTAACGTAACCTATTTTGAGCATGTAGGTAGAAGGAGGACGGCATTGCGTCTTTTAGCATTGTTTTGTGTGTCAATTAGCCATTTGCCGAGCTCTTAATGTTGTGTGTCAATTAGCCATTTGCCGAGCTCTTACTGTTGTGTGTCAACTAGCCATTTTCCGAGCTCTTACTGTTGTGTGTCAATTAGCCATTTGCCGAGCTCTTACTGTTGTGTGTCAATTAGCCCTTTGCCGTGCTCTTACTGTTGTGTGTCAATTATCCATTTGCCGTGCTCTTACTGTTGTGTGTCAATTATCCATTTGCCGTGCTCTTACTGGTGTGTTTAAATTAGCCATTAGCCGTGCTCTTACTTTTGTGTGTAAATTAGCAATAGCCGTGCTCTTACTGTTGTGTGTAAATTAGCCATTAGCCGTTCTCTTACTGATGTGTGTAAATTAGCCATTTGCCGTGCTCTTACTGTTGTGTGTCAATTAGCCATTTGCCGAGCTCTTACTGTTGTGTGTCAATTAGCCCTTTGCCGTGCTCTTACTGTTGTGTGTCAATTATCCATTTGCCGTGCTCTTACTGTTGTGTGTAAATTAGCCATTAGCCGTTCTCTTACTGATGTGTGTAAATTAACCATTAGCCGTGCTCTTACTGGTGTGTGTAAATTAACCATTAGCGGTGCTCTTACTGTTGTGTGTAAATTAGCCCTTTGCCGTGCTCTTACTGTTGTGTGTCAATTAGCCCTTTGCCGTGCTTTTACTGTTGTGTGTCAATTATCCATTTGCCGAGCTCTTACTGGTGTGTTTAAATTAGCCATTAGCCGTGCTCTTACTGTTGTGTGTCAATTAGCCCTTTGCCGTGCTCTTACTTTTGTGTGTCAATTAGCCATTTGCTGAGCTCTTACTGTTGTGTGTTAATTAGCCCTTTGCCGTGCTCTCACTGTTGTGTGTCAATTAGCCATTTGCCGTGCTCTTACTGTTGTGTGTTAATTAGCCATTTGCCGTGCTCTTACTGTTGTGTGTCAATTAGCCATTTGCCGAGCTCTTACTGTTGTGTGTAAATTAGCCATTTGCCGTGCTCTTACTGTTGTGTGTCAATTAGCCCTTTGCCGTGCTCTTACTGTTGTGTGTCAATTAGCCATTTGCCGTGATCTTACTGTTGTGTGTCAATTAGCCATTTGCCGAGCTCTTACTGTTGTGTGTCAATTAGCCCTTTGCCGTGCTCTTACTGTTGTGTGTCAATTATCCATTTGCCGTACTCTTACTGTTGTGTGTCAATTATCCATTTGCCGTGCTCTTACTGGTGTGTTTAAATTAGCCATTAGCCGTGCTCTTACTTTTGTGTGTAAATTAGCAATAGCCGTGCTCTTACTGTTGTGTGTAAATTAGCCATTAGCCGTTCTCTTACTGATGTGTGTAAATTAACCATTAGCCGTGCTCTTACTGTTGTGTGTAAATTAACCATTAGCGGTGCTCTTACTGTTGTGTGTAAATTAGCCATAGCCGTGCTCTTACTGATGTGTGTAAATTAACCATTAGCCGTGCTCTAACTGGTGTTTGTAAATTAACCATTAGGCGTGCTCTTACTGTTGTGTGTAAATTAGCCATAGCCGTGCTCTTACTGATGTGTGTAAATTAGCCATTAGCCGTTCTCTTACTTTTGTGTGTAAATTAGCCATAGCCGTGCTCTTACTGATGAGTGTAAATTAACCATTAGCCGTGCTCTTACTGTTGTGTGTAAATTAGCCATAGCCGTGCTCTTACTGATTTGTGTAAATTAGCCATAGCCGTGCTCTTACTGATGTGTGTAAATTAACCATTAGCCGTGCTCTTACTGATGAGTGTACATTCGCTATTAGCCGTGCTCTTACTGGTGTGTGTAATTTAACCATTATCCGTGCTCTTACTGGTGTGTGTAAATTAGCCATAGCCGTGCTCTTACTGATGTGTGTAAATTAACCATTAGCCGTGCTCTTACTGATGAGTGTACATTCGCTATTAGCCGTGCTCTTACTGGTGTGTGTAAATTAGCCATAGCCGTGCTCTTACTGGTGTGTGTAAATTAACCATTAGCCGTGCTCTTACTGGTGTGTGTAAATTAGCCATAGCCGTGCTCTTACTGGTGTGTGTAAATTAGCCATAGCCGTGCTCTTACTGGTGTGTGTAAATTAATCATTAGCCGTGCTCTTACTGGTGTGTGTAAATTAGCCATAGCCGTGCTCTTTCTGGTGTGTGGTAATTAGCCCTTTGCCGTGCTCTTACTGGTGTGGTTAAATTAACCATTTGCCGTGCTCTTACTGGTGTGTGTAAATTAACCATTAGCCGTGCTCTTACTGGTGTGTGTAAATTAACCATTAGCCGTGCTCTTACTGGTGTGTGTAAATTAGCCATAACCGTGCTCTTACTGGTGTGTGTAAATTAACCATTAGCCATGCTCTTACTGTTGTGTGTAAATTAGCCATAGCCGTGCTCTTACTGGTGTGTGTAAATTAGCCATATGCCGTGCTCTTACTGGTGTGTGTAAATTAACCATTAGCCGTGCTCTTACTGGTGTGTGTAAATTAACCATTAGCCGTGCTCTTACTGGTGTGTGTAAATTAACCATTAGCCGTGCTCTTACTGGTGTGTGTAAATTAGCCATAACCGTGCTCTTACTGGTGTGTGTAAATTAACCATTAGCCGTGCTCTTACTGGTGTGTGTAAATTAACCATTAACCGTGCTCTTACTGCTTAGTTCTTCAATGGAGATTCACAAACCACAGCTGCCGGTCTTAAAATCGCGAACATTTTTAAGAAAATCTTAATGAAAAACAACATGTCCAAACCGTGCATAGGTCTGTTTATAAATTCTTACACATCCACATAACTGTCTAGTCTAATAAGTCACCAGAGCATAATTTTTCATATTTCCCTGAGATGTAACACGTGAATGATTAGTTTATGTTCAATGTGCCATTGTTAACTAGTTTATCGCCTCTTCTGTTACCTATATTGTTTCAATTAACATAAACAGATCTCCCGTGTGCTTCCCCCCCCCCTGTTGTTAACTCAGCCTATGTTTCTCTCCTTGCAGCTTGTGGTAAGACCTGCCACTGCGCCTGTGGTCGCTACCCCCCAATCCACCCTTCTGTTGTTAACTCAGCCTATGTTTCTCTCCTTGCAGCTTGTGGTAAGACCTGCCACTGCGCCTGTGGTCCCTACCCCCCAATCTACCCTTCTGTTGTTAACTCAGCTTATGTTTCTCTCCTTCCAGCTTCTGCTAAGACCTGCCACTGCGCCTGTGGTCCCTACCCCCCAATCCACCCTTTTCTCTCCTTGCAGCTTGTGGTAAGGTCGGCCACTGCGCCTGTGGTCCCTACCCCCCAATCTACCCTTCTGTTGTTAACTCAGCTTATGTTTCTCTCCTTGCAGCTTGTGGTAAGACCTGCCACTGCGCCTGTGGTCCCTACCCCCCAATCCACCCTTCTATTGTTAACTCAGCCTATGTTTCTCTCCTTGCAGCTTGTGGTAAGACCTGCCACTGCCTTCTTGCCCCCCCACCCTCTGTTGTTAACTCAGCCTATGTTTCTCTCCTTGCAGCTTGTGGTAAGACCTGCCATTGCGCCTGTGCCCCGTTCACAATCACCACGACGCACTGCTCTCGGGATCGCAACGGTAGATCTGTCCAAAGCACGGACACTGACCTGGTGAGTCCATCTGGGGAGGGCATGATCCAGCATTTTGAGCACTTATCAGTGGAGACATCCGGGAATAGCGACAACGGTGCTCGCGGGCTTTTCATGAAGAGCAAGTAATGGCTGGCTTTTCATAATGATATAAATAATGACAGGGGCCATGATGATATGGATAATGGCAATTGTTCATAATGCTTCTGTCACATGAAATATTGCTCAATTATATTATAGCCAGTAACCGGAACTGGCCCCGTTGGTTGGCTAATGCTTCTGTCACATGAAATATTGCTCAATCATATTGTAGCCAGTAACTGAAACACTCTCCCCCCCCCCCTCCCCAGGTTGGTAGGCTAATTAAAAAATGCAGTTTGTAAGGCATGATGGGACGACCATCTGGTATCCTATGCAAATCACAATGCATGAGGCCACTCTTTGCCTTAACTATCAATACATTATTCATTCGCGGGAATTTGGTTCAACTCGCCTTACTACCTGTCACAAGAGATACAACTCACCATACAACCTTTTACAAGAGATAAAACTCACCATACAACCTTTCACAAGAGATACAACTCACCATAAAACCTTTACAAGAGATACAACTCACCATACAACCTTTTACAAGAGATACAACTCACCATACAAACTTTCACAAGAGATACAACTCACCATACCACCTTTTACAAGAGATACAACTCACCATACAACCTTTTACAAGAGATACAACTCACCATACAACCTTTCACAAGAGATACAACTCACCATACAACCTTTCACAAGAGATACAACTCACCATACAACCTTTTACAAGAGATACAACTCACCATACAACCTTTTACAAGAGATACAACTCACCATACAACCTTTTACAAGAGATACAACTCACCATACAACCTTTCACAAGAGATACAAGTTATTTGTGTTCACCGTAAGGATCTTTCTATAACATTTATATAAAAAAAATATTAATTTACACCACACTCTGTTACCCCCACCTATCAACTACGCCACACTGTTACCCCACCTATCCACTACGCCACACTCTGTTACTCCCCCTACCAACTACGCCACACTGTTACCCCCACCTATGAACTACGCCACACTTTGTTACTTCCCCTACCAACTACGCCACACTGTTACCCCAACCTATCAACTACGCCACACTGTTACCCCCACCTATCAACACCCCAAATCTTCAGTATTCATCCCACAGTGCGCCTCGACTATCTCGTGACTCCTCCAACTCCGCTGCATCTTAGTCCCATCCCCCCAGGATGACATGAACCCCTTTAAAAAAACTCTTGTTACTCTATAGCATCCTAGTAACCCCTTCCAACATCTCCAACAGTTACCCCATCCAAGCATTCATGAAACCCCTTCCAATATCTCCCAATCATCCCATCCAAGCATCCTTGGAATCCCTTCCAACATCTCCCAAAATTAACCCCATCCAAGCACCCTTGGACCCCTTCCAACATCTCCCACAGTTACCCCATCCGAACATCCTTCGAACCCCTTCCAACATCTCCCATAATTACCACATCCAATCAACCTTGGAACCCGTTCCAACATCTCCCACAATTAGCACATCCAAACAACCTTTGAACCCCTTCGATCATCTCTCACAGTTACTCCATCCAAATATCCTTTGAACCCCCTCCAACATCTCCCACAATTACCCCATCCAAGCATCCTTTGGATCCCTTCCAACATCTCCCACAGTTACCCCATCCAAGCATCCTTTGAACCCCTTCCAACATCTCCCACAAATACCACATCCAAACAACCTTGGAACCCCCTCCAACATCTCCCACAATTACCCCATCCAAGCATCTTTGCAACCCCTTCAAACATCTCTCACAATTACACCATCCAAGCATCCTTTGAACCCCTTCCAACATCTCCCACAAATACCCCATCCAAACAACATTGGAACCCCCTCCAACATCTCCCACAATTACCCCATCCAAGCATCTTTGCAACCCCTTCCAACATCTCCCACAATTACCCCATCCAAGCATCCTTTGAACCCCTTCCAACATCTCCCACAAATACCACATCCAAACAACATTGGAACCCCCTCCAACATCTCCCACAATTACCCCATCCAAGCATCTTTGCAACCCCTTCCAACATCTCCCACAATTACCCCATCCAAGCATCTTTGCAACCCCTTCCAACATCTCTCACAATTACCCCATCCAAGCATCCTTGGAAACCCTTCCAACATCTCTCACAATTACCCCATCCAAGCATCTTTGCAACCCCTTCCAACATCTCTCACAATTACCCCATCCAAGCATCTTTACAACCCCTTCCAACATCTCCCACAATTACCCCATCCAAACTATCCTTGGAAACCCTTCCAACATCTCTCACAATTACCCCATCCAAGCATCTTTGCAACCCCTTCCAACATCTCTCACAATTACCCCATTCAAGCATCTTTACAACCCCTTCCAACATCTCCCACAATTACCCCATCCAAACATCTTTGCAACCCCTTCCAACATCTCTCACAATTACCCCATCCAAGCATCCTTGTAAACCCTTCCAACATCTCCCCTGCACGAAGTTGACACCTCTTGTCAACCCAATGCCCCAGGTCCTTGATTGCTCCAGCTATGTCCAAATAGATGCATGCATCCGTCAATTTGAGTGGTCCTCAATCATGTGCTCACGTAATTCCCGTAGAGTGGTCCTCAAACATGTGCTCACGTAATGCTGTAGAGTGGTCCTCAAACATGTGCTCACGTATTGCAGTAGAGTGGTCCTCAAACATGTGCTCACGAGCAGCTTGGCCCATGGCCCCTTTGACCTTGCTGTGTTTATCCATGTTTGCCAACGACATCTGTTTAGAGCAAATTAATTGAAAGAATGGATCGTCAATGGTAATCCTTGCGTGGCACGTGGGAAGAACAGCTGTTGGAGTTACAATGTGTTTGAGAGTATTGTTACTAGATTCTTGACTAGTCAACTGTATAACTTACCCGGTAGATATATTGTCTTTTTTTGTTTGTTGGCACTTTAAAAAAAATTCCAACAAGGTGTGACAGATGAAAGTTATTTTATGATAACTGCTGAACATATATTCCTGACATAATTCAAGAGAAAACTGTCTCGGGTGTTTTTGTATGTCCAGTATATTGTACCGATTGGTGGATCCATTGAGAGTAGTGACACCTTAGCGCCCCCCCCCCCCCCAACCGTTTTAATGAGGTTTCCTTTTGTTGGGGGGGGGGGGTGCATTATTTCTATGAAAGAAGTTCATGTGATCAATTAGCATTTAAANTCATGTGCTCACGTAATTCCCGTAGAGTGGTCCTCAAACATGTGCTCACGTAATGCTGTAGAGTGGTCCTCAAACATGTGCTCACGTATTGCAGTAGAGTGGTCCTCAAACATGTGCTCACGAGCAGCTTGGCCCATGGCCCCTTTGACCTTGCTGTGTTTATCCATGTTTGCCAACGACATCTGTTTAGAGCAAATTAATTGAAAGAATGGATCGTCAATGGTAATCCTTGCGTGGCACGTGGGAAGAACAGCTGTTGGAGTTACAATGTGTTTGAGAGTATTGTTACTAGATTCTTGACTAGTCAACTGTATAACTTACCCGGTAGATATATTGTCTTTTTTTGTTTGTTGGCACTTTAAAAAAAATTCCAACAAGGTGTGACAGATGAAAGTTATTTTATGATAACTGCTGAACATATATTCCTGACATAATTCAAGAGAAAACTGTCTCGGGTGTTTTTGTATGTCCAGTATATTGTACCGATTGGTGGATCCATTGAGAGTAGTGACACCTTAGCGCCCCCCCCCCCCCAATCGTTTTAATGAGGTATCCTTATGTTCGGGGGTGGGGGTGCATTATTTCTATGAAAGAAGATCATGTGATCAATTAGCATTTAAATGGTAGGCCGCGTCTACTTATTGACTTTGTCAAGTCCATGTTTAAGTTAACATTAATAGTAAGCCTTGACCGCTCTATTGAGCATGTAATCCTGTGTCTTGTGCAGAACATTAATGGCCAAATGGGTGTAATGGTTGCCCTTCTCTTCCAGCCTATATCAGAATGGAGTGTGGCTAACGTGGTCGAGTGGATGGCTGCCGCCAACCTTTACCGTTACGCTGAACTCTTCAGTGACCGGCAGATCACAGGCCGGGACCTGCTGGGCATGGATGAGGAGAAACTCAGGGTAAGTTGAGCACAGGAACTGATTGGTGGGTGTATCTAGGGCAGGGTGAGTAGGGCACTAGAGCTGATGGTGGGTGTGTCTAGGGCAGGGTGAGTCTGGTACAGGAGCTGATGGTGGGTGTGTCTAGGGCAGGGTGACAGGTGTTGGTGGATGTGTCTAGGGCAGGGTGCGTGGTGGTGGATGTGTCTGGGGCAGGGTGAGTCGGGCACACGAGCTGATGGTGGGTGTGTCTAGGGCAGGCTGAATGGTGGTGGTGGATGTGTGTAGGGCAGGGTGAGTTAGGCACATGAGCTGATGGTGGGTGTGTCTAGGGCAGGGTGAGTTGGGCAAACGAGCTGGTGGTGGATGTGTCTAGGGTAGGGTGAGTCGGGTAAAGGAGCTGATGGTGGGTGTGTCTAGGGTAGGTGGTGATGGTGGATGTGTCTAGGGTAGGGTGAGTCGGGCACACGAGCTAATGTTGGATGTGTCTAGGGTAGTGTGAGTCGGGCACACGAGCTGATGGTGGATGTGTCTAGGGTAGGGTGAGTCGGGTACAGGAGCTAATGGTGGATGTGTCTAAGGCAGGGTGAGTTGGGCAAACAAGCTGATGGTGGATGTGTCTAGGGCAGGGTGAGTCGGACAAACGAGCTGATGGTGGATGTGTCTAAGGCAGGGTGAGTCGGGCACACGAGCTGATGCTGGGTGTGTCTAGGGCAGGTTTAGTCGGGCACACGAGCTGATGGTGGGTGTGTCTAGGGTAGGGTGAGTTGGGCACACAAGCTGATGGTGGATATGTGTCTAAGGCAGGGTGAGTCGGACAAACGAGCTGATGGTGGGTGTGTCTAAGGCAGGGTGAGTCGGGCACACGAGCTGATGGTGGGTGTGTCTAAGGCAGGGTGAGTCAGGCACAAGAGCTGATGGTGGATGTGTCAAGGGCCTAGGGCAGGGTGAGTTGGGCGCACGAGCTGATGGTGGGTGTGTCTAGGGCAGGGTGAGTCAGGCACAAGAGCTGATGGTGGATGTGTCTAGGGCCTAGGGCAGGGTGAGTTGGGCGCACGAGCTGATGGTGGGTGTGTCTAGGGCAGGGTGAGTCGTGCACACGAGCTGATAGTGGGTGTGTCCAGGGCAAGGTGACTGGTAGTGGTGGATGTGTCTAGAGCAGGTTTAGTCGGGCACACGAGCTGATGGTGGATGTGTCTAGGGCAGTGTCAGTGGTGAACTAGCTAATGGTGAATGTGCCTAGGTCAGAGTAAGTGGTGCACAAGCTAATGGTGAATGTGCCTAGGGCAGGGTCAGTGGTGAACTAGCTAATGGTGCATGTGTCTAGGCCAGGGTGAGTGGTGCACACGGTCAAACTAGATTTGTCTAGTGTGTGTGGAGCACGAGGTCAAAGTAGATGTGTCTAGGGTGTGTGGAGCACGAGGTCAAAGTAAATGTATCTAGGGTGTGTGGAGCACGAGGTTAAACTAGATGTGTCTAGGGTGATTGGAGCACGAGGTTAAACTAGATGTGTCTAGGGTGTGTGGAGCAAAAGGTTAAACTAGATGTGTCTAGGGTTTTTAGAGCACGAGGTTAAACTAGATGTCTCTAGGGTGTGTGGAGCACGAGGTTAAACTAGATGTGTCTAGGGTGAGTCGAACACAGCCAACAAATCTAAACTACACCCAATGACAGCCAACAGATCTAAACTACATCCAAAGACAGCCAACAAATCTAAACTACACTCAATGACAGCCAACAGATCTAAACTACACCCACTGACAGCCAACAGATCTATTACACCCACTGACAACCAACAGATCTTAACCAAATGTATATGTTTAAATATAGCCGGAGAGCAATTTAGACCCACGAAAATAAAACCTTCACCTATTTGCTTTATGTCAAGAGTTCCTTTGTTTGTAGACGTATATGTATAGGTTGAATGTAAATAGCTGAGAATAATCCCGTCCAAGTAGCGTAAGTTGAAATATTGCCAGGTAAGCGGTCTGTCAGTGAACAGAGCTAACCCAGAGCCTTTGATTGAAGTATCAAATTACAATTAGCTCCCGTCAGCATGAACCAGCGAAATGTCAGCATTGACCAATGAAATGACAGCATTGACCAATGAAATGACAGCATTGACCAATGAAATGACAGCATTAACCAATGAAATAGCAGCATTGGCTTTTAACATTAATTTTCCCGCTATTTATTAATTATTTAAGTGTAACATTCTGACATGGCCAACAATTGCTGTCCGGAGCAGTGGTTCTAAAATTATGAAACTGTTTGATATACGAGGCTCCTAACTCTGCATTATTGACAGCTGGATAATAAACACTCTCGTTGAATGCCCACACCACACACATACACTCACACATACACTCACACACATATACTCACACACATACACTTGCACACACTCACACATGCACTCACACACTCCAACACTGACATGCTCCCATTACACTCATACCCCATGACACCCATACCCCATCACTCCAATATCCCATGAAACTCATACCTCATCTCTACAATATCCCATCTATATCATTCTCCATCACTCCAATGAATCATCTCTTCCATATCCCATCACTCGCATATGCTGTTACTTCCATATCCCATCACTTCCCTTCCCATCACTTCCCTTCCCATCACTCCAATATCCCATCACTTGCATATCCCATAACTTATATGCCATCAATCCCACACCCCATTACTTCCACACCCCATCACTCCCATATTCATCACTCCAATATACCATCACTCCCATACCCCATCACTTCTATACTCCATTAGGTCCATATCCCAACAATCCCATACCCAATCAATTCCATACTTTCATGACTCCCATACCCCATGACTCCCATACCCCATCAGTTCCATATCCCATCACTTCCATATCCCATCACTTCCATACTCAATCACTCCCATACCCCATCACTTCCGTACCCCATCACTTCCGTACCCCATCACTCCCATATCCCATCACTTCCATATCCCATCACTTTCATATCCCATCGCTCCCATATCCCATCAGTTCCATATCCCATCACTTCCATACCCATCACTCCCATATCCCATCACTTCCATACCCATCACTCCCATATCCCATCACTTCCATATCCCATCACTCCCATATCCCATCAGTTCCATATCCCATCACTTCCATACCCATGACTCCCATATCCCATCACTCCCATACTCAATCACTCCCATATCCCATCACTTCCATATCCCATCACCCCCATATCCCATCAGTTCCATATCCCATCACTTCCATACCCATCACTCCCATATCCCATCACTTCCATACTCAATCACTCCCATACCCCATCACTTCCGTACCCCATCACTTCCATATCCCATCACTTCCATATCCCATCACTTCCATATCCCATCACTTCCATATCCCATCAGTTCCATATCCCATCACTTCCATATCCCATCACTTCCATACTCAATCACTCCCATGCCCCATCACTTCCATATCCCATCACTTCCATACCCCATCACTCCCATACCCCATCACTTCCATACCCCATTACTTCCATACCCCATCACTCCCATATCCCATTAGTTCCATATCCCATCACATCCATATCCCATCGCTTCCATATGCCATCGCTTCCATATGCCATCACTTCCATATCCCATCACTTCCATACCCCATCACTTCCATATCCCATCACTCCCATATCTCATCACTTCCATCCTCTATCACTCCCATACCCAATCAAGTCCATATTCCATCACTACGATACCCCATCACTCCCACATCCCATCAGTTTCATATCTGACTACTTACATGCCTCGTTGTGAACAATTTTCATCAATGAAGACTCCATCGCTTACGTTCCCCATTTCATACCTGCCCGTCACTCACGTACAGCCCTCCTATGACCCATCACTTACATTACTTACCCCACCTCATGTCTTGAAATATATATTTTTAACTTTTCTTCCACTGATTATAATATTTGCTCTTTATGCATTATTTCATTGGAAAGTCTCAAAATGTTTGCCTGTGTAAAAGTCAATGTGTGTGCCAATATAGGTCAGGCAATATGTGTGCCAATATAGGTCAGGCAATATGTGTGCCTATATAGGTCAGTCAATATGTGTGCCAATATAGGTCAGGCAATATGTGTGCCTATATAGGTCAGGCAATATGTGTGCCAATATAGGTCAGGCAATATGTGTGCCTATATAGGTCAGTCAATATGTGTGCCTATATAGGTCAGGCAATATGTGTGCCTATATAGGTCAGGCAATATGTGTGCCAATATAGGTCAGGCAATATGTGTGCCTATATAGGTCAGGCAATATGTGTGCCAATATAGGTCAGGCAATATGTGTGCCAATATAGGTCAGGCAATATGTGTGCCAATATAGGTCAGGCAATATGTGTGCCTATATAGGTCAGTCAATATGTGGGTATGCCTATATAAAAGTCAGTCATTATGTGTGCCTATATAAAATTCAATAGTTGTGCATATATAACATTCAGTATGTGGGCCTATATAAAAGTAAATGTTTATATGTGCCTGTATAACTGTTGAGTAAAATCTCCAATTGGAAGGTTCAGCTTCTTGCGTTGTCACAAACTCCTCCCATTCCTACAGTAGAAATATACAGACACCGTTTGAGCTATTTAATATTTATTCTGAGTACTTGGCTGCATTTCTCGAGTCCATGTATCCATCAAGTATCCATCCTCCGATCGTCTCTCATGTCTCAGTTGCTGGCACATTCCACTCCGGGCAGTAGGTTTGTCTCGTATCACTTCAAAAGATGAGCCTTACTTCAAGTGTGTGCACCCTGCCGTACAGTTTGGGTTTTTTAGTATCCTATTTATCGTATCATGTTGCATTGATGGAAATACAGATCTTAAAATTAACTGACTCAGCTCGCCCAATAACATTTTATTATGTGTTAGATCCTTTCTTAAAGTGTTCCCTACCATACCCTTACCCCCCCCCCCCCCCCCACCCCCCAAAAAAAATAAATAAATAAATTGGATTTTGTAAAAATGTTAAATTGGTGTATGTCAAAGAGGAGTTTTACTGTTCTATCGAATGACCCATATTCCATGGCCCCGGCCATAATGCTCTGTACCTTTACCTGTGTGTTCAAGCCAATGTGGCGCTCTGCCAAAGCCTGCTACCAGCCCTGGGACAACAGGAACTCAACTGGCGGTGGAAAGTGTGTATGTTCCATTTGCTCATTGATCGTGTCAGATCTGACTGGGTTTACGGCATGGGGCTGGCTGTTTGCTTGAAGAAAACCGAGTGGGGCGCAGGTCTCCAACTGGGGGGCGGGGGTCTCTAACTACGGGAGGTCTCAAACTGGGGGGCGGGGGTCTCTAACTACGGGAGGTCTCCAACTGGGGGGTGGGGCGGGGGGCTCCAACTGGGGGGGGGGTGGGGGTGGGGGCGCTAACGGGGGGGGGTGGGGGGGGGGTCTCCAACCAGGGGGTGCCTTTTCAGTGGTTACATATTGTTATAATATGTGAGTGAAGGCTGATTCTAGTGTAGAGGGGTCTCCACGGGTCAAGGAAATTTGAGATCCCCTGAGTTTGATATGATGTGTGAGTGAAGGGAGGGGGAAAGACTTCCATTGTGAGTGATCCTACCATTGATGTATGGATCCATGTCCCATACCATCACGTGAGTGATCCATGTCTCACACCATCACGTGAGTGATCCATGTCCCACACCATCACGTGAGTGATCCATGTCCCATACCATCGCGTGAGTGATCCATGTCTCACACCATCACGTGAGTGATCCATGTCCCATACCATCACGTGAGTGATCCATGTCTCACACCATCACGTGAGTGATCCATGTCTCACACCATCACGTGAGTGATCCATGTCTCACACCATCACGTGAGTGATCCATGTCCCACACCATCACGTGAGTGATCCATGTCCCACACCACCACGTGATTGATCCTACCACAGATGTATGAAAGACAAGAAGGAAATGTCAGCTTTGAATGTGAAGTGGCGTCAGTGATATGTAGGACAAAGTTGTGGGCTACCGCGCGGATTGTGCCCCAACCTGCTCCGATGCGTCATGTTAATTTCGTTAGTGGCCTCGATAACCCCAACCCGCCCCTGACCTGCCCCCCCCCCACCTCTCTTTCCTTGGCCTCCTCTGTGTATGCCCTTTCTGGCTTAATCTGGGGCTCGAGCTTTCAAAGCCGTTACTGTAAAACTGTGCGGCTTAGGGTGTCCTCAATTGTTTCATCTTTCTGCACAGGTCCTGGTGGCACACGTCGACACATACACAACACATATGCACTAGCAACCCAAGAACATTGTGGAGTATTCTTTTTAATTGAATAGTTTACGAGGCACATGATGAGCCCATCACGGGCAGCGCTAATTAATCGACCGGCCGGGGGGGGGGTGTTGAACTCTTAGCGATTCAATAGTCATTACTGTAACTCTATCAAACTTGACACTTCCATTAGTTCCATAGAGTCGTGCGGTGTTCGTTTTACGGACGGATAGAGAAGGGCAATAGAGGTACATTCTAGCATTAGAGTCTCTTATATTACAACTGGACTTTTAGCAGCGGGTCAAGGATTCGGTTCCATAAAACAACTTGTCATCAAGTTGCCACACTCGTAAACTTAGCTATGAAGACAGTGGTGACATTTAAACTTGATGACATAGCTTTGACATAGAAAACCATTTTTTTTTCTAAAATTGATTGACATTTAACTTCTTACACGCTAACCACATTACACTTACATGTGGTGGATGGGGTAAGGGTTGGGTTAGGGTAAGGGTTATTGTAAGGATTAGGTTAGGGTATGGTACAGGAAGAATCGCTAGGGCCATTGCGATAGCTCCCATTTTGAAGTCAGTGACACTAAAGTCTGTGGCCCCATGCCAATGACACTAAATTGTGTGGTCCTATGCCAATGACACTCTGTTCTATGGTCTCATGTCATTGACACTAAATTCCGTTGCCACATGTCAAAGACACTAAATTCTGTGGCCCCATGTCAAAGACACTAAATTCTGTGGCCCCATGACTATGACAATAAATTCTGTGGACCCATGACAATAAATTCTATGACCCCATGACAATAAATGCTGTGGCCCCGTGACAATAGATTCTATGACCCCATGACAATAATTATGTGACCCCATGACAATAAATTCTATGACCCCATGACAATAACATTAAATGCTCTGGCTCCTAATGTCCAGATTATTTTCATTGATCTAGACTAGTTTGCAAGTTTATCTCTAGAGATTGAATGGTCTTGTGACCAAGAGCCCCTAAGGCAGGAGAGTGTCAGCACAGTTATAATCTACATGCCTACTTACTACTTAAATGTCAACTCATTTTAGCAGCTCTGCGGTATTCATTGTAACATGGGCGGGGCGGGGAGTGCAGGATCAAAAAGGAGAGAGAGGGGGAGATGTGTAGAGAGATAGAAGAAATAATACTCCTGCCCCACTCTTTCTCGCTGGAGTGTGAGACGGTTGGTCGATCCGCTGCTACTAGCAGACGGCGCACACACTTCGTCAGAACACACGGATGGCCGCCGAGAGAGGCCGTACTTCGCCAGTATTTCTTGAAGAGATGGCGAACACGTGACGAGGGCTTTGTTCAATTTCTGGATTCAGTTTTTTTTAATTCATGGCCTTAGGATTTCACAAGTGACTCAAATTTTCTGACAAGATTTGTTCTTCGTGGAGTTTTACCAGTTTCTTACCCGCCATTTTGTTTGAGAGAGGAATATTAAGCAAATGAGGTTATGATTATTTTTGTCTCACTCTAAAAGTGCAAAAGTGGTTTATCGATTATTTATTTTTTTAAATTTTGGTGAATGAGGTTGTAAAATAAATGATAGAAAGCTCTTGGCTTATTTAAATATTAAGCCTAACATTGGACAATACTAGACGTTACAGCTTAGTCGTAGTGCTTTCATGGAATGTTTGTTCTTAACAAAAAAAAAAGTGTAATTGACCTGAAGTAACCTCGCCTGACCGGCCCCCGCCTAAAACCGGAACTCAAAGGAAACGCTCTAATGTGAGACTTTAGAGTTTCGAAACTGAGGGAATCGTTCCACTAAATAGCATGCTTCACTCAGTGATCGTTTCAGACAGTAGCATGTACGTGCCATGAGGCACATGTTCGTGAACTTGTCCAATTATCTTCACATTCATGGTGCAGCTTGTTGATTGGTATGTCAATGTCAAGTTCAGTTACTTGCTGGTTTTTTGTGTGTGTGTGTGGGGGGGGGGGGGGGAAAGGGGTGGGTTTACAGCCTTCAAGTTTCACAGCTGTATCAATATCAAGAATCTCAATTCATTTTAGTACATTTCAATTTTCAAGATTCATCTAATTAGTCAATTCTCCAACAAATGAAATACTCTTGTTTGACTAAATCTCTCGATCTCAAAACAATTAAAACATATACTGCCCAAACATACTGCCCATCTCCACTCTTTCTTTCTCTTAGAAAAATTATAATACAAATGTATATAAAACCTGATTGTCCGAGTCTCCCCGCACCCCAGGGGATGTGGGCACCCCTGGTTAAGAACGCCTGCTCTAAGCGCACGCCCTTCCGAATGCCTCATGTCAGGGTTGCCTGTGATTGGATATTGGAACGTTCCACTTTTGAAAGGCCGTTTGAACCCATGACAGCATATCAAACAGTGGGGCAGTCATCTTGATCTCGTCCAAGATTTTAGTGCTTGGACTGAGCCTCGTTAAGCGGATTCCCAAATATGTTTAATACAGTGGTTCTTAACCTTTTTGGAAGTACTGAACCCCACCAGTTTCATATGCGCATTCACCGAACCCTTCTTAATAGGAAAAATAAAATAGGATTTTTTTATTTATTTTTTCTGATTTTTTTTTTGGACCTCCGCCGAACCACTGAGACTGACTCACCGAACCCCTGGGGTTCGATTGAATGTAGGTTAAAAACCATTGGTTTAATATAATGTATGTGTGGCTAATACATTTCATCATTCTAAGGAGAATTGTATTTTTTTTTATAAAAAGCTTCAACTTGTATTTTATAACAACTAATAAGTTATCATTCCTTTGAAATCGGAGTACATAACAGTACATACGTGGTCAAGATAAGTTATGCGTAGTCAAATGCTGTGTTCTTGAAAAATCATTGTCTCACGTAAAAGTATAAATAAAAGTGAATGCATTTCTTCTCTTTACTGTTGACCCACTCAACAGATCACTTAACAGTTGACCCACGTAACAGTTGACCTACTCAAAAGTTCACCCACTCAAAAGTTCACCCACTTAACAGATACTGTTTAATTGAATGACATGTACACATAAAGATTGTCTTTTAATTGAATGACCTGTACACATAAAGATTCGATTTTAATTGAATGACCTGTACACTTAAAGATACTGTTTAATTGAATGACCTGTACACTTAAAGATACTGTTTTAATTGAAGGACCTGTACACATTGAACAAAGAATGTTCACCACCCGGGATGACCTCACCGCCTCCAGCCAATACACCACTGTCCCTAACTTAACCTGACCTGGCCACCTGAACGCCCCGCCCCACCCCCACCCCCGTGCGGCCTAACGAAGGTTTTCTCCAGTAGCCAATCCACGCCGCCACCTTCTTCCCCCCCCCCCTGTTCTATTGGCTGGATAGTCTCCTGGTAACATTCTAGAGGGCCCATCAAGGGAGTAATTGTGTCAGTGGGTCATGCTGGGCTACTGCTACCATTTACCAGCCCCGAGGTCATCCTGTTCTGCCGCCCGTCCCACGAGTCGTCCCACGAGTCAGTGGGGCACTACACTAGATACTATCTGCACTGCTGGTGTCTACTTCTACTGATGTCCCTTGAAACTCAGGGACCCAGTCTCAATCTGTATCATGGATATATTTAATCAAATACAGCAATACCTAGTACTGTAGACTGTATATGCTATGAATTACGACAAAACAAAAAAACAAATTTACTGTATAAATATAATGAAATATCATCCAAAAAAAGTTTCGTAAATTTCATGAAAAACATCAAAAAATTGTACCGTATTTTAATAAAATAATGTTTTGTCTTTTATTGTTTTTTTTTTTTTTTTTACCGAAAATGTAATGAATTTGAACAGTCACCCATCCATCCCAGCGGCGGTGCTACAACATGCGTAGAGCTTTGGCCTGCCACACCACTTCATTCCATTCAGACCTAACTGAATGCTTTTCTTTTCCATGCTTGGATTCCCAGCCACTGTAGATCTTTTTCCACATGGTGAAGCCATCCACACCTTGGTCTGCCTGCTGCCTTTGAGCCGTTTTCCTCTGGGGGTTTGGGTGATGCACCCTCTTCTGTCATTTGGCATTCTTGATATCAGTGCCTCTTCCGTCATTTGGCATTCTTGATATAAGTGTCTCTTCTGTCATTTGGCATTCTTGATATAAGTGTCTTTCTTGTCATTTGGCATTCTTGATGTAAGTGTCTCTTCTGTCATTTGGCATTCTTGATATAAGTGTCTCTTCTGTCATTTGGCATTCTTGATATAAGTGTCTCTCCTGTCATTTGGCATTCTTGATATAATTGTCTCTTCTGTCATTTGGCATTCTTGATATAAGTGCCTCTTCTGTCATTTGGCATTCTTGATATAAGTGCCTCTTCTGTCATTTGGCATTCTTGACATAAGTGTCTCTTCTGTCATTTGGCATTCTTGATATAAGTGTCTCTTCTGTCATTTGGCATTCTTGATATAAGTGTCTTTCTTGTCATTTGGCATTCTTGATGTAAGTGTCTCTTCTGTCATTTGGCATTCTTGATATAAGTGTCTCTTCTGTCATTTGGCATTCTTGATATAAGTGTCTCTTCTGTCATTTGGCATTCTTGATATAAGTGTCTCTTCTGTCATTTGGCATTCTTGATATAAGTGTCCAGCGTAGCTTGCCTTTTTGTTGTTCTTGTGTTGTTGTTTGTTAATGTCTGCTACTAGCATGGGATCCAGGTATGGTCCAAACCATGTTGGAACAAATCAACAAAAGTTCATAGATTTAATCAAATAGGATAATAATTTGATTATTTTTAAGGAGTTTAAAAAAAAACAACCAACATGTAATGGAATTGATGGTATCAACTATATCAAGAGCGAAGCACAATGATTTATTTGATGTCATGAAATAAGAAACTGTATTATGTATTAATAGATTCATCGAAAGTTATAGGAAAATAAGAAGACCCTTGTTGGCATGTAGCAACAAAATGGAGTCTGCTCTCAGGCTCCCCTTGGAGTCTGCTCTCAGGCTCCCCTTGGAGTCTGCTCTCAGGCTCCCCTTGGAGTCTGCTCTCAGGCTCCCCTTGGAGTCTGCTCTCAGGCTGCCCTTGGAGTCTGTCAGGCTCCCCTTGGAGTCTGCTCTCAGGCTCCCCTTGGAGTCTGCTCTCAGGCTCCCCTTGGAGTCTGCTCTCAGGCTCCCCTTGGAGTCTGCTCTCAGGCTGCCCTTGGAGTCTGCTCTCAGGCTCCCCTTGGAGTCTGCTCTCAGGCTCCCCTTGGAGTCTGCTCTCAGGCTCCCCTTGGAGTCTGCTCTCAGGCTCCCCTTAGGAGTCTGCTCTCAGGCTCCCCTTGGAATTTGGCTAATGCCCCTTACCATATTACCTGGAACTGCCAAAAATATAAGAGTGCAGGATGCTTGCGTTTATGGGGAGGTAAACGAGATAATGAGATAACTTGTAAGGAACAGCTGCTGGAGGCGCTTTCATGGGTTACATTGGGGACAAACATTGGACTGTCTGACATCAACTGTATAACATCGGACTGTCTGACATCAACTGTATAACATCGGACTGTCTGACATCAACTCTCTTAAATCAACTCTCTGACATCTATGACATCTGACATCATTTCTTCTCAATGACTCTATGGGCTGCCATTCATCTTTTTACCTTGAATGCAGTTAAGGCTCTTGGGGGATCATGCCGTTAGGCCTGTGGTTCTCAACCTTCCTAATGCCGCGACCCCTTAATACAGTTCCTCATGTTGCGGCGATCCCGCACCACAAAATTATTTTCGTTGCTACTTCATAGCTGTTGGGTATATGTGTTTTCCGATGGTGTAAGGCGACCCCTGGGAAAGGGTCATTCGACCCCCAAAGGGGTGACGATTCGACCCCCAAAGGGGTCACGACACACAGGTTGAGAACTGCTGCCTTAGGGCTCATTGGGGTATCATGCCGTTAGGGCTCTTGGGTGATCGTGCTAAAATATGCTAAAGTATTCCTTTTGTACATCTTTTGAATCTGTACATAGCATATTACCTAACCACCGTAGCACATTACCTAACCACCGTAGCACATTACCTAACCACCGTAGCACATTACCTAACCACTGTAACACATTACCTAATCACCGCACTTTTAAACCTTTAAGTAGCCCATACATTTACTAACAGCCCATATGAAAAGTTAAAGATAAATAATTGCAAGGTTAATGACCACTTGGTTGAAATAAACTTTGGCCTCACTTCTGCTAACCCACAAGGTCAAGGTAACACTGAATGGGGCAAGCCAGCTGTTTTTTTTTCTGTAGAGGAATTCAAGTAGAGCAAATACCAACGTAATGATAGCATTGCAACCCACCCGGGTGGAGGGGGTGCTACGGGGTTGTGGGGGTGTAAAGGTTTTAAAATTGGGATGGGGGGAGATATTTATAGCAGTTACAAAGAAGCCATAATTTAAAAAAAAATGCTAAAACATTGAATGACTTGATTCTTTAAGTAATGAGGCTTTAAATAGTCACTGTTTTCAAATACCAGCACTAATAAAATATTAACATTCTGATCGATGAAGTTCTCTGTCTTCACCTGGTTCAAATACAGACCATTCCTAACCCAACCAGTGGACCGGAACATCCGTTTTGATAAGAAGGAACATTGACAGGTGCATTGGCACAGGTAAAACAACATAGGTTTAAGAGGGTGCCTAACAACATAGGTTTAAGAGGGTGCCTAACAACATAGGTTTAAGAACATAGGTTCAAGAGGGTGCCTAACAACATAGGTTTAAGAGGGTGCCTAACAACATAGGTTAAGAGGGTGCCTAACAACATAGGTTAAGAGGGTGCCTAACAACATAGGTTAAGAGGGTGCCATTTTTTTAAATTGAAAACTTAGACTTCAGGGAAGGGTGGCATAGGGCGTACGGGTGAGTTCGAGGGTGGCATAGGGCGTACGGGTGAATTAGAGGGTGGCATAGGGCGTACGGGTGAGTTAGAATGAACTATTCTATTCGCCCCCAACACACAGGTGAGTTAGAGGGTGGCAGGGCGTACTGGTGAGTTGGAGGGTGGCATAGGGCGTACGGGTGAGTTAGAGGGTGGCAGGGCGTGCGGGTGAGGTGGAGGGTGGCAGGGCGTAGGGGGGAGAGGGAGGG
>CAXITT010000391.1:395707-406079 GCA_964033795.1 Lymnaea stagnalis | reverse complement strand
GTTAGAAGGTGGCATAGGGCGTACGGGTGAGTTAGAGGGTGGCAGGGCGTACGGGTGAGTTGGAGGGTTGCAGGGCGTACGGGTGAGTTGGATGGTGGCAGGGCGTACGGGTGAGTTAGAGGGTGGCATAGGGCGTACGGGTGAGTTAGAGGGTGGCATAGGGCGTACGGGTGAGTTAGAAGGTGGCATAGGGCGTACGGGTGAGTTAGAAGGTGGCATAGGGCGTACGGGTGAGTTAGAAGGTGGTATAGGGTGTACGGGTGAGTTAGAGGGTGGCATAGGGTGTACGGGTGAGTTAGAGGGTGACATAGGGTGTACGGGTGAGTTAGAATTAACTTTTCTATTCGCCCCCAACACACACAAAGACACACACACACGCACTTGCTCTACCGGTCCCATCTTCCATCGATCACTGCAGTCCATATTAATTTAACAATTCTAAAATATAATGAATATTGACCAAAAGACAAGTAAGCTCGCCTGGGCCACTTCTGGATTCAGATGTCTACAATTACATTTAATGCCATTTCTACCAATATCAATGTAAAAGCTGAATGAATGGGGACCAAACATTTCTAGAACACTGACTTAGATATCCCCATTGAAAAAAAGCAGCTAAAACCTCACCATTTATTGCAAAGTGATTCTATCACGTGACAAGGCTGTCCCTCTCCCCCTACCCCTCTTGCTACACTTCATTGTAATACATTCATTACTTCACTCTGTCACACAATAATTATAGTTTTCTGTCATACCAACTTACTCTGTCGGACAATCTCATAGTTTCCTGTCATTATGCCAAACTTTATCACCTAAAGATTATGTATCGACCCGAGTTTACCCCCATTCACTATTAGCTGTATCAGGGGCCCTCAAACTTTTTAATCATAGGTAGGTTCACTGTCCCGGGGGAAGGGGGGGGGGTCTGGTTAACTGTTCCAGGCAATGTTGGGGACTTGACTATACTTTTTAAAAAATGATAAAAATTCCAATGCACATATCTTTGAACATTTCACATATCGTATTTGTAGTTGTAGTGCCACATATCTTATTTGTAGTTGTAGTGCCACATATCGTATTTGTAGTTGTAGTGCCACATATCGTATTTGAAGTTGTAGTGCCACATATCGTATTTGTAGTGCCGTAAATGACAAAATACAATACCATATTTTAATATTAAAACAATTTTAACCACCATCAAGTTATCAGTATGCCAATTGTATATATGCGAGTGATCTGCACGAGCCTAACCTTTGGCTATATAGATCTTAATGTCCGATTCTATATTTTGCCACTGCTACCTCCGTAACCAAACGACGACCATGCGGGCCTGGTTCAGGAACCCTAGCGGGCTGGCAGTGGCCCGCGGACAATAGTTTGAGTACACCTTGGCCTTTATCAATCAAATGGTAGTATATATTCTTGCTGGGGGACTGCAAGTCACGGTTTTTATTATGGCTTAGCGCTTTTTAAAGTTGTGAATTAATATTTTAAAATCTTGATAGCTGTGTTATTAAACCGTTTGTGTCAAACTAATCAACTTGTGTTCCACAAAAGGCTCTGGTTTGAAACTGTTGAACTTGTGTTACAAAGTTTGGAACGCTCCGGTGACCATCAGCTCTGGTGACCATCGTTTAGTATATATTACATGCAGTCGACAATTTGAGTGGAGAGTGGCTCACCCGGTGATTTAGTTTGTGCTAGTTTATTCTTGGATGACCTGCTATTAGCTGTGATTTCTGGGAGGCATTTATTGTGTGTTAAAACTGTGATCAGAGAAGAGCCGTATAGAAGTGCGTGCCGTCTAGTGAATGCTTGCATGTGATGGCAGATCAGTGCACCTACCCCTTTAACATTGAGGCACCCGGAGCACCACAATGTCTGTATGCATCTTTTCAGGAAATGGGCATAAAGGATGATTTCCACCAGAAGTCCATTCTTGTGTGCATAGACGAGCTCTGTGGGCAACAGACTGACACTGTGAGTATACCTGGTCATGTCAGCTGGGCTTAATTTAGGTGCAGATTTTTGCAGCCCTGCTTCTACCCCCAAAAAAGCTCTTTTCTAGACTGAAAATTCTCCCCCTCAATTCAAGTTTTTAAAAGTCCTCTTCCTACACCATGTTAGGGTGGGGGTTAGGACAGCAGACAGACAATGAGGTATAGCTAAATTAACCCTTGGAGGGGGGTGTTAACTGTTAAAATAGCTGCCCCACATGGAACCCAGGTAGATCACCAAGATAGACACTGTTAATTTATCTTCTACATTCATCTGAAATGAGTGGTATGAAGCACTATCTAAATCAGGGGTTTTCAAACAGTATGTTACTGTGCCCTATCATGTTAAATACAAAATATTCTTGGTGCCCCTTGTTAAAAAGAAAAATGTTGCCCCCCCCCCCCCCCCCCCCCCGCAGGCTAAAAAAAAAAAAAAAAAAAAAAAAACTAGTATTAATTTCAAAAGCACTAAAGTAAATAGATAAAATGCTTCATAGTTTTATATCAATTTGTGAGTTAACTAGCTGTTGTAGTGAAGACCTAGTTTCATTTCTTAGGGTTAAGAGTTGGTGGTGTCACTAGGTGGGTGCAGATAACTTACTTTGCTGACACTGTGTTTGCCAACTAGTGGGGGGGGGGGCTCACACACCATGATAAGATACTTGGCTGACACTGTGTTTGCCAACTTGGAGTGGGGGGCACATACACCTTGATAAGATACTTGGCTGACACAGTGTGTTATCTACTGGGGACACCATACCTAGAGACACCACTGTAACTTTCTGCAATCTTGCTATGTACAGATTAAGAAATAATGGCACAATGTCTAAAATGGTCTATGTGCAGACTTGCTCTTTTGATTAATAAGACACACTCAATTTGTGTAGTGTAAATAAACTGGTATAGTTAAATATTAATTAAATTACAAAATACGAATTTATGATGTTTCAACAGTACAACAAATACATTAATTGCATGAAATTTATGAGCACTTTTCATAATGACATATATCCTATAATTAATGACATATAACCTATAATTAATGACATATATCCTATAATTATAAATATCCCAGTCACCACCAAATTACTTTAGAGTCTTCAGGGTGGTAATAATCCTACCTTATCATTTCAGCAACTCTACGCATCATCCTTACCGCCACCTGGTCATTGTCTAGATATGGAAGGTAGGTCTATGCCATGTCAACATCAGGTTACAATTTATTTTCCTACCTATATAACCTGCAATGTGCTCCTGCATCTGCTTTGATGGTGTTGGTAAATTACAACACTGAATATGTTAGGTTTGATTGAATATTATAAAAAATTTGTTACAAATGTTACTACCATAAAGTTAGGTCTGTCATGCATGTTTAATGCTGGGTCATGTTATTGACAACATCTTGTGTTATCTGACATTGTTGTCAGTTGAAAGTTTGGTATATGAACATGTAATCTGCAATCAGAAAACTCTAGCTCTGGTTCATCTAACAGATAAGTCTACCTCTGGTTCATCTGACAGATAACTCTAGCTCTGGTTCATCCGACAGATAACTCTAGCTCTGGTTCATTTGACAGATAACTCTAGCACTGGTTCATCTGACAGATAACTCTAGCTCTGGTTCATCTGACAGATAACTCTAGCTCTGGTTCATCTAACAGATAACTCTAGCTCTGGTTCATCCGACAGATAACTCTAGCTCTGGTTCATCTGACAGATAACTCTAGCACTGGTTCATCTGACAGATAACTCTAGCTCTGGTTCATCTGACAGATAACTCTAGCTCTGGTTCATCTGACAGATAACTCTAGCACTGGTTCATCTGACAGATAACTCTAGCTCTGGTTCATCCGACAGATAACTCTAGCTCTGGTTCATCTGACAGATAACTCTAGCTCTGGTTCATCTAACAGATAACTCTAGCTCTGGTTCATCCGACAGATAACTCTAGCTCTGGTTCATCCGACAGATAACTCTAGCTCTGGTTCATCTGACAGATAACTCTAGCTCTGGTTCATCCGACAGATAACTCTAGCTCTGGTTCATCTGAAGTTTTCGTCCATCTTATCACCACTCCTTTTTTCTTCCCTCAGCTGCTGCAGGTGACTCTGAACACAGATTTGCAGAGTACAATTTTTCTTCCATGCAGAGATGCCATGTTTGTGACAAGTTCCTGTATGGCCTTGTACGCCAGGGCCTGCAGTGTCGAGGTCAGTGGTCTTTCAAAGTTTTATTTTGTGGATTCTGTCTTTGATGGGAGCCAAACAATAGTTTTGTACCAACACAGGATACTCTCTTCTTGTTTCAGTTTGTTCTGTTCAATTTGTTTGATTTTAATGCCAGAGTGGAACTTATTTATTTACATTAGCATTGTTGGAAACTGATTTTATACAATCAACTCAAAATTATAGATCAACTCAAGATCATAGTTGACTATAAAGTAATTATGCTCCTTTATTCCAGAATGCGGCATGTGCTGTCATCGTTTTTGTCACGCCCAGAGACCAACAGAGTGCAATGTTCCGATGCTTGAAAGGTTACGGCGACCCAGCTTCACCAGCAGTAAGCTCAGAATTAAAATTGACATCTTAGCGTTGATCAACAGTTCAACAGTTAATTATCGGCAAAACATTTTGAGTTATCAACAGTTAGTTATTGGCCAAACATTTTGAGTTATCAACAGTTAATGATTGGCCAAACATTTTGAGTTATCAACAGTTAATGATTGGCCCAACATTTTGAGCTATCAACAGTTAATGATTGGCCAAACATTTTGAGTTATCAACAGTTAATGATTGGCCAAACATTTTGAGTTATCAACAGTTAATGATTGGCCAAACATTTTGAGTTATCAACAGTTAATGATTGGCCAAACATTTTGAGTTATCAACAGTTAATGATTGGCCAAACATTTTGAGTTATCAACAGTTAATGATTGGCCAAAAATTTTGAGTTATCAACAGTTGATTATTGGCCAAACATTTTCAGGTGTTATTTTTGATGAAACAATTTGATTTTTTACAAATATTGACCAAGAAAGAGTCGACAGATAGCAAGAAGCAATAAAAGGTGGTGGCCAAGCCAGTCAATGAAACGGTGTTTACTTGTTCCAGGTTACATCTTTGGTTCCGAGCTGACGGATGAGGTGGACAAGTCTTGTATGGAAGCCCCCTGGGTGCTTGTCAAATGTGTGGAGGAAATTGAGAAGTGGTGCAAGCAGCACAGTAAGGATTCTTGATGGTTTCTCCCTTCAAACCCATTTCTCACTTCTTTGGCGGGGATTTTTTGTGTGTGTGTGTGTTTTTCTTGGTTCTCCGTAAACTTGGCCAGTGCTAGAACAAAGTGCTAGAATAATCCCAACTGTCTCATTGTCAAGTGTACCAAACAAGAACTGCGCAGAGCTGGCCCGTTTTACACTCTATATCTTTTTTTCCTATAGCTATACATTTTTAGAATAAAAAAATCTGGCAAGTGCTGAAACTATTTTTGAATCTTGTAATCGATCTGAAAGCTATTTTAAAATCTCTTAGGAGAAATGACACAAGCTCGATTTGATTGTTTTAATGATAACGGGGGCCGCTGGGAAGGTGTAGGGAAGGGGAGGGGGCGCTGGGAAGGTGTAGGAAGCAATACGTAGCCTTGGCTAACATGACCATTAATAGTAGTGCATATCTCAAATTGTGGTACATGCACCCCAAGGCGTACATTACTTTTTTTTTCTGGATGCTCCTAAAAAATACATAATCAAAAATACAGTCCTAAGACAAAGAAAGCACACTGATGCACTTCACTTTAACCCTTAATTTAAAGGTGCATAATTCCAGAAATTTTGAGAACCCCTACTGTAAAGCAAGAGTTTAATACATAGCAGCTGGAAACAACCAGGGAAAGAGCTAAAATGGGAAAACCCAGGGTATAGTTTGCCTTCTTGTTTACAACGTGCCACTTTAATGCTTGTCATTCTAAACCAGAATCTGAAGCTCTGAGTGTCTATCGGATATCAGCCAGGACAGAGGAAGTCAATGAGATCAAAGCTGCCTTTAATATGGGTGAGTCTTCAAGATTTATCTGGTCTAATATCTTAAGATGAGGGCAAATATTCCGATTGCAACTATTTTGTTGTCAAAAAATATTTAAGAGCTTGGTTATAGCACTAGTGAACGAGGTGGTTATGTCATTTGTGGGGTACTTGTGGGCTGTGTGCAATTAGGGGAACTTGTGGGCTGTCATTTGTGGGGTACTTGTGGGCTGTGTGCAATTAGGGGAACTTGTGGGCTGTCATTTGTGGGGTACTTGTGGACTGTGTGCAATTAGGGGAACTTGTGGGCTGTCATTTGTGGGGTACTTGTGGGCTGTCATTTTGGGAACTTGTGGGTTCCAGGTCAATGGAAGTTTGAAACATTTTGTTGAACCAAATAACTTCATTCTGTCAGTCAAAGGGAACTACTTCAATAACGTCATTCTGTCAGTCAAAGGGAACTACTTCAATAACCTCATTCTGTCAGTCAAAGGGAACTACTTCAATAACCTCATTCTGTCAGTGAAAGGGAACTACTTCAATAACCTCATTCTGTCAGTCAAAGGGAACTACTTCAATAACCTCATTCTGTCAGTCAAAGGGAACTACTTCAATAACCTCATTCTGTCAGTCAAAGGGAACTACTTCAATAACCTCATTCTGTCAGTCAAAGGGAACTACTTCAATAACCTCATTCTGTCAGTCAAAGGGAACTACTTCAATAACCTCATTCTGTCAGTCAAAGGGAACTACTTCAATAACCTCATTCTGTCAGTCAAAGGGAACTACTTCAATAACCTCATTCTGTCAGTCAAAGGGAACTACTTCAATAACCTCATTCTGTCAGTCAAAGGGAACTACTTCAATAACCTCATTCTGTCAGTCAAAGGGAACTACTTCAATAACCTCATTCTGTCAGTCAAAGGGAACTACTTCAATAACCTCATTCTGTCAGTCAAAGGGAACTACTTCAATAACCTCATTCTGTCAGTCAAAGGGAACTACTTCAATAACCTCATTCTGTCAGTCANAGTCTTGCAATGAGTCCACACAGTAATACATTTTGGGGGGGGGTCTTGCAATGAGTCCACACAGTAATACATTGGGGGGGGGGGATCTTGCAATGAGTCCACACAGTAATACAAGGGGGGTCTCTGTGTAGAAACATCTCTGTTACTGTGTAGAAACAAAGGCGCACTATGAAAACATCGCTATCTAGCTCTCTTGTCTCAATTATGTTTTATATTTCAATTTATTTTACCAAAAAATAAATCCTTGACCTTTATGCTCGACCTTATCCAGAGCGGCTGTTTAGTATAACATGAAGGTTGATCTTTAAAGATCGTCGGCTATAAATAAGTTCTAATGATTCTTATAAAAGTATTACGGATTTGGGGACGTACGCTCACGAGGACTTGGAGACGTACGCTCACGATGTGACCAAGATTTTTGCTCCATTAATTCAGGTGAACAAGAGCAGGTGAACTTGTCCACTCACGTTGTCCATTCAATAGCCGGTGCCCTTAAGAAGTACCTGAGAGAATTACCCAACCCGGTGATACCTGTGGAGATGTACAGTCAGTTTATTGAAGCTGCCAGTAAGTGTTAGAGCCACTTTGATCAAGATCTTTGTTTTATACATCTCTGTAAGCCATCTATTTCAGGATGTTTTATTTCTACATCTCTGATCTCCACTTATATAGAGTTTGGCAATAGTTTGTTATTGGATAACAATTTGGCAATAGTTTGTCATTGGATAACAATTTGGCAATAGTTTGTTATTGGATAACAATTTGGCAATAGTTTGTTATTGGATAACAATTTGGCAATAGTTTGTTATTGGATAACAATTTGGCAATAGTTTGTTATTGGATAACAATTTGGCAATAGTTTGTTATTGGATAACAATTTGGCAATAGTTTGTTATTGGATAACAATTTGGCAATAGTTTGTTATTGTAGATCTATGACTTGTCAAAACAACTCTTTAGGGCTAATTTAAGTCAATACTTATTTTATCACAGAAGAATTAGGCCAAACTTCAGGTGTGTGCACGGTCAAGACAGTGGTAGAGTTGGTTGAGGACATGCCCCCAGCACACAAGTCGACCCTGACCTACATGTTTGCTCACTTTGCCCGACTCTACAGGTGGCAGTTCGAGTCTGATGTGGAAGACAAGGTGGAGAATGTTCTCCATGTTTTCTGTCATATCTTGATGCGGCCACCTTGGGAGAGGATCATGTAAGTGTCACTGCAGTATTGATAGCTGGCATGAAATCTGTCACTGGCATGTCATCTATGTCACAGGCATGTCATCTCTGTCACAGGCATGTCCTGTCTATTGTCTTTGATCAATCAAAATTTCTTTGTTTATTTTATCTTAAAATCTAATAAGTTTTCAGGCCCTTTGACAAAACAGGGGGGATAACTGGTATTAAATACATGAAGTGGTGGAACAAAATGCTGTAGAAATTAAAAACAAAGGTCACCAGCAACTCCTTATTGATTGTATGATTGTTGGTCTAGTAATGTCTCCACCGTCTCCTTATTGATTGTATGATTGTTGGTCTAGTAATGTCTCCACCGTCTCCTTATTTATTGTATGATTGTTGGTCTAGTAATGTCTCCACCGTCTCCTTATTGATTGTATGATTGGTGGTCTAGTAATGTCTCCACCATCTCCTTATTGATTGTATGATAGTTGATCTAGTAATGTCTCCGTCTCCTTATTGATTGTATGATTGTTGGTCTAGTAATGTCTCCGTCTCCTTATTGATTGTATGATTGTTGGTCTAGTAATGTCACCGTCTCCTTATTGATTGTATGATTGTTGGTCTAGTAATGTCTCCGTCTCCTTATTGATTGTATGATTGTTGATCTAGTAATGTCACCGTCTCCTTATTGATTGTATGATTGTTGGTCTAGTAATGTCTCCGTCTCCTTATTGATTGTATGATTGTTGATCTAGTAATGTCACCGTCTCCTTATTGATTGTATGATTGTTGGTCTAGTAATGTCTCCGTCTCCTTATTGATTGTATGATTGTTGATCTAGTAATGTCACCGTCTCCTTATTGATTGTATGATTGTTGGTCTAGTAATGTCTCCGTCTCCTTATTGATTGTATGATTGTTGATCTAGTAATGTCACCGTCTCCTTATTGATTGTATGATTGTTGGTCTAGTAATGTCTCCGTCTCCTTATTGATTGTATGATTGTTGATCTAGTAATGTCACCGTCTCCTTATTGATTGTATGATTGTTGGTCTAGTAATGTCTCCGTCTCCTTATTGATTGTATGATTGTTGATCTAGTAATGTCACCGTCTCCTTATTGATTGTATGATTGTTGGTCTAGTAATGTCTCCGTCTCCTTATTGATTGTATGATTGTTGATCTAGTAATGTCACCGTCTCCTTATTGATTGTATGATTGTTGGTCTAGTAATGTCTCCGTCTCCTTATTGATTGTATGATTGTTGATCTAGTAATGTCACCGTCTCCTTATTGATTGTATGATTGTTGGTCTAGTAATGTCTCCGTCTCCTTATTGATTGTATGATTGTTGATCTAGTAATGTCACCGTCTCCTTATTGATTGTATGATTGTTGGTCTAGTAATGTCTCCGTCTCCTTATTGATTGTATGATTGTTGATCTAGTAATGTCACCGTCTCCTTATTGATTGTATGATTGTTGGTCTAGTAATGTCTCCGTCTCCTTATTGATTGTATGATTGTTGGTCTAGTAATGTCTCCACCGTCTCCTTATTGATTGTATGATTGTTGATCTAGTAATGTCTCCACCGTCTCCTTATTGATTGTATGATTGTTGGTCTAGTAATGTCTCCGTCTCCTTATTGATTGTATGATTGTTGGTCTAGTAATGTCTCCGTCTCCTTATTGATTGTATGATTGTTGGTCTAGTAATGTCACCGTCTCCTTATTGATTGTATGATAGTTGATCTAGTAATGTCACCGTCTCCTTATTGATTGTATGATTGTTGATCTATTAATGTCACCGTCTCCTTATTGATTGTATGATTGTTGATCTAGTAATGTCTCCACCGTCTCCTTATTGATTGTATGATTGGTGGTCTAGTAATGTCTCCACCGTCTCCATATTGATTGTATGATTGTTGATCTAGTAATGTCTCCACCGTCTCCTTATTGATTGTATGATTGTTGGTCTAGTAATGTCTCCGTCTCCTTATTGATTGTATGATTGTTGATCTAGTAATGTCACCGTCTCCTTATTGATTGTATGATTGTTGGTCTAGTAATGTCTCCGTCTCCTTATTGATTGTATGATAGTTGATCTAGTAATGTCACCGTCTCCTTATTGATTGTATGATTGTTGGTCTA
>CAXITT010000391.1:370676-388078 GCA_964033795.1 Lymnaea stagnalis | reverse complement strand
GATGACCTATTTTTAGATTGTTAGTTACTACAAATGATGACCTATTTTTAGATTGGCAATTAGGTACAATGGATGACCTATTTTTAGATTGTTAGTTACTACAAATGATGACCTATTTTTAGATTGGCAATTAGGTACAATGGATGACCTATTTTTAGATTGTTAGTTACTACAAATGATGACCTATTTTTAGATTGGCCATTAGGTACAATTGATGACCTATTTTTAGATTGTTAGTTACTACAAATGATGACCTATTTTTAGATTGTTAGTTACTACAAATGATGACCTCTTTGAATACCACATACACACTTATAAAAATATTAAATATGGACATTTCTACTGCATAAAGATTAATTTGTTTAGAACTAAGTTGAATTCATCAATAAAAATGGACACATACAATGGTCTTATAAACATTCAACACATTCTATTCATTGGACACATACAATGGTCTTATCAATATTCAACACATTCTATTCATTGGATACATACAATGGTCTTATCAACATTCAACAAATTCTATTCATTGGAGACATACAATGGTCTTATCAAAATTCAACACATTCTATTCATTGGACACATACAATGGTCTTATCAACATTCAACACATTCTGTTCATTGGACACATACAATGGTCTTATCAACATTCAACACATTCTATTCATTGGACACATACAATGGTCTTATCAACATTCAACACATTCTATTCATTGGACACATACAATGGTCTTATCAACATTCAACACTTTCTATTCATTGGACACATACAATGGTCTTATCAACATTCAACACATTCTATTCATTGGACACATACAATGGTCTTATAAACATTCAACACATTCTATTCATTGGAGACATACAATGGTCTTATCAACATTCAACACATTCTATTCATTGGACACATACAATGGTCTTATCAACATTCAACACATTCTGTTCATTGGACACATACAATGGTCTTATCAACATTCAACACATTCTATTCATTGGACTCATACAATGGTCTTATCAACATTCAACACATTCTATTCATTGGCCACATACAATGGTCTTATAAACATTCAACACATTCTATTCATTGGAGACATACAATGGTCTTATCAACATTCAACACATTCTATTCATTGGACACATACAATGGTCTTATCAACATTCAACACTTTCTATTCATTGGACACATACAATGGTCTTATCAACATTCAACACATTCTATTCATTGGATACATACAATGGTCTTATCAACATTCAACACATTCTATTCATTGGACTCATACAATGGTCTTATCAACATTCAACACATTCTATTCATTTGACTCATACAATGGTCTTATCAACATTCAACACATTCTATTCATTGGAGACATACAATGGTCTTATCAACATTCAACACATTCTATTCATTGGACTCATACAATAGTCTTATCAACATTCAACACATTCTATTCATTGGACTCATACAATGGTCTTATCAAGATTCAACACATTCTATTCATTGGCCACATACAATGGTCTTATAAACATTCAACACATTCTATTCATTGGAGACATACAATGGTCTTATCAACATTCAACACATTCTATTCATTGGACACATACAATGGTCTTATCAACATTCAACACATTCTGTTAATTGGACACATACAATGGTCTTATCAACATTCAACACATTCTATTCATTGGACACATACAATGGTCTTATCAACATTCAACACATTCTATTCATTGGACACATACAATGGTCTTATCAACATTCAACACATTCTATTCATTGGACACATACAATGGTCTTATCAACATTCAACACATTCTATTCATTGTACACAAAAAAATTAAGAGACTGGTACTTATTTAGTGACTTTTTATTTAGATATTATGTGACTAATTAATTAGATAGTTAGTGACTACTTATTTAGATATTTAGTGACTACATATTTAAATATGTAGTGACTACATATTTAGATATTTAGTCACTACTTATTTAGATATTTAGTGACTACATATTTAGATATTTAGTAACTACTTATTTAGATATTTAGTGACTTATTATTTAGATATTGTGTGACTACTTATTTAGATATTTAGTGACTACATATTTAAATATGTAGGGACTACATATTTAGATATTTAGTCACTACTTATTTAGATATTTAGTGACTACATATTTAGATATTATTTGACTACTTATTTAGATATTGTGTGACTACTTATTTAGATATTTAGTGACTTATTATTTAGATATTGTGTGACTACTTATTTAGATATTGTGTGACTACTTATTTAGATATTTAGTAACTACTTATTTAGATATTTAGTGACTACCCTATCAAGAAAGTTTGGAACTTGATCAGTGTTATTTAGGTCACAATTATGCCACCATTGATGCTGTCCTGTTTTTAGATAAATTGTCTAAAAAAAATTTTTAAAATTGCATATGTTAGAAGTTAAATGCTATAGTGGAGTGTGTGTTTTTATGCTTGTGTTAGAAGTTTAATGCTATATTGGAGTGTGTGTTTTTTCCCTTGATCATGTGATGGGTCTAAGTTGATCAATCAATTTGGAAAGCAAATGTTAATTTTTGATGTATTCTCTACTTTCAGAGATATTGTGGACAACACCAAGCTTCACATAGATATTTTAGAGGAGCTGCTGAGGAATGGGAACTGGGGGGAATTTATGCCTCCAATACTCTCACCAAATCCCATAGTATTACCACCACGTAAGTCACTCTCACCAAATCCCATAGTATTACCACCACGTAAGTCACTCTCACCAAATCCCATAGTATTACCACCACGTAAGTCACTCTCACCAAATCCCATAGTATTACCACCACGTAAGCCCCTCTTGTCTTCTTGTAGGTTAGAACAGGGTTTCCTAACCTTTTCAAAAGTCTGCACCCATATGACTTGTTTTGACTCAGTCTTGCACCCCTAAAAATGTAATATTTCATAGATCCCCGAGAACTTGCTGCACAAGAACATTTTGTGCCAGAGTCATTCTCATCAGCCATCTGCTCCCCCAGGGACAGAATCATTCTCATCAGCCATCTGCTCCCCACAGCCAAGTTCACAATTAGATTACTGTATACATTGATTAAGGTGGTCATGGTTGATTTGCACTGACCAACTATATATAATTTATATATTAAAAATGAGGTGAAAAAAATGGATATAATTTTTTTATATTATTTTGTGAAATATCTTGTTAGTACAATGTTAGTACAATGTTAATACCATGTTGGTATGACTTTAATGTAAAATGATGCAAATATAAAATAAATAAACCTAATAGATTAATTGTTACTGTATGATGTTGGCTGTTATCAACTGGTTTTGTCAGTGTTGTCCCATTGTGGTTGGAATGTCATGAGTTGGGGATCAGTTGTTAACGTAATGTGAGGGGAATACATACTGTGTCATGGCAGTATTGGTTAGGGTCTTATCATCATATTGTAAAATATTCAAGACCTAGTTTGTCAGTGGCAGTTGGTGTCAAAAGTAGTATTAGTGTCAGTGTATTGAGGATTTTATAGGATTTCTGTATCCGTGTTGTTCCCCTAGACAACATAGATGAAATTATATCATAGAATATTGTTGTTCCCCTAGACAACATAGATGAAATTATATCCTAGAATATTGTTGTTCCCCTAGACAACATAGATGAAATTATATCCTAGAATATTGTTGTTCCCCTAGACAACATAGATGATATTATATCCTAGAATATTGTTGTTTCCCTAGACAACATAGATGAAATTATATCCTAGAATATTGTTGTTTCCCTAGACAACATAGATGAAATTATATCCTAGAATATTGTTGTTCCCCTAGACAACATAGATGAAATTATATCCTAGAATATTGTTGTTTCCCTAGACAACATAGATGAAATTATATCCTAGAATATTGTTGTTTCCCTAGACAACATAGTTGAAATTATATCCTAGAATATTGTTGTTCCCCTAGACAGTATGAAGCCTTACAAACTGCCCACACAGAGATATAGATGTACCTAATGCATGACTTTAATTGTAAACGTGTCCTAGGAAGGAAGGTCGCTACATTGACCATTACCTAAATTGACCAAGAGAAAATAACGGTGTGTATGTAACTGGTGTGTTTGATCTCTTGACAGGTAGCACACGTTCAAATGATACAGCAGCGGCCTTGTCCCCTCAGACCACAGAACTCAGAGACGCCGAGTGGTACTGGGGGGATATCTCAAGAGAAGAAGTCAATGAAAAGCTTAAAGACCAGCCGGATGGAACCTTCTTGGTTCGTGACGCATCCACGCCAGGGGACTACACTCTTACCTTGAGGTTTGCAGAGAGCTGTTTTTATAGCTATACTTGTAGAAGTGAAAATGACATTCATTTTTTTTAATGTTTTCAAATAATTGTAAAAAATTAAGATTTCATCAAATCTTTTTAAATTAGATAACACTGTCCCAAAGAAGATTGATTGATTGATTGATTGAATACTTTTATAGCACTGGTGGCCATGTTATTTTAGCATGCTCACAGCGCTCTAATGTCCTAAAATCTATTTAAAGAAAAAATCTAAACCTATAAATATTAGTTCATGATACGTGTTAATGTTAAATTCAAAGTCTCTGTTTTACTTATGACGAAGAACATTTGCAAATGAATTCAATTTTATTTCTTGGCAAGCGTATTCTCTTGCTTTACAATAACACAGATAGATTATCTTGGTTTTAGTTGCTTTCCTTACATTTCAGACTTTTAGCTCCCTTTATAAATCTTGTTTCTTTAAAAGGGGCAAAAATCTTTGGAAGGTTAACTGACCCACTTTCCATCATCCTATCAAGTTGAAACTTAGCTATAGACTTGTCACATTCACTTTAAAAAAATAGCCCTACCTCCAAATATGAGTATCGTGTATTTCAAGGGGAAGCTAACTATCAAGCTGTAACATGGCAGCAAATGGACTTGTGGCAACACATTCTATCAAATTTTCAACCCCAACCCCCAAAAATAAGTTTTCCTATTTTTTTCAGGGGGGGGGGGGGTGTTAATACTTTGTTAAATGGGTGTGTTTTTTGGGGTGGAGATTAATTGTATAGCTGTTTGGGATGTGCTGTTTGTTTGGGTTAACTATCATGCTGTAACATGGCAGCAAATGGACTTGTGGCAACACATTCTATCAAATTTTCAACCCCAACCCCCAAAAATAAGTTTTCCTATTTTTTTCAGGGGGGGGGGGTGTTAATACTTTGTTAAATGGGTGTGTTTTTTGGTGTGGAGATTAATTGTATAGCTGTTTGGGATGTGCTGTTTGTTTGGGACATATTTGGGTATGCAGTAAAAATTAAAATTTATTTTTGAAGGGAAAAATTAAGGAAATATGAAATGTGCTTTGGCCAAAAGTTTACCCATTGACATAAATGCTTCTTAATAAATGATAAATGATGTACAATGACATAAATGCCAAGAAAAATGCATCAAAAGGATTTATACGAAATCTTAGTTTTTAGGGTTGTTTTATTTGATGTGTACTTTTTTTATAACATACTTTTCTTTCTTCAGTTCCTTAATCTTGAAACTACTAGAAGAATGTTATCTCTCCTAAAAGAATGTTATCTCTCCTAAAAGAATGTTATCTCTCCTAAAAGAATGTTATCTCTCCTTATAGGAAAGGTGGCAGCAACAAACTGATCAAAATTCTGCACCGTGATGGACGCTACGGTTTTGTTGAGCCTCTGGAGTTCACATCGGTGGTCAGCTTGATCAACTGGTACCAAGTGAATTCTTTAGCTATGTACAATAATACACTGGACACAAGGCTTGTCCATCCTGTCAGTCGTAATTTGGGAATGGTAAGGAGATTTTATTTTTAAATTTTGCTATTAAAGTAGTGTGACGACATAAAATCTGTCCATAACTGAATACCGGATAGAAGTTTGAATCTAACTTATTCACATTAACTTTCCACTCTAAAATTGTTTTAAATAAGCTGATGATTGAGTGTATCATTGCCATCTTCACTTGCTTGACTGTCTGTTTCACTGTCATCTTCATTTATTTGACTGCCGGTATCACTGACATTTTCATTGACTTGAGTTCAGATATCACTGACATCTTCATTTAATTGATATAACTTCCGATATCATTGCCATCGTCATTAATTGATTAATTGATATAATTGAGACACCCATTTCAATCTTACACACACAAAATTTTGAGTTCATTCTGCCTGGCTATTTGCTCACAGTTGGGAGTGGCTCTGATGAGTTCAAATACACCTCCTCTTTGCTTTTAGCCAGTTGACGACACCAATTTGCCACAGGGCCGTATATTTTAGGCTCTGCTTTCAATGCTTCTCATATTTTAGATTCAGAAATTAAGTTGTTGACAAAGCACACAAAAAAACTTTTTTTGCTTCAAAAAAACTTTTTTTGCTTACAGGACAATCCGGAGAACTTGCACGATGTTGCAAAAGAGGTTGAAACACTGACCAGGATCAACCGCCAGTATTTGGAGAAGCGGTCAGCTTACGATGTCCTGTACGAGCAGCACTCTCGGCTCTCCCAGGAGATGCAACTGAAGCACCAAGCCCTGGACGCCTTCAAGGAAACCCTGATTGTCTTTCACGAACAGATGGAACTGACCAAACGGACCCTTTCAGAGGCATCCGGACATGAGATACAAAAGTGAGATGTGCTGGACATTCTTTACAAAAAATAGACTCAATATTTTTATAATAATCTTGGAAGTCACGTTTTCACTAGCATGAAGTTTCAGTAACCACTGTCTATGGCAATGTTTGTAATATGTATGAGTGTGTGCATTTAATTTTTTTTGGTTTAATTCTCATCAATTATTGAGTCCACCAAATGCACCTGAATTTAAAATCTAAAACGTAACTAGTTTGTACAGCCTGGATGCAGCATTAACCGACAGAAATAAGTCTTGAAAAAATGTGCAATTAAATGTTTATTTCATTTTTTAAACAAATTTATTTATTTCTCCAGATTACAGGAAAACTTAGATCTGTTGAAGTCTCGACTGATGCGAATACAAGAAAGTAAAAGTGCATTAGAGGTGAGCTTAGACAGTGAGCTTAGACAGTGACCTTAGACAGTAGGCTTAGGTGGATCCCTTAACCCCATCACTAAAAATATTAAAATTCCCTTTAAAGGTGTTTTTACGATTTTTTTCATAATCATAATTTGCTAAAAGGATTATTGGTGTCAAACCCAAACGATTCTTTTAAAAATTATGAGCAGCAAGATAAATATTGAGCGTGACTGACCTTGATCTTTGGACTGTGTATTTTCATGAGAACTATTTGTTTGTTCAGGTTGACTTAGATCGGCGGTCCACGAGAAATCGTATGCTGATCGGAGACATGAACTCGATGAAACCAGAAATCAAACGACTGAACAAGCAGCGTGAGCAGTGGAAAAAATGGCTGCTGGACAGAGGAAAGACACAAGATTTCCTGGACAATTTATTGGAAGGGAGACGAGAAAAGTAAGAAATTTGTTTTAGGTCTTTAAAGTCTGACATTAACTCAAACCCATACAAGCAGCTATTCATCTCCATGAGACCTTGTGGTTTATTTATTCAATTTTTTTCCATCTCCTGCAGCCTCACTGAGTCCTCGTCCGAATCTGACTACAATATCCCTCACTACGAAGACAACTATTGGTTCATCAACTGTCAGAGAAATCAGGCTGAGGTTTTACTCAGTAATAAACCTGATGGCACATTTCTTATACGGCCAAAACCAGAGGAGGGGAATGTCCATGTTTTGTCCATAGTGTAAGTCTTTCAAATAATATGTACATGTGTTTGTCCATAGTTTAGGTCTCTTATCGCAAGGGTAGCCATAGTGTAAGTCTCAAGTTATAGCAAGGGTAGCCACAGGGCTATACTGTAGATCTCTTATAGCAAGGGTAGCCACAGGGCTATAGTGTAAGTCTCAAGTTATAGCAAGGGTAGCCACAGGACTATAGTGTAAGTCTCAAGTTATAGCAAGGGTAGCCACAGGGCCATAGTGTAAGTCTTAAATTATAGCAAGGGTAGCCACAGGGCCATAGTGTAAGTCTCAAGTTATAGCAAGGGTAGCCACAGGGCCATAGTGTAAGTCTCAAGTTATAGCAAGGGTAGCTCAAATAAGGGGTTCTCAAAATTTGTTTGTGAATTATGTTTTACATGGCTAATTATTTAAATAAAGTTAAGGAGTGTGTTAAGGAGTCTATTTACTTTGTACATCCTTAAAATGAATAAAAATTATAGTTGTTTTTTTTAAGTTTCTTTGCTGCCCAGCCCTAAATTATTTATTAAGTTATGTTTTAATATCTTTACTTGGTGCTCAACTCTTGAAATATCAAATATTTAAGTGTTTATAAACATGTGCACACCATTTTCAACTAGACTTAGACCACAAAAATTCTTCACATTTTGAAACTGGTTGGATATCATTTCTATAAGTTTTTATCTTGAATATTACAAACTCTATACCGGTGCACTCATTGATTTGTCTTTTCCAGGTGTCGGGGTAGTATTGGCCACTGCAAAATTCACCATGCCGAGACAGGATATGGTTTTGTCGAGCCCTACCTGATCTTTCCAACACTGAAAGAACTCGTCCTCCACTACTACCACACGTCTTTAGCTGAACACAACAATGACCTTGACATTTGCCTCCTGCATCCTGTCCGAGCATCTCTGGGAAATGTACCTAACGACATTTACTTGCGTATGCAGCAGTTGTAACATTTGTCATGGGAGTCATTTCCCTTGCCTGCTCTTTGGAGACTGCAACCAGCCCAAGTGGTGCGAGGCAACGAATGTCCTACTGGCGCGAGGCAACGCATGGCTACTGGTGCCTGATTTAACGCTGGATCACTTGATGTGTTGGGATAATTTCGCTGGACTCGTCTAACACTTCCTGGTGGGTGTTAAGCCCCATACGTGAATGTCATTATGATCATCCATAACTTCTGTCCTCGTGTGTGCTGACCGGCATTTAAGTCTCAGCCGAGGGAGAAGTCATGTCAATAATATTGGTGGCACATTACCAACTGATGAAGATTGTTTGATGACTTCTGTAGCGGTCATCACCATCACTTCCTCTGTCATCACCATCACTTCCTCTGTCATCACCATCACTTCCTCTATCAGCAGGTGCCATTGGTTTCAGCATTTTTCATTAATAAAAGGTGTCTGGGATTTTCTGCAGAACCAGCAAAGCTACAATTTTTAAATTCATCTATTTATTTTATTCTTCTTGAAACTAACATGGAAATAATTCCAGTGGTAATCATGATGGCTAATTCCAAACCTGTGTAAAGACATTGACCCTAAAGGTTGCTGGTCAGTCTAACCAGTTAATCCAGCCAAAACTAGCAGTGCATCACATGATATCTGCAACGCAAGTGTGTTTGAACTGATGGTTACATCCACTTTCCCAGCCAACATATCAGATAGACTAGAGCTTCTAACAAGGAGACTTGTTCAAGACAAGGGAGAAAGAGGTTTGCATTATATGTTGACATCCAACAAAAAATGTTTGATTTGTTGATTTGTTGAAATCTTGTTGAATCATTTTTATTGGCCAAATTTCTTATATGAGCAACTTAACATAGAAATATAACCATACAAACTGTAAGAGGAACGTATTGTTTAACGATAATTTCAAGTCTAGTTTTTTGGTGTGTGTGTTTTCTTCCATAAACTGGCCTGGAATGACCAGGTTCACCTTGGCAGTGCTTTGGATCTTAAGGAAGGTGAGTCAGGCCTGTGTGGATGGTTTTCTTCTGGACATGACATAACAAATGTATTATTTGTGCCTTGTCCCGTCCCCGACCCCCCCTCTCAATCATGACGCTCTGAAAAGCTCCGACAGTACTGACCAAAAATGGCAACATTGTATATTCAATTACTGCTCTATCTGTGTTATAAACTGCTGTGACATCATTGTGTTTCCTGTTTGTGGCAGTTTTAGAATTTGTTTTTAAAAAATGTATTCCATTCAAATTGTTTGGTCATATTTTGGATATACTTGTAGTTTTAAGTGGTCACAAAAATGAGATTCTCTCAACACTGACTCTTTGCTTGAAAGAATAATTATGTAAGGATAACTTTAATAACATTGTTCTAGTGATAACAACTTTCCAAATGTTAGCTCCCCTGTTTGAATAGAGAAATTCCTGATTCATGGGAAGTATTACATGACACATTGGATTTTATTTTTTTTTTACCTTCAACAAAATGGCATTGTTATTTTGCTGTGTCTGACCTTGGAATGGCTGCTGAAAAGATTGTTATTTTCTTTAAACTGAAGTCTTTCCCAGTTCTCAGATTCAGCAGGTTTGGGTGAGTGGACATTATTTTGGCTTTTACCATCTTGTACAGAGAAAGATAAGGGTGTTTACCATCTTGTACAGAGGCAGATAAGGGTGTTTACCATCTTGTACAGAGACAGATAAGGGTGTTTACCATCTTGTACAGAGGCATATAAGGGTGTTTACCATCTTGTACAGAGGCAGATAAGGGTGTTTACCATCTTGTACAGAGGCAGATAAGGGTGTTTATTTTTTTGGGGTGCGCTTTAGGAAGAGATCGTAGGGCACAACTATTTAAATGTTTTAATTATGATAAAAAAAATCTAGTAAAGAATCTTATATTTTAATATGACATACCGACCCAAATCTTGGAAAGCTGATGGAGTACTACAGGAAAATAAAAGATCGACTCTCTGAGCCACAACCAGCCAAAGAAACATGCCGTCTGCTTACATTAACATTGTGATTTTGTGAGTCACCAGGCAGTGCTAAATCCCTCTCTTGCACCTTGTTCAATGGAGATGTAGGCCAATGATCATAACTTTATTTTTAAACTTCATGAACAATTCAATTTGTTTTTTTTAAATCCTGATTTACATCACTTAGCATTCATTTGAAATAAATAAATGTTACTTAATGTGACTGTCTCATATAAGTTACTTTAAAATGTTGACTTCTCTAGAAATCTCAGTTTGTAAATCAGCTGGACTGTCAAACAAAAGTTCAACAAATTAATTGTTTTGGTCATGTGTTGTTTTTTTAAAAAATGTGTAATTTATTTTTTATGGCTCGATGACACACAACTTAATGTTCAGCCCCTGAAAATGGTTCCGGTGTGTCGTCACACAAAGTGAACATGTGTCGTCACACAAAGTGAACATGTGTCGTCACACAAAGTGAACATGTGCCATAGAAGACTAGTGAAACTTAATCTACAGTGTAGGTTTCCCTTTGGAACCTCTCAGTTCATTAGATACTACAGCTGATCACATTTCAAGTTTACATTTATATATAAATTATATCTCTATCTATACCTTGATTATTTTAAAATATCTTTCTTTTGTAGACTTGTACCAAATAGTTTTCTATTGCGATGAAAATTTGGAGAAATCTGAATGTCACCCGCAGGGTTTTTTTTTAGATTTCAATAAAAAGTGTTATTTTCTTGACATTACCAATTTTTTAAACGTGTTTGTTTAAAATCTCAAATTTTTTATTGTGCTTAAGTAAGTTTGAAACAGGTGAGCAGCTGTCGGGGGTACTTTATGAATGGACCAGACAAATGGGGTGTCGAAAAAGCTCAGGTGTGGCTAATGACTTTGTATTATTTTTCCTGCATCTCGATCTTTTCTACCGGTTGGACATGGAGTTGTTGTTGTTTTAATGCATGGTTATAGTTTTTAAAGTTCTATTTTGTGAAAAAGTAGGAAAGTATGGACGATAATAGATTCGAAAGTATGGACAATAATAGGTGTGAAAGTATGGACGTTGTGTGGAAGTATGGACGTTGTGTGGAAGTATGGACGTTGTGTGGAAGTATGGACGTTGTGTGAAAGTATGGACGTTGTGTGGAAGTATGGACGTTGTGTGAAAGTATGGACGTTGTGTGGAAGTATGGACGTTGTGTGGAAGTATGGACGTTGTGTGGAAGTATGGACGTTGTGTGGAAGTATGGACGTTGTGTGGAAGTATGGACGTTGTGTGGAAGTATGGACGATGTGTGGAAGTATGGACGTTAATAGGTTCGAAAGTATGGACAATAATAGGTGTGAAAGTATGGACGTTGTGTGGAAGTATGGACGATGTGTGGAAGTATGGACGATGTGTGGAAGTATGGACGTTAATAGAGAGGCAACACTAATTTTGAAAATTGTATTACTTAATAGTGAATGTATGTGATTCTATCATAATTGCAAAGCTGGATGAATGGATATGTCAAGTGTGACTGAATATTCCCAATGAAATTTTAAGCTTTATCTCATTGTAAGATTCATCATACTGTAAACTTCATCTTACTGTAAACTTCATCGTACTGTAAACTTCATCGTACTGTAAACTTCATCTTACTGTAAACTTCATCTTACTGTAAACTTGAATGTTTGATCCCATTGCTATTGACAGGACACATCTTTATGAAACTTATGTGTCCTAGTGAATGTAGTGGCCTGCGTCCTAGTGAATGTAGTGGCCTGTGTCCTAGTGAATGTAGTGGCCTGTGTCCTAGTGAATGTAGTGGCATGTGTCCTAGTGAATCTAGTGGCCTGTGTCCTAGTGAATGTAGTGGCATGTGTCCTAGTGAATGTAGTGGCCTGTGTCCTAGTGAATGTAGTGGCCTGTGTCCTAGTGAATGTAGTGGCCTGTGTCCTAGTGAATGTAAAATGACCAGTGCATGGTGAATATCTTCCTTCAAGAAAATATGATGGTCTTTGTCCAGGTGAATGTAGTGGCCTGTGTCTAGGTGAATGTAGTGGCCTGTGTCCAAGTGAAAGCAGTGGCCAGTGTGCAGGTGAATGTAGTGGCCTGTGTCCAGGTGAATGTAGTGGCCTGTGTCCAGGTGAATGTAGTGGCTTGTGTCCAGGTGAATGTAGCGGCCTGTGTCCAGGTGAAAGCAGTGTCCAGGTGAATGCAGTGGCCTGTGTCCAGGTGAATGTAGTGGCCTGTGTCCAGGTGAAAGCAGTGGCCAGTGTCCAGGTGAATATGATAGCCTGTTTGAAGGTTGAATGCTGTGGGCCTGCTTGAATTTAGTGGGCCTGGTTGAATGTAGTGGGCTGTTTCAGGGTGAATTTTATCATAGTTAACGAAGAATGGATTGAGTAAAAGGGAACATCTAAACTTGAAGCTCTCTCTCATGTGTTAAACATAGTTTATGTTTACAATATTTTTTTGTACCATTTGTGTGTTGAAAATATTACAAGAGCCAATAAAACCAAATATGTTTTTCATATTTGAACGCATTATTTTTTTTTACACTTTTGTATTGTTTCATTGTGTTGTAATTTCAATATTAAATTATATGTGAGGGGCCGTGCACATATTATACAACATGAGAATATGCACATTTGACCCACCCCTAGATCTTATGTTATATAAAATGTTCATTGATCACACACACCCCTAAAATGTAACATTTCTAGCAGTAGCCCAACCCATTTTTGACACAGATTCATAACACCAAATGCTCTGTTGTATTTTTAAGAATCTTTGCAAAGTTATCAGGAATTTCATTTGATGAAATCAGCACCATCTGGTTAGTGACATTGTTACATAGAGAATTTTGTACAGCACCATCTGGTACCTGGTAGTATGAGGGACGTTGTTACATAGAGAATTTTGTACAGCACCATCTGGTACCTGGTAGTATGAGGGACATTGTTACATAGAGAATTTTGTACAGCACCATCTGGTACCTGGTAGTATGAGGGACGTTGTTACATAGAGAATTTTGTACAGCACCATCTGGTACCTGGTAGTGTGAGGGACATTGTTACATAGAGAATTTTGTACAGCACCATCTGGTACCTGGTAGTGTGAGGGACATTGTTACAAAGAGAATTATGTACAGTGTCGAAATTTGATGTCCTGTGGTCATCCACTCTTCTAATCCAGACGGTCCCCCATGGGACATCCTAGTACCACACACACAGTGTAACCGACAACAAACACTGGATATATCGATATGAGTTCTATGTATAATTTTAATATGCCTCGTAAGCCTGACAAATCAGAGTGCTTCACAATACAACTTGTAAAGTTATCAACTTCAACTCCACTATCTATCTAGCAGAATCCTCACACAAAGAAAGCTAAGCCTTGAGCATCTCACAACAAGCTGTGTCTTGAACAGCACACAACGGCCATCTCTGTCCTTCCATAACAATTAAAACTAACGCGTCATATGTCATTACACAATTACGTCACAACACTCTCACACAAACGATACAGCTACACATAAAATCTCTAACTAACTAAACATATATTTTCCCTATCAAACATGACAACAATGTTCTACACATAACAGTGATTCTCATACCCTTGACATACAGCACCATCTGGTAGCGTAAGGCAGTGTTCCCCTAACAGTGAACCGGCACCGGTCCGCAAGCCTTACGTTACCGGTCCAAAGGCATGAATTTTGATGTTTAAATAGAAAGAAAATGTAATGAATAAATCTGGCACCGGTCCCTGGTGCAGTTTCGAAACTTGTCCACCGGTCCGTGAAACTTAAAAGTTTTGGGAAACGCTGGCGTAAGGGACATTGTTGTATGTTAATGATTGAACCTGTAAAGAGCAACAACGTTGGAAACATAAATCTGGTAAGATCATTAGTTTATAAGCAGGAGAAGTTCTGCACAGAAAGCCATACAACATATTAATGCTAAAAATCAGGCTTGTCCTCATGTGCCATAGAGGCACAAAGACATAGTCATAGAAACAATTTAATAGGGATATTTGAATTTTAAAAATTTACTTCATAGTTTCAAATTTATACTAAAATTATTGCTTCAAAGCTTCAACAAATTTATACTAAAATTATCGCTTTATAGTTTCAACAAGTTTATACTAACATTGTTGCTTCATAGTTTCATAATTTTTTTTCCATATAAAAAATGTTTGAACGAAAAAAATTGGAGATTTAATTAATATTATTTTATTGAGTTCACAACCCTGCCGGTCTCACTTCAATGTAATCATATGGACAGCGACTTGTTTGGTGGCCTTTCAGTTTAGGTCAATGTAATCATATGGACAGCGACTTGTTTGGTGGCCTTTCAGTTTAGGTCAATGTAATCATAGGGACAGCGACTTGTTTGGTGGCCTTTCAGTTTAGGTCAATGTAATCATATGGACAGCGACTTGTTTGGTGGCCTTTCAGTTTAGGTCAATGTAATCATAGGGACAGCGACTTGTTTGGTGGCCTTTCAGTTTAGGTCAATGTAATCATATGGACAGCGACTTGTTTGGTGGCCTTTCAGTTTAGGTCAATGTAATCATACTTTCAGTTTAGGTCAATGTAATCATAGGGACAGCGACTTGTTTGGTGGCCTTTCAGTTTAGGTCAATGTAATCATATGGACAGCGACTTGTTTGGTGGCCTTTCAGTTTAGGTCAATGTAATCATATGGACAGCGACTTGTTTGGTGGCCTTTCAGTTTAGGTCAATGTAATCATAGGGACAGCGACTTGTTTGGTGGCCTTTCAGTTTAGGTCAATGTAATCATAGGGACAGCGACTTGTTTGGTGGCCTTTCAGTTTAGGTCAATGTAATCATAGGGAGAATGGCCCAAACCATGAACCCAATCGCTTATCATCACCCTCCCCAAAAAAGGTAACCTACAGCTATGGGTAAACGATCGCACCATTAGCTGAAATAAGCCACCCGAGCAAGGTCATCGTTACGCACTATCATCTAGTATGAGAAAGTAATCCCCTATTTGAATTTTATTGGCTTGTTGCAAACAGTGCCTAACAAAGGACGATACCATAGAGTCCACAATATTAAAGATACGACCCAAAACAGTTTCTAGTTACAATTAACAAGATTTAATAAGTATTAATGTAATTACAAAAGAAAAGAAATATTACATATCATCAACTTACAGTATGGTAGATCTTGTACCGGTACACAGGTAGATCTTGTACCGGTACACAGGTAGATCTTGTACCGGTACACAGGTAGATCTTGTACCGGTGCACAGTTAACACAGTTCGTATAATGTGCCAATGAATAATGATGAAATGCGAAATAAACACATATATAAGAACACAAAGAACAATACACGTCTCGTGAAGTTAATAAAAACCTATCGTAATCTCCGTCCGAATCTCTGTATCTGTCAATCCCTTATATAAGTGGGTCTACCGACGCGTAAGCCCTGCCTTCCAGAAGCTACTCAGCATTTGTTTACATTTTTAGAACAATCGCAAACATTCTACAAAATACTATAGGAAGCAGTCTTGCAAGGTTTAATTGGAAAGGTGGAGGTCAACAAGATCCATCAAACGAATAGGCCACGCCCACAACAACCGCTAACGTCTGCTAGGGATCTAAATTGGGTCAAGCAAAATTCAAGCACGGGGAAATCGTGTAAAACTTTATACATACCAGTCATATTGAACCGACTAAAATCAAATGCCGACAGAATAATTGCTGAAGAACAGGCAGGCTTCAGACAAGGACGGGGCACTACTGAGCAGATCCTAAACCTTCAAATACTATGTGCGATATATGCTCAACACCAACAAAATCTATACCACGTCTTTGTTGACTTCGAGAAAGCATTTGACAGGGTTTGGCATGCTGCTTTATGGGCCACCATGAGGCACTACAACATCAACACAAACCTCACCAGAATGATATGCAACCTCTATGACAAGGCCACCAGTGCAATCTTCCTCAACAACAACATCGGAGAATGGTTCAAGACCACGGTTAGAGTACGACAAGGCTGCCTGCTCTCCCCCAGCCTGTTTAACATCTTCCTAGAGCGAATTATGTCCGAGTTTCTGGAAGCGCATGAAGGGACAGTCAGCATTGGTGGCAGAACAATCACCAACCTACGTTTTGCGGACGACATAGACGGACTGGCTGGGAACGAAGAAGAGCTAGCCAACCTGGTAAATCGTCTCGATAAGACCTCGTCGTCCTACGGCATGCTAATCAGTGCTGAAAAGACAAAACTGATAACAAATAACACCACTGGCATCACCACTGAAATTAAAGTCGGGGAGGGAAGACTAGAGACTGTAGGCCACTTCAAATACCTAGGAGCAATAGTCTCAGAAGAAGGCTCCAAGCTCGAACTGATGTCCAGGATTGCGCAGACTACAAAAGCACTAAAGAGGCTCAAAAAAAAATGTGGAACGACAAAAATATAGCCCCCAACACCAAAATCAGGCTGATGCGTTTTGGCCTATACTACAGGATCAACCCGAGACAGAAAATGAGGCAGGGCAAGGAGGGTGCATCACAGGTCATAGGCGGACCTAAACAGATGGGTTTTAAGGGACTTTTTAAAAGTGGACGAGGTTTCACAATGACGGATATGGAAGGGGAGCTGGTTCCAGAACGTGGGCCCATGGAAGTAGAA
>CAXITT010000391.1:349497-364318 GCA_964033795.1 Lymnaea stagnalis | reverse complement strand
GAAATTTATATATTTTTTTTGCCCCCCCCCCCCCCCCCCCCCCCAAGAAATGAGAAAGTTTTCTGCGGGTGCCCATAATGCCGGTACCGTATATATTATATTATTATATGGACCCAACCTCTGATTGCCTACGCACTGCGGGGAGGGGGCTGTTGATTTTTGAGATTGGCCCATGCATACCGGTACCGTGCCGCGGGTAAGGTACATTTAATACTCTCACTAAGCCTTCAATTCAATTTCAATTGTTTCTTACGATCTGTGTGTCTTTGGCTGAATACTTCATATGAGCGAAGGTTTTCAAAACTAAAGCTTATCAAGAACTATTTACGATCCAGAATCGGACAGTCAATGTTTTCTGATCTTGATCTACTACCAATTGAAAGTGATACGGTGAAGGATGTTGATCTTGATCACGTGATTGACAGGTTGGCAGCTTTGAAGACCAGGAAAGGAAAATTTTTAATACATTTAATTTAACGATACCGGGTACTTTAACTTTATAACAGTTTAAGTTCTTAAATACATTTACCTCCTGACATTTAATTAATTTGTTTTTGTTCTTGACATTTTCTACTGTGTAGCATACTTACTTTAAAGCGTTGAAGGCGGGAAAAGGGGTGGGGGTGACACCATGAGTTTACCGCACCGGTTGACACCGTCCCTAGCTTCTCCACTGCCCCACCCCCAAAATAATGCAAAGAAGAAGAAAAAAAGTCTCCTTGACCTTGCTATTGTGAACGTTCCGGAACGGTACCGGGGTACTTCTAAAGATATTTTAATTTTGCTGCCGTTTTCATTGTCATTTAGGCCTTTAGGTTTACAAATAACTATTCATCATTGTGTGTAGGATGAAATTAACGATACTATCTAGATATATCATCATCATGTATCTCTATTGCTAGTGAACGTATGATGAGTATGCTAATGATTTATGTTTCGCATGATCTGTAAATGTAAGCCAACAATCTAGAGATACTCGGTACCGTACCCAAATTGTTTATAATATTATGGTTAGTTGTGTAATTCAAATTCATTATTTTGAATCAGGATTTAAAAGAGATTTAATAATAATAATTATAACCTGCACCGGTACCACTGACCTTGTATCTTTTCAGATATTGTCCTTTTTCTTCTAAGTTTTCTTTTTTCTTCAACTTTTTGTTTGTTTATTTTGTTACCGGTACCGGTACCACACTCTAACTCTATTCTACACTCTAAGAACAGATAAAGTACTATAGCTCTGCGGACCTGAATTTCTTGGTGTGAACTAGATAAATATAAACAAAACTGTTAAGAGTTTCGCCCTTCGGCTACATTAAGTATGAATTATAAATTAAGAAACAACATTACTCCGTTTTATTTAATTTTTAATTACCGTGGATAAATTGACTTACTTGGGCAGCACCCTGTCCAGATCTGTCGTCATGGATGATGAAATGAATGCCAGACTCGCAAAAGCTAGTGCCTTATTTGGCAGGCTCAGCGGCTCAGCAGCAGAGAGGTATCAGACGAGAGAGGTATCAGACGAGAGAGGTATCGGACGAGAAACGAAGATCAACGTCCATAGCGGAGCAGTCCTCTCGACATTGCTCTATGGATGTAAAACGTGGACAGTCTACCACTACCAGCGTCACGCCAAGAAACTGAACCATTTTCACATAACCTGCCTCAGGAAATTCCTCGGCATCAGGTGGCTAGACAAAGTACCTGAGACAGAGGTCCTCGTTAGAGCGAACATACCTATATGGTATCTTCACCACCCTGATGCAGTCTCAACTCCGTTGGAGGGACACATAGCCCGTATGGAATACCACCGGCTCCCAAATCAGATATTCTTCGGAGAACTCACGATAGGCAAGCGCTCCCAAGGAGGTAAAAAAAAAAAAATAGTGGTACCGTACAAAGACACTGAAAGCTGCACTAAAGGCCTTCAGCATCAACCCTACTACATGGGCGCAGACAGCCCAGGACAGAGCCAGGTGGAGAGCAGCTGTCAAGATGGGGGCTAAATCTCATGAAGCCAGTAGGATAACCACAGCTGGGACACGCAGGCTGGCCCGAAAGAGCAACATTAGATCACCGACTGCAGCAACTATCCCATTCCCGCGGTGATAGAGATTATTCCCCTCGCCCTCACCAATGGTCCCGTTAAGCTGCGCGGCCGCGCAGTAATCTCACAGACGCCGCGCAGCGGTTTTGAGTACCGGGCAGCTAATTTCCACATTAGTGTGTGTCTGTAGGCTGTAAAATTTTGCGCACTAAAAAATTGATGGTGTAAAAATTTGCACACAAATTTATGATTTTGCACACGAACCAACAAACCTTAGAGGGAACATTGCCCCTGACCGCATTTTTTCTCGGGAGTCTGTTGCCTACTCGATTTCTGCTTCTTTCAACTGAATTCTGCACACATAATCAAGAGTTACCGTACCGGTATTATAAATGAAAACTTAACTTCACCAGAACCGAGTTTTCAGTACCGGTAGTTTTAGATTTTTAATTTTTTTTTACATAGGCCTACTTTATATATTATACTTATATACGGTACTACTTTAAATTTAAACTAGTTACTTGTTTCATCTCTCACATCAAAACCAGGACAAGACAACACTTAATTAGCTTCATAATAAAAATTACCTACACCTCAAATTATTATTAAATCATTAAAATATATGATTCAATATTTGTTTAATAAATAAAACAAGATATCGATATCTAGAAGTAGAAGTAGAAGTTTAAACCTAGACCAAGATCATTATTTTGTTATTTCGGTTATTTGCGGATATTCGTGCACAACTAGGTGGCGTTCTAAAATCTCCGTATCAACATGTAAACAATATGGTGGCTACAACACTACGGTCTAAATAATACATAAATAAATTTTTAATAATTTAAATTTCTTATGATTATAATCTGTAGTAAAATATGACTGGGGCTTTTCAGCAGCTTGAAAAAGAGTCATTTTGGAAAGAACACCAAGACACGTAGGTTAATTTTTTCCCTAGGGAACTTAAAATTACTAAATCACAGAAGACATTCCTGGATTTCAATTTCATTTATTTTTTAAACTTGAAATAAACTTATTCTGAAATTTTATTTCTAAATCAGATTGAAATAAACTCTAGTAAAAATTCACGACTAAACATGGGGGGTTTACTCATACACAGAACCTCAGGTTGGGACGGGATTCCCTTGCCTTAATAACCTTAAAGTTTAAGGGCTAATTTAAAGCACGAATGCCACGGCGTAATTTGCATTAGGGTTTAGGTTAGGCATAGAGATCGATTTAGGGTTCAGGTTAGGCATAGGGATTGATTTAGGGTTCAGGTTAGGCAGAGGGATCGATTTTGGGTTCAGGTTAGGCATAGGCATAGGGATTGAATTAGGGCATTAGTCGCGGCCATCGATAAAATAGTGGGATTCGTCCTTTACATTCACCCTTTTAAGCCCTAATTACTAATACTGGTACTGAACTGTACTTAAATTTTAATAAGACTATGACTATCCCTATACTAATTAATACTAGTCTTGATGATACTTGATGATTTAATCGTTAACGTATTATAGTAATTAGATATGTCCTAACCTTACTAGCCCGACAACCAGCTAGGAAAGTAGGACTGTGAGAGCAATAATTGAATTTGATGTGCATTTCTTAAATTTTGTAAACAATGAAAAATTCAATCAAAGGACAAGGAACAACTCTGGAAAGTAATATAATAATAATAGTAATACTCAATGGGTCTAGTCTAATAGTTGTGAAATTAATCTTTACTACTGGTACATCTCTTTCCAAAAAATGATATGACCATAGCCTATGCCTATAGCCATAGCTTTTACACTGTTTCAAGTCAAGTGTTCGTTGATTACATCTTGGCAATAGAACATTTCGTCTTTTAAGATTTATTCCTACTGATTTTAACCCACCAACTGTGGTCGGTCGAAAAAATCGGCAGACTTTCACTTTCTATACTGTGGCGGCCGAAAGAATCGGCTGATAAAAAACACGGTCCGATAGCAACTTTCAATCCAATATTTAACTGGAATTATAGCCACGTCCTTTTATTATAATTAAAATTAAATCATCTTCCGGTTCAAGCTGTTTTGTGATAACTTGAAAATAAATACTTTTTAATTGGAGTTTTATATCGCTGTTTTTTTTAAAGCTAAAATGGTTGAAGCCATGGCTTGGCAATCAGTGCAAGAACTAATAGAAATATGTTTGAAAGCTTTTTAGGAGAGGTTTTAAGTGATTCTGATGATGATTTTAACATTCCCCATGATGATATCAGTTCAGATTATTCTTTTCGTGAATTTTATACTAGTCTTAGTCTTAGTGATACTGAAGTAGGCCTACTGAGACTACTGTTAGACTTCGAGCCAGGCCCGGAGGTTGGGCAAGGACTGAATGAATTTTAGTCACAGAAGCTACAGATTATATTTCAGAACTAATACATTTATAGTTAAACAACCCAAATCAGTTCCACAGTTCCTTTTTAAATGTTTACTAGTCAATAATAACTATTTTGCCTGAGATTTTGTATTTTGTACTTGGTTTTAGCAGTTTCTTATAAAAATGACCTACAATTATTAAAATTGCTTTCAGAGGTTTAATTGCAATCAAAACCTTAGCAAACTATACATTTTCTTAAAGATAAATGAATTGGCTACAACATTTAGATTTGTGTTTTAAGTGTATCTATAAAAATTAATGATGTTATGAGCACTTGAAAGCAAGACATTTTGTCGATTTTTTCTTTCTTGAGAACTCCAAGGTCAAGGACACAGAGCAAAATTTTTTACGGGGTGGGCAATACAGTCAACCTTATCCCCATCCAATTACCTTTCTAAAAATATATACTTATAGGGGTCTTGTGTCGATATTCCTATGTCATTTAATACAATTTCAAATGGCACACAAAACGCTCTGAAAAGCTCCACACCACAGAATGATGCATGCCACAGTTCGTGGGTTAAGAGATTTGAAAGTGCCAGGTTCTTGACTTGGCAAAATACTTCTTTGGCACTGTAAAATACAATTTGGTGCACTAATCTACGTTTTTTTAGTCTGCGTTTGTATTTAATGAGTACCATTTAGTTAATTCAGGCCTGCACAACATGCAGCCAGCTGGCCCCATGTTGCCCACCAGCACCCACTTTGCGGCCATAACCAAATATTCTTTACTCTTATTGTATTCTTAATAGCTTTCATTCCTGTCCTATTTTCATTTGGCCTGCACAAGTTTTTCATAAAGTATTATGGCCCACCTTACATTTTGAGTTGTGCAGGCCTGGTGTAAGTGTAAGACTTCCAAATACTTCCATGATATAAATATTTGACACATTTTATAACTGTGTACAAAATTTCATTTTTATTTCCATGCAAGTTAAAAGTTGACCATGTCCATTCTCATGCAATTCATGCATCCTTGTTCTTGATAGTTTTATTTTGTTGCTCATATCATTTGATTCTGTCAGCAAGGCTTTCATTAATTAGTGCGTTAATTCAGATTGATCAGCCCGTCACGTCATTTGCGTGATTATTAAAGTTGCCGTGAATTAAGGTTCAGGTTAGGTTTAGGGATACATTTAGGACATAAGTTCGTGGGTCGCGATAACCAAGATAGCGGCCGCGGGCTGTCTCTCCAAATTTACCAAATGGTGGGTAATAATTATATTGTCCAATAATTTTCTCATGAATTTAATTTGAACAATCCATGCTCTAATTCCAGTCTTGTCAAAGTACGTCAGGAATTGCAGTCTGGGAAAAAAAGTAGATATGGTACACCCGGAGGGGTGAGGAAACGAACACCCAATGGCAAATCAGGACTACAACCTCCCAGTCATCCTCCATATGGAAAATATCGCAGGACACCATCACCTTATTTACCTAAGTAATATATATATATACATATATATATATATATATATATATATTAAACTATATAGGCTATTGTAAATTAATAGATATTTTCTTATTAGAATTGAAAAAGATAATTTTAATTATTGAGAATACAAATATTTTTAAATAAACCAAAATTAAATGTGACTTCAAATGTTTAGGCTAATAAATAATATTGTCACTAGCATTGCAATTAATTTTAAAAATTAATGTAAAATGTTTAATATGGGAAATAAGGTCTATAATAGTGAAATATTAAGTTCAATACCCAAATAGTCATGATAAATATAACTTAAAATTACCTAAAACATTGTCTCGCTCCCTCACTTCCTCCTTATTTGTCTTTCAGTTTGAGTTACTTCTAAGAATAACCCACTGTTCTGAGGTCACTTCTTTTCTAATATGGTCCACTGAACCTAGTCCTAAAACTATTTTTTTTCTTATTATGTCTTCATAACAAAATGAAAACTGTGGCTACCTCAAAACTGAGCGTTTAGTTTTTCCCAATTTAAGAAGCAATTGCCGGTAGTTAACTTGTTAAATTTGGAAAATTATTTCATTTCCCAGAATTAGCCCCGAACCCCAAAGAAAACCTGCCCAACAAAAAGTGCTTGCCAAAAAGGTATTTGATGTAGTCCCTCCATTGAAACCAAAAAAAGCTTTTTTGACAAGGTGAGTTAACACTGCAAAATATATCAGAAAAGATATCCAATAATTCAAGGGCAAATTATCTAAATATTTGAATCTTATCATTTGAAAGTTTATATTGATAACAAAAAAGAATTTATTGTTTTCCATTTCCCTAACAGCTCAGCTGAAGACTATGACAGCTGGGGGGAAGAAAGTGATGATGAAGATGAATACGATTATGAAAAGATAAAGTCAATGAACCGTAGAAGGAAAGCAACGCCGGTCAAACAGAAGAGAAGATTGAAACCCCAACCCTATCCAGTATCAATGCAGGCTTATGTTCAACCTCAGGTTGTGTACGGTGTACCTTTCCCAGTCTACTATCCACCTCCCCCAGCTAGAAAAGGAAAAAATCAAAGAGAAAAATATGACAGGTGTGTGTACCTTTCAAGTAAATAAAATATGACAGGTGTGTGTACCTTTCAAGTAAATATAATATGACAGGTGTGTGTACCTTTCAAGTAAATATAATATGACAGGTGTGTGTACCTTTCAAGTAAATAAAATATGACAGGTGTGTGTACCTTTCAAGTAAATAAAATATGACAGGTGTGTGTACCTTTCAAGTAAATATAATATGACAGGTGTGTGTACCTTTCAAGTAAATAAAATATGACAGGTGTGTGTACCTTTCAAGTAAATAAAATATGACAGGTGTGTGTACCTTTCAAGTAAATAAAATATGACAGGTGTGTGTACCTTTCAAGTAAATAAAATATGACAGGTTAAATGTCCCCTAAATTAAATCTGAATGCTGGGAAATTGTTGGACTGTGCCTCATTTCCTTTTTGAGACTTCAATTTAATCATCAGTGATTTATTGGCATATATTTTTTAAGCCAGTTCATCATTGTTTTCCTTAGATAAAATTCTAATCTTACGTTAAATTGTTCTCATGTCTGTGATTGTATAAAAATATTGTACATTCAATGGATAGAAACACAAGAAAAGTCCACAAGAACAAGTCAGGTATACCAGTAATGAAAAAAAGAAAATCTACGAATGTTCACCCGTCAATGCCCATGTTTACAACTTTTTATCCTGACATGTCTGATGGAGGTTTTGGATCTACCACTGATAAGGAGGAGGGAACTGAGGAAGAAGATTTAATGGTAAAATTGTGCGTGTTACTGTTAAATATATATCCTAGTACAGCATGTGTGTGTTACTGTTAAATATATATCCTAGTACAGCATGTGTGTGTTACTGTTGAATATATAGCGGAGTACAGCATGTGTGTGTTACTGTTGAATATATAGCGGAGTACAGCATGTGTGTGTTACTGTTGAATATATAGCGGAGTACAGCATGTGTGTTACTGTTGAATATATATCCTAGTACAGCATGTGTGTTACTGTTGAATATATAGCCCGGTACAGCATGTGTGTTACTGTTGAATATATAGCGGAGTACAGCATGTGTGTTGTTATGTTTTCAATGTTTTTATTTCAAACAAGTAACATAAACATATATATACATAAATACAAGTTCTCAATCAGGTGCTGACTTTATTCTTGCGTCCGGAACACGGTTCATAAACACACACACTCTGTCCAGTCTCTCTGCGCATGCGCACTGTTTCCTTGGCTGGCTATTGGTACGGGCCAGTCCGCTAGTCCACCATAACATGTGTGTTACTGTTAAATATATATCCTAGTACAGCATGTGTGTGTTACTGTTGAATATATAGCCCAGTACAGCATGTGTGTGTTACTGTTAAATATATATCCTAGTACAGCATGTGTGTATTACTGTTGAATATATATCCTAGTACAGCATGTGTGTATTACTGTTGAATATATAGCGGATTACAGCATGTGTGTATTACTGTTGAATATATAGCGGAGTACAGCATGTGTGTGTTACTGTTGAATATATAGCGGAGTACAGCATGTGTGTGTTACTGTTAAATATATATCATGGTACAGCATGTGTGTGTTACTGTTGAATATATAGCCCAGTACAGCATGTGTGTGTTACTGTTAAATATATATCCTAGTACAGCATGTGTGTGTTACTGTTGAATATATAGCCCAGTACAGCATGTGTGTGTTACTGTTAAATATATATCCTAGTACAGCATGTGTGTATTACTGTTGAATATATAGCCCAGTACAGCATGTGTGTGTTACTGTTAAATATATATCCTAGTACAGCATGTGTGTATTACTGTTGAATATATAGCGGAGTACAGCATAGGGCTTGGCTTATTTTTAAACTACAAAGCTATTTTTAGTTTTAGCCACCACAATTTGTCTGCTAGTAAGAGCCTTGAAATTAATGTCATCATGTAACGGTGTTGAAATTAATGTCATCATGTAACTGTGTTGAAATTAATGTCATCATGTAACTGTGTTGCGGTGTTGCCACCCCTGTCCTGGCTGGGGAAACAGTTTGTTTAAATTCGAACGCGTTTCATTCTAGATTTTCTGTACTAGAACATTAAGATTTAGTATCTATTTAAAGCCCACAAGGTTTCTCAGCAGATAGACTTTCTGAGGCTTAGACTTACAGAGAGACTTACTGAGACTTATAGATAGACGTACAAGATGTTTTTATTATTGTGTGTATAAATTAATTGTTCTATGTTGACGTTTAAACCTTTTTTTTTTCCAATTGGTGTTGATACACCTTTTTTTTGCTTCTGTACTCACTGTGAGTTGATACACCTTTTTGCCTCTGTACTCACTGTGAGTTGATACACCTTTTTGCCTCTGTACTCACTGTGAGTTGATACACCTTTTTGCCTCTGTACTCACTGTGAGTTGATACACCTTTTTGCCTCTGTACTCATTGTGAGTTGATACACCTTTTTTTTGCTTATGTACTCACTGTGAGTTGATACACCTTTTTTTTGCTTCTGTACTCACTGTGAGTTGATACACCTTTTTGCCTCTGTACTCACTGTGAGTTGATACACCTTTTTTTTGCTTCTGTACTCACTGTGAGTTGATACACCTTTTTTTTGCTTCTGTACTCACTGTGAGTTGATACACCTTTTTGCTTCTGTACTCACTGTTAGTTGATACACCTTTTTGCCTCTGTACTCACTGTGTGTTGATACACCCTTTTGCTTCTGTACTCCCTGTGATCTTTTTTTTGCTTCTGTTCTCACTGTGAGTTGATACTCCTTTTTGCTTCTGTACTCACTGTTAGTTGATACACCTTTTTTTTGCTTCTGTTCTCACTGTGAGTTGATACACCTTTTTTTTGCTTCTGTACTCACTGTGAGTTGATACACCTTTTTGCTTCTGTACTCACTGTGAGTTGATACACCTTTTTGCCTCTGTACTCACTGTGAGTTGATACACCCTTTTGCTTCTGTACTCACTGTGAGTTGATACACCTTTTTGCCTCTGTACTCACTGTGAGTTGATACACCCTTTTGCCTCTGTACTCACTGTGAGTTGATACACCCTTTTGCCTCTGTACTCACTGTGAGTTGATACACCCTTTTGCCTCTGTACTCACTGTGAGTTGATACACCTTTTTGCCTCTGTACTCACGTTTTTATTGAAATTTAGTTATATAATTAAATGAAATTTTATTGTATAACTAGCTTTGGTATCGCTTTTCTTCGCATACTTTTGGACCAATCTTTTGCAACGTATTATATCTTCTGCATAGATTTACTCTTTATAACCGCAATGGTACATCAAAATTGTGTTGGCTTTTAAGTTTGGTTTGCTAGAAATTTAATTGTTGAAAACTTGTTTGTGAATTTATTGATAGTTGATACTTGGAGATGTTTCAATGATGTGTTTACAAACATTCATTTTTTCTTCCTTTTTGATGTTGCTGATGTTCCAGACAAAGTCTGCTTTATCACACTGGAAAAAGCACCCATTATTTGCTAGTGATTTCTGTACCTGGTTCATTGATGACTGCCTGAATACAGAATTGTTACCTGACCTACTCATTGACACAATGAATGAGATCAAATATATGGTAGGGATTTTTCTGGTTAATGATAAAAAAGTTTCATAATTCGAGCACTTGATACACCATAGGGTAAAATGGTGTAAAATTTGTCAAAACTGACACTTTTGATTTTGACACACAAAATACACTTTCAAACACATGTTAATGACACAATATTTCACCAGATAAAGAGGCAGACTTTACTCATATATAAATTTTATTCCTGTAACACTAATACTGCTACTACTACTACTACTACTACTACTACTACTACTACTGCTACTGCTACTACTACTACTAGAAGTAAAGTAGAAGTTGGTTCATTATATTTTTGAAAACTTGGGAAAATGACCCTAAAACGAAATGCATTTTTACTCCTGTTTGGACTACCTACAAGTACAACTACCTACAACTTACTACAGGCTTATTTTGTTACAAAGTTATTTTTCTACCAGTTTAGAAAAAACAAACAAAGGATTATATTTTGTGGACAACAAGAGCTGAATTACTTTATTAAAGATTTAGTTTTCACAACAGAAAATAATTAAATAATTTAAAAGTTCTTTGAAAAATGAGGAGTTGGAACATAAGTAAAATTTAAAAAAAAGTTTTTCTTGCATAATAAAAAGTAAAACCTTACCAAAATGTCAGCTGTGTACAAGAATTTTGTGTATATTTCAGCCCAATTTGTGTATATTTCAGCCCCATTTATGTATATTTCAGCCCCATGATCATCCCTTATATCTACCGTCACTGTACACATGTGAGGATATTTTATCAGACCACGTTTCGGAAATGGTTTTGGATATTGTCAGGGAAACTGCTGGAGAAATTGCCAATGAGTAAATATGTTGATATTTAAATTGGCCAAATAAAGAGTAGACCTACAAACTCAGACCTGTTTACTCTTACGAAAATGGCGTATAGGTTGTATATACTGTTTATTTTTTACTATAATTATAACATATTGAATGATTGTGGGATGATATTCTACGATTTTAAGAGTTTGAGGGTAAACAGGTCTGCAAACTAAATGTTTTTACAGACACTAACTGTGTTAATAAGACAAACAGTTTGTTGGGAATTCCTAACTCCTGCAGAGTCTCATGCAGATATTTTCTTTTGATGCTGTCATAGGCCATTTCATAGTCCACATAGACTTGATGTACTGAGATATTATATTTGTATTTCTCTAATAGTCATCTGATGGTGAAAATCTGATCAGTTGTTGTTTTGTCTGAATCCACACTGGTAGTCACCTAGTATTTTTTCAGTTTACAGATGTAGTCTTTTAGCAATTAGCTTCGTCAGTATTTTGTAAGAAGAATTGAATAGGGAGATTCCTCTGTAGTTTAAGCACTAAAGTTTGGAGCCTTTATTATGCATTTGGGTTATTAATGTTGGTTCCAATCATGTTGGAGTTTTCTCATCTTGCCAAATTGTAGTTAAAGGTTTATGTGTCTCAGTGTGTAGTTGTCTCCCTCCATATTGAATCAGTTCTGCTCTGATGAGGTCTTCTCCAGGGGCTTTGTAGTTTTTTATATAATTGATTACTTATTTAGTTTCTTCTAGAGTTGGGGAGCTTATCAAGGGTCTGGTCCTCCATCTGGTGGTTGATTATCTTCATTTGTCTATTGCCTGCATTTAGTATATCCTCATAATATTCAGCCCATGAATAAAATATACACATTTATTATAATAAACTCCAACACCAGTTTTTTTTAGCTGTTTGCTTTCACAAAGGAACTGAAAATGTCATTACATTAATATTGATTCATTTAAAATCAAACATGTAAGTTATTTTGAAATATTTCATCCCCCCAAATTTTGTGTTTGTTTATTTTGATAAAGTTACTTGGATGAGAAGAGGTTGAAGCGAGATCCACTGGAAGACTTTCTAACGGGTATCATTGAAGATGTAGTCCAAGCAGCGACACGAGAAGTTGTCAGGTCAACTGTAATTAATCTGGCTGAGGATTACGTGGAGAATGAGTATGCTACAGGTGTCATTCAAAGTCTTCTAAAAGATTACGTGAGGGAGATAGGGCCAGATCTGGTACGTACTCAAAGATTACATGAGAGAGATAGGGCCAGATCTGGTATGGAGATTTTATAATGTTCATTGGGAAATATTTTTTAACAAGCCATCAAGTGTACAATATTTAATCCTGTGTGAAATGACACATTTCTAAAAAAAATGGAATTAGAGCTGTGATAGAAATAGATTGAAATGACACATTTTTATTATTTGGAGTTAGAGCTGTGATAGGAATAGAATAAATATTTATATGTTGTGTTTAGTTTAAAAATAGAAAATATTATAAAAAATTTTTGATGAATTTTGAAAAAAATTAAAGTTAACAGGCGGGATAATATAGAGCGACATTGGGATCGAGCTGCAAAACAATCAATTTAGAGCAAAGAAGAAAATTTAGATTTAATTTTACATTTACTGCAGCCTGTGGCCCATGGAATAATCATAGGGCTCTTTGCGTTGTTTGAATTGAGGATCCCTGTTTGACATAACATTTTAAATGGTTTTTTTGGTTGTTTTCAGTTGGAGGAGATAACCTTTGACCTTATAGCAGAAGATTTCATTGGGAATGAGGTTATAGCTCCTGAAGTTCAAGAGGAAGCCGTAGTCATAGCAATGGAGACAATTCAATACTATGATGACAAGGTTTTGAAGCGGCAATTAAAAGAGGTAAAATTTGTTACGCTTGTGTTTTTTACTCTCCACCATTAGACATTTCATTTGTGAAGTGTATGAAGTATATGATACATTTTATCTTGAATTTCATGTTTAGAACTTGACAATCTGACAGAATAGTGTAGGGCAGAGGTCGGCTAATTGCGGCTCACGAGCCGCATGTGGCTCTATAGTGACCTGAGTGCGGCTTGGCCAGTTGGGCACAAATGGGTTTAGACTCCGAAAAAAATGGTTCTTGACAGGTTCTCTCAAAAATTTTGTAATCGCCCTGTTGCTGATTTTCGGCTCTTTAGACTAATGTGTTTGCCGACCACTGGTGTAGGGTAACAAAAATAACAATGCAAATGGAGTTTTCTTATTTAACAATGGGGCTGATCTTGGCTTATTCATTTTGTAGAATTGAGGTCATCAGATGGACAATGTTGATGATGTTTTTGTTTTTCTTCTAAGGTCAGCCAACAAGCCCATGATGTCCTGGCAGATTCTATCATTATGGAATACTTGTTGTCGATGATGTCGCAGCATGGGAAACTTTGGGCTGAGACGGACCATCAAAACAAATACCTGGATGGTAGGGGATTACTTTTGTACTCCTCCCTAACATTATTTGTTAGTGTAGACCATTCCATGATCATAAGTTGACCGTTAGATGACATATCAAATTAACTTCATTTGGTGTAGACCATTCCAGTATCATAAGTTGATTTTTATATGACATATCAAATTAACTTCAGTTGGTGTAGTCCAGGGGTCGGGACCCTATGGCTCGCGAGTCAGATGTGACTCTATTGATGGCTGCATCTGGCTCGCAGACCATTGTTCGATTATAAAAAAAAAAAGTCGCATTAATGGTAAAAAATACTCATTATTGATTAGCAACAGCATAACACTAATAACAATGTTATTAAAAAGAATTCAGAGACATAATGGTTGCATTTTTAGTGTTGAAATTACACAAAATGCACATATTTACTTGAATTTTTAGTTTTAAACATAATGTATGGCTCTCACAGAATTACTTTTAAAAGTATATGGTGTACATGGCTCTCTCAGACAAAGGGGTTCCCAACCCCTGGTGTAGACCATTCCATGATCATAAGTTGACCGTTAGATGACATGTCAAATTAACTTCAGTTGGTGCTGCAAAGTTGAATTGCTGACAAGTGTTGTAACACAATTAAATAACAAGCCCATTAGTTTTTACTTGAGCAATGATTTTATTATTTCTCTCTAAAACTTAATTAAATTATTAAAATATTAAACATGAATACGATGGAATGGAAAATTGAAATAACAAACATTTTAAAAGAGTTTTAGAATTTAAAAAGGAAAAAATGTTATTTTCGGGCAAAGTGAGTTCTTTTGAAAACTCTTTAATTCTCATTCTGAAAAATGTGCTTGAAATTTCTTTATGTACATGATGTGCGTTAAATAAATGCAGCTACTTCAATGAAAAAAAAATATTTTTTAAAAAATATTACCGTAATTTAGAGCAAATTTCCAATTTAAAAAATGAAACCAGAATTCAACTTTTTAACTTTAACTTTTTGAGCTATGAAATTTTTAAGTGCGAGTTTGTTTGGTATTTCACTATAGCCC